>OW626787.1:24299576-24681865 GCA_939628115.1 Tribolium freemani | reverse complement strand
CCAAACCACATGTGATGTTCTTTTTGTGTCATCTTTTCATTTTAATAATTAGGATAATGATGAGGAATGAGGTCGCTTACTGGAAGTTTTTTTTCACTAATCGTGTTCACCGTAATTAAAAGCATACCACAGCACGAAAATTCTATTTTTAAAACAGAAAAGAAAAAAGTTAACATCAAATAACCTCGTATAATAAGTAGTTATTTGTATCAAAACACTAAAGTTGATTTTTTTGCGAAAATACAAAATATTATAAATATTATAAAATAATACTTCTGCTATCATTTTTTTGTATTTTTGCAAAAAAATCAACTAAAGTTAATTTACGGATTATTCCGTTCGTTTCAAGTCCCCAAAAACTTTAATATGTGGCATAGAAACTTATTTGTTTAAAAGCAGTACGGCAGATGTGAATAAGTAGCCAATTAATTAAGCAGGAAAATACTAAAAGTTTCCATCAGTCACATTAATAAATCCGTGATGGATGTAGGGATGAACTAAACTCAGATTGTCAAAACGAAAACTCCTAAACTCGAATATCACATTTGCAACTGCTTACGTTAATTGATTTAGCAGTGATCTGTCATTTCGATAATGGCGTGTTCCATTTGCGAGATGCACTTTCGAATAATTCCCAACATTTTTAATCTAATAATGAAATCGTCAATTAGCCGGTCATGATAAATAACTAGGGAACACGAGCGTACTGATTCCAATTATGGAAAATTGAAATTATAATTGAAATAGTTTTGTTCTCCGATTAATTAATTAAACATCAGGAAAACAAACGTATTTTAGCGGGACCTTCATAATATGTACTTTTTAATTCAATTAATGCGACGCTTCAACAGACTCGCCGACATGAAAATATTCTCGTGTATTGAGATTTCATTATGTAATTTTTAATTGATTTTTGAGGGCAAACCGTCGCAAATTAATTAAAATTATTCCACGCTTAGCCCCGCGTTAATTAATTTTAGAAAAAGCATTTATTCATCATATGATCTGTTATGACATTTGTAAACACCCTCAGATAGAGCTTGATTAATCCCAAACAAACATCGATAACAAAATATTCTTCGAGATAAGAGGGAGAGTACTTTAAATTTTTTTAATTGCTAAACACGAGGCTGAATACGAATGTAAACCCCATTTTAAATTTTATGAAAGGAGTTTTGAGAAAAACAAAAAAACAAAAATAAATATTGACAATATTTTTTCTTGATCGTGTTTCGAGTATTTTTGTTGGCTGCTTTTTTCCTTCAAATAAATGGTCGAAAGTGCTTTTAAGAGTTAAAATTTGAAACCACTTTGTTTCTTTCACATTCTATGGGAAAATACGGAAATAATACTCGTGCTAGCTATGATATTTTAGACAAAAGTAGATATTTTTGAATTTTCGTACTGTCTGGAAAAATTAGTTCCGCGTCTCATTTTTACATACAACTAAGACTAACTAAACTGACACATGGTGTTGAACAGTGTTGAATGCTCGTGTCAAAAAATCTGTCCTGTAAACAGATACATAAAGGCATCAGTAATTCCGGGAGTTTTGCCAAAGATATTTTAGAAATTTGTTTTTTTAGTTTGAGGTTAAACTTAAATTTGGAATTTAAATGTTGGTCAAATAGATTAGTTTTGATATCGGCAATTAATTTTTTTTTTCTCGGAACACCATTCAGTACCTAAAGTAACGTGATAGTAGCTTAAGTAAATACTCGTTTCAGTGGGTTTAAATATTTTTGTTAATTTGGTGCTACATAATACTATATTAATCAATTATTATAATCGGTGTCTCACCTATACGTATGTAATAAATTCAATACGGTTTCAGAAAAAAGGAAAGGTTCTGAATACTGACAGAGTGTTTTAAAGACAATAAAACCCGATGACAGAAAAAGAAATAAAACATGTCCTAAACTACAAATCAAGCATGCAAGGGCACAGACATCGCGGCTGCTTCTCTCTTATTACTGTGTCATTTCAACCACCTTCGACCTGATATGGTAGTAAACTTTCCATCTCATGCATAGCTACCACCGTCATACAAATTTAAAATCTAATCACATTTGTAAAGAACTTTAAAATAAATTTGTTATGTCCAATCATTATTTTATTACAATCGTATCTCGAATTTATTTGCGAATTGCAAATTGCAGCCGCCACACTGAACACAGTGTGTAAGAAACATTCATTGGTACTTGTTACATGTGTTGCTACTTATCCACAATTAAATTAATGCTTCGTTGGTTCAAAGATTTTGAAAAATTTTGATCTTTAAAAAGCGATCACAACTCTATTGCCAATTAGAACGCACTAATTATTTCTTTTGAAAAGTAAATAGTAAAGTAGAAAAAGTTTAGGTAATTTGCACATAAACATTAACTCACTGAACTCATAGTTATTCCTTCGTCAATTATTATTATTGCTCTAATATTTTTTCGAGCCGATTCTGAAATAAGATCTCTGTATCATCAGATCAGTCATGCATGATCTAGAAATTGACTTGCAATTTATGTACATTTTGATATTTATTTCGCCCATAATGCATACTTTTACCTTAAACGGCGCTGCTGAAGGCAGTCCTCAGTACATAAATGTAGTAGGAGAATCATTTTAAATACTGTACTTATGCTAAGCACGTTGCGTGTGCAGCTTCGTGAAACACTCGGTAGTTCCCATACTGAGTCTAGTGTACTGCTTCATAATTCAAGATAGCTATTAGTCATATCGATCCGTGAGCTACTAATTCGTTTTTGTGTACCAGAACCAAAGATGCATTTTTCGACTTGATTTGATTTTTTTACGCTTAGGTGTAGTATTAATTGTGTTTAAACTACTTGTAGTATTGTTACATGATGGGTTTTTATGAGTAAAGTTAGGGCATTGTGGTGATTTATTGGATATCACGTTTTCGTGTAATTGATTGAATAAGAAAGTTTTTAAGACGTGGCTGCCTCATCGTTTCTTTTGTGTTACAATAAAAGTTATGATGATTTGCTTGGTGAAAAAAAACTTAATCTTAATCTGGGGAGTTAGAATGGCGAGGTAATAAAACCCAAAAATGAATTAAATTCGTTTTATTGTGGAATGCACACAGAATGAAACAAAACTTTGATATAGAAATATTTGAGCAAATCATTTCAGTGTATGACCTTTATTAAAAGTGAAACAAGGTGAGAATGATGAAGTTTATTACAGATGTGACTGAGTGTTTGGGGCAGGAGTTTTGGTTTATTGCACACAATTTTAAGTTTTAACGAAGTAAACATTGTATGAGCGGAGGAGTTTTCCTTCAGTACTTTTAACAAGAAATTTTCAAATAAAAAAAATAACAATGTCTGCATAAAGTAACCGACAGTTCTCTTCGGGTGCACAAAATAAAACAAATATCAATTAGGAATAATTAAAAATATTAACTAGTAACAACAAGAGCAACGAGAAATAAAACCATAATACAATAATTTATACAATATAATCACAAAGTTTCAGATCGGGGCAAGATTGCGGAAAACTCTGGATCTCTCCTCCTTCGAAGTGAAATCCGTCGACGTGATGTACATAAATATCATTTACATTTTTTCCATTATTTCCCGTGTAATATCAGCGCCTTATTGCAATCCTTATGTTAAAACTATTTACACAATAAAAAAGTAGTTGACACGGCGCTCACATTCGCGCTCTACAACAAACTTCAACATGTTAAGTACACTGAATTGAGTCCCATTAGCTACGTCATACAGATGGCTTGAGACTTAACCAATCCTTGTATAACAAAGTTCAAGTAACACTAGATTTTCTAACAATATTTGTACACTGCTTCGCTGGAAGTCCGACTGTCACGCGCTATTTTACAGAAAGATCGAGACTTGCAACCGATCACTCGTGGTTATCACTGTACAAGGAGAAGCTTCGTTGTCCGTAGGAAAACCTGACTTCATTCATCATAGCCAGTGGCAGGAAACTGTTCTGGAGGAGGTAGGGATGTCCCGTTGTTATCGATGTATGTTGAGGCGTCAAACCTGGAACAATTTTGGACATAAATTAAACGCTGCCAAATTAGCCCCAAACAGTTCTGACAATTTACTTGGAAATTTTAAAGAAGTAGGTGCTATCGCCCCTCGTATAAATCCTCTAATAACGTTACTTATTACGTAGACAATAGTTTTCTCTTTTTCTTTCTTTTTTCTTGTATTATTTAAATTTTTAAAAATAAAAAAATCATCTCCAATTTGCAAAAATGTAAAAAAACAAAGTTTATTGTGAAAAGCAGATCGCAAGAATTTGTGTGTGGTAAAGCATATTAGTCATCGCGGGGCTGTTTAGATGAATAAACTAAGATAATTCGGTATCGCGGTCGCAAGCGCCCAGAGTGCCTATGTAAATTCATTAACGAAATTAATTTATTCGTCTGTTATTAGAGGGCACCATAATGGCTTGGTGTTCATACTAGTCTAGGCTTGTGTAGAAAGCAACGCCTACCTAGATAGCGCGCAAAGTGAGTTGTGTACTCAGCACAAAGTAATCTAAATTAATGCGTAGTGATTCTAGTCAGTTTGTGCACGATATCGACACTTTTAGTACCTAATGGAAAGTAAACATCGTTGAGAATCCGAATTGAAATTGTTTCGGCCTCTGCCTCTTACCCATTCTTGCACCCCGAGCGGGTATTATCTTTGCAATTGTTTCTACTTGACATTAACAACGCGGCGAAATTGCTAATGAATGTTTGTAGAAACAAAGATATATGTATAATTTTAGCGGAATTAGCTAATATTAACCCTTTGTGTCATATCAGCTTAATTTATAATTAATTTCCATTTTAACAAATTACATAGGACGACGTTTCTTAATGAAATGATAACAAGACAAAACACTTGATATAATTATATAAAAATATATTTAATTCAAGACGGGCACGTGCGTGTACAGATCCCGCCCCTCGTGACGCTAGAAATAATTAATGCAACAAAAATGCTTCCTTGCTTCGCTAACGCTAATAACAAGTGTTCCCAAATGCAACGAAGCGCTCTTCCTATTAAAGAGAACGAACTGATGGTCCATAAATACTAAAGTGTTATAAAACAATATCAATTTTTGCACAAGAGAACTTTTTAATCTCATTCCGATCCAATTTAATTTTTCAGAAACCAGTTCTGTTGTTTTCCGTTAATTGAAATTCGATGTGGCTCAATTTACAAATTACGATTAGGTAGTTGGAGGCATTTACATTAAGAGTGATCAATAATGTATGTTCAGAATGCATTAATTCATTTCCCAGCATACAGGAAACAATTTCTTTCGCTGGGAACAAGATGAGAGGGAGGGCAGGAAGTTGGGCCAGGGAAGAGCGAGGGTTCAATCTCGCTAATGGGCAATGAGGGCCACTGACAACCTCACATGGGTTCATCAGGATTATATCAATAAAAACTTTCAATACCATTCACCTCGGCGTCTTATTCAAGCAGGCAGTTATTTTCCAAAGTGCACCCAACTCGATTCAATCATTGCTATAAATACGAAAATTATTTTTATGCTTTCAATACTCCGCTTTTCAAAAGTCCACTCGATTTAATAGCGACACCACTTTAAAAGACCCAAGGTGTGTGTAATTACGCAGTGATGTTTCATGCAACGCTGACTCCTAAACCGATGTTACGACGTCTTGTTCGACATCGCTCCTCCTGCAGTTTACTTTTCGATAATTAATTAAATTATGTTATGTTAATGACAAGTGACAAATTTTAATTTCAGTACATTAATCTTCCAGCTCTAGATGTTGATACTTATCTATAATTTCACACTTCGTAATTACCTTCGTATTTCATACGCAGTCACTTTAAACTTATAGGAAATTAATAATTCAGCAAGTAAAAATTCTTGGTATCTGTCTCCTAAGAGTACTCAACATTTACGACTTGAATTTGTAAACATGTTTTGGAAAAACGTTATCTCTTTAAATGCACATTTTTAAAATTTTGTTGAATACTTCCCCATTCATATATCAGCATACAACTTTTGGGTCTGTACAAAAAAAAAACAGGAAAACATTAAAGATCCCCTGTACTCTCACCAAAAGCTCATAATCGTATATTTAATCCCCTCGCCCTGGTAATATGAAAGTGACCTCCTCTGTCCAAGACATATTGTTAATTGTTTTTATTGTGCGTACTCGAAGTCAGCTGCAAGAGCATTACGTATACATCAAAGTCAAAAACTTAATTTCCTATCCGTCTTGTGCAAGTTATTATTTTCTACATGTTGTGGTCATTTTCTATATATTTTGATTGATGACAGAAAACGGAGTCTAACAACAACTTTAAACACATGCATTTTCTATAGGCATCCAGAAAACAACAGATTCCGAAAGGTAGTTTTCAAACAAATTTGATTTACTCGTAATGGCCGTAATGCGGTCCTAAGAGAGTAAAAATAGTCGCTTGCTCAAAATTATGTTTTCAAAACAAAATGAAATAATTGTCAGTCACTCAATTCCTCAGAAATGATACTCGTAAAAAGTGTTACTCAAAGTGTTCCAGATATGTGAGTAGTACTTCCCGCTTTAAAAATTTATTTTGCTGTATTCATTTCCTACTTCAGGTAATCCCTAAACCTAAACCAGTTTAAAAAATTGGCTAAAATTATTCAGTTGTGCTTGGTAAAATCATTAATGTATTTATGTCGGAAAAACAGCTACTGGTGGCACGTGAGGTCTCGCCGCGCCGGTATAAAAGCGTCGTGATTTATCCGTTATTTTCGATGACAAACGTGACCAATTGACTTCACATTAGAATACAAGTGCAGTTTAACGACATAGTAAAGTGCGAACGACTAATAAATGGCGAGTTTGTTTGGTCTGTGCTCCGGCGGGTGAACGATCAGACCGGAGCGGAGCGGCCCGGATTTATGTAAGACCGATTCGAGAGTAATTACAGCCCGTTCTGACAGGTCTGATAGCTGAAAATGAGAACGTTAATTAGCAATATAGATCGTGACTATAAATAAAGTAGTGTAATCCCGTCGACGTCAGTCTTTTAATTATGAAGCGCCCTCTGGGCAGCGAGGGCGGCCATTAGCGGAGCTCCGGGGGCAATCGGACGCATTCACCGGCGGAGGCGGTGGTCAGCGCCCCTCTGTTAGTTATTCATTACTCGACCCAATTACCTACGCCTTTATGTGGCCCTCTTTGTGCCCTGCCGGACCGAGCCGCATACGTTAGGCGTTCAGATTAGAAAGATGAAGTGAGCCGCCGCCCCCGGCCACGCTTCCACTTGCTGTTTGCCGGCACCGGCGAACAACTTGATGAAAAATTAAACTTTGACTCGCAGCTAATTAAGCGAATACCGTTTTTAGAAATTTACACAGGTTTCGCTTTTATACTCGCTCATACAAAGGTACGAGATTACGGCCGGATCGCCCTCAACGCGTTACACGTATAATGGACCAAATTAATTTCAAAAATTAAACGCCCCATTAAACGCGAGACAACATGAATCGCTCTTTAATTAAATCAGCTAAATCGCCATTCACGCAACTTTGACGAGGCTCATCGCCGACCACCTTCGGCCTCCAAATCGAAGCCAACACGGCTGTCTCAACCTTTTATGGTTGTGTTTGGCATTATTGTTTCAAGCATTGTATCATTTTGTCAGATCTTCAACTTTTCTTCACTATTGCTGATTTTTACAAGTGAAAAACGAAGCTCTGTATTTGTATTTAATTTTATTCGCCAGCAAAATTGGGAAACAGTTCTTCAGATTTAATTTACTGATTGAGGCGACGAAAAAATAACTTTTTCAAAAACGTGCAAATGACGCAGCAAATCGTAAAGAGACACTAGAACAGTGTATCTTCCTTACACCTCCAAGTTTGCTCTAAACACCCATTTATAAGCGTCCAGATAATGGAATGTAGTAATTGACCAAGCTGGCGGCTGCGCCGCCGTCACTGCCCTCTCAAATTGAATTACATCGGATTAAATATAATAACATATCGCATCTCGTTCTGGTCCATTAGGAAGTCGGACGTCGAATGTTTTTATTTAACTCGAGTCGCAACAGGGAGCGAGAGAGATGACACGACTACTTCCGGAATTAAGCAACGAGCCGCGCACTTCCTGTGATTGACTGCGAGTTTAAGGGGATCATCTCCTGCTGCCCGAATACGATAACTCAACACGGACGACTCTGCTGCACCAAAACGCAGATAACGATGATTAAAACGAACTTTGCAGACCGCACTTGTTATGTCCGACATGCAATACCCTTATCTGGGGCCAGACGCGCGAAAGCAATATAATTTCCAGCCCTTTCTGACCTCTTTTCCCGAATCAACAGCATCAGACCCAGAAAACGTGCTCGAAAAAACAATGCCTCACAAAACTATTTCGCAATGAAAGTGGCGTTGATAAATCTAAGCTTACAGTATTTTTTCGGGAAACGGGTATAAGTTGGAGTTCAGGGTGAGGAAACATATGTAAATGGTGGTGGTTTAGAATCTCTGGAGATTAGCGGGGCCACGAATCAAGTTCCTCGGTAAACCTCCCTCTGCATATGCAATTCAGTTTCCTTTAATAAGACAAATAACTTTCTTCATTCTGTGTTTATTACTCTTTTCATAATTTGCTGTTATAAAAAATTATAGTTCTAATTATAATAAGGTATGGTAAACGTGCCTATTAATTATGAAATAATATGAGACCCCAGGTTTTTTACAAGTTAAAGCTTTTTTCAAAAAAGACACCACTGTTCTATATTGCTAATAGTTCATTATGAAAACATATGTCAACAGTGAGGAGGTAGTGCTGGAAATCAGTTAGCAAAAATATGACAAAATTTTTGCAGCTCTCGTCGTACAAGTGAATAAGAAGATGAAAAATAGTAACAACATACTGTTGATTGCTATTAACATAGAGCTAACATTATGTACCTAGTATTTATTTATCATGCCGTTGTTCGATATATTTTATACTTTTTTCGATTAATCCAAAACTCTAAAAAAATTCTTCGAGCCCTAATATGAGACACTTGAAAACTGGCTGAAATAGGCCCAGATGTGCAGACGTAATGGTGAGTTTACATCAGCGATTTCTCTCTAGACATTTGTGTCAAATGTCGGACACAAAAGTTCCGTAGCTGTTTACATATTCCGACATATATTTCTTGCAGTTTCTTTAATGGAATTTTGTCACACACTTTTCAAAATGGGTTTTCAGCAATAAATGTACGTTTTTCAACCACCTTTTCTAGTCATTCTTCTAGTCAATACTTCCACAAAGGTATACGACTCGTCAACTCTCGCAATTTCTGGAACCATGTCTGAACTTTCAAATCCGTAGTGTTTACACCTGTCACTAAAACTGTCTGATATATTTTGTTGACAATTGGAATATTTATGTCAGACACAAATTCCGACTTGTTTTCATCATGACAGTTCAATATCGGACATAACTATCGTGCAATAAGTGTCCAGATGTAACCGCACGATAATGCGGAGAAATGAAATCAAAAAGGTTTCTCTGTGCCCTTTATTGTGAATATAAAGCCTAAAAGGATTTTTAAATTTGTTTTGGGAGGTATTTTTTATTTTGATAGAAAATGTTAATTTGCTTTACGAAAAACTGTTATTTTGTTTTAGGAAGTTTGTTATGTTTATTTTTTATTTTATATTATTCAATAAAAAATGTCTCAGTTAAGCGGTTGGTTAATTTCGATTTGGTTCCCTAATATGAGAAGTCTCATACTGAGAACGCATACTGTCTCATATTGGGAACCCTTTTTTTAAGAGACAAATTTCACATATCCGACACTATCAGATTTTTAAACTAAAATACAAATTCAAATCGTTACTGCGTTTTTCTGATGAAAATGGATACATGCCCTTATCAGAAAACGTTCTTTCTCAATGAAAAATATTCAAATTAAAAATATGTGAATTGGTAAAAAAAGGTGTCTCATACTAGGCATCTTCACCATGCTCTTCTTATTACTAGATCTTCCATCTATTTTAACCTGTAAGTCTCGTATCTCTCACGTTATGTCCTTCGTAGTTATTTCATATATTCCGTAAACGTCATACTCTATTCGATTTCATTCGTAAATATTCACTTCATGTCGAAAGATTGAATTACGAAGGTTTATGAACATGATGGGCAAGTCTGAGACTGGTAAAACAATTTGGATCATCTTCACGTAGCCACCACATATGATATCTTAGTTACGAAAAAATATTATAATTAAGAGAATCAATAAGTGGTGAAATTATAAAAGGTAAGTAACGTTTGGGAATAAGATATAATGTTAGTTAAAAGAAGGAACTTTTTATTGGTAGTAATCCTTTTTCTTAAAAATTGCTGGAAGTTGGATACTGAACAAAGTACGCAACGTTTTGTTTGTAGGCATAAGTAGTATTGAGTGTTAACGGGAGTAAAAAAGTAAAAAGGGTAGTTTTGAAAAAGCATGGATTATCGATGAAGGCCTGTCGACAATTCCAAGTAAGCCCACCGATGTAGAGCGAATTTAGGCAAATTGCTAGTGCCCGCGGTGGAGTACGACTTCCCTAATTAACTGGTAAACTTTCATGACTCCCTTGCATCGAGGACTAATTAATGTGGAGGCTCCTCGCGGCGCTTAACCCGCCCAATCTGGGGGTAAGGTGCGTTGCCTACCCCTTCCTTTATTATGGCCCGGCCAAACATACACTACACAGGCAAATTGATATAACGGAGCGCGGCGTCTCGACGGTGGCAATTCATAAATCTCGGAGACTTTGTGCACCAAAGACATCTCTGACGAATTAAATGGACCGCACTTAGGGTCTCGATGCCACTCACTCGGAAGCCAATTTTAACGGGGCTAATTAATTGCGCGTTTTTAAGCCCTCTATTAGAGCCTCCTGCTTCTTCCTCGGCGCCTTTCTCCTGAATTAATAAGAGACCCCAAGGAACATGATTCATGGTTTTTCATTTCATAGTATTTGTCGCAGTGGCGTAACTATTTTGCGTCAAAGAAAGAAACACAAGCATAAGAAAAAATTAAGTTTGTTTGGGAAGTAATGTTTTGTTGTTATTTAAGTTGTTATTAAACCCAGTGAAGGATTTCTTATATTTAAAATTAAAAAAAAGTATTCTGATCTGAAGAATAATGACAATATCCAGAGTAGATTAAAAAAAAAGTTTTCTTGAGTCTTGACAACTCTTGGTCACTGAGTTGCAGAATATATTTGCAAAATCGTGTTCGAATGAGTCTCCTAGCTAATTACGCCACTGATTTGTTGCTTTTCATTCCGCATCCGAGTGGTGGACTGTAAATTTTGGGCGGAATTTAAAAACAGCAGTAAAGAAACTCTCGGAGGCTGCGTCTGGCTCCACTCCCGAACAATAACAAGGTCTAATTAGGTTTATGGCGCACCGTGTGACCCGGGTTTGTCTGCCGTTGTACCATAATTGCCAATCGTTTTACGGCACGAATAAAACACGTGGTTCTCGTTTAATTTCCGCCAGTCTAATGTTATTATTTTAGAATTAAATGATCTTTTTTCTACCATTATAAAGCCGGCTAATTAATCACGTTCCAACTTCTCATCACTAATGGGGTCCAAATGTTCATTTCACCTAATGTTCAATTAGTCTAATGTACATTTGCATCTCTTGGCGTGCTCCGTCTTTGTCCCTGTGCTTACTTTACCTAATTGCCCCTTGTCGACTCCTCTTCGATACTGCCATTACCGCATTGCAATCGCGCTATTTGTGTTTTACATGTGCCGCCATCACCAGATCGTATCTGTCTTGTTAAATCGCCCATTTTTGCCCACCGAACCAACGTCAATTAATTCCGAGTTATGGTTGTTCTGCAATGTGGGGACTAAAGGCTTGTAATTGCTCCTCTATTCTCAAAGAAATATTTATGCGGCAAAACATCACCAGCACGAGCAAACCGCTCAAATAACTAAAATACCTTCAACAACATAATTAAAAATAATTCCATTAGATATACATCATCTTTACAGATTCAAATACCACGGGGAGCTTAACGACCAAGACTCGCAGGTCAGCTAAGGTGGCAGCAAAACGTGCCTATGCAAAATTAATTGACAAGTTGAAACGTAAGAGAATGAATAGTACAATGTCGCCTCGTACTGTTGTATTTTTCATGAGGAAGAGAAACGGAACGATTTACGGCAACAGTGATAAAGTGTTGATTGAGGGATTAGTACCGGAACTGGAAACGTTAATTAAAAAGTAAATGAAAACATGAATAAATTAGAGGAAGATATCTACTGACAGCACAACCGTTCGAAAAGTCTACTACCTACCTACGCGAACTTTATAAAACAATGTTAATAATGTATGCGCAGACTAAAATTTTAATTGCGATTAAAGTTTGCAAAAATTGTGGATTAACCAGATTTTCGCCTTTTAAGTATTCAAAACTCAATTTATCATATTGTTTCTCCAACGCACCAATTTAGTGCTATTTTAGAAAAAAAGTAGGTACCGTATACCGTTTATTCCTGAAGACTCTCCAAAAAAAGTAATGTTAGTGTGCAAGTCTTTCTAATTTCAGTTTATTAATTAGCAAGCCAACCGTGAATGATATGTTTTAAGGTGGCTTCTTTAGCTCTTATTTGTATTTATTAAAAAAAATCATGAGATTCTATTTTTAACCTTTTGAAATTGTTTGAAACTTAAGACCGGTTTTAGCTAAATTCAGTCTATGTTTCTCAAAATAAAACCTTCTCGGCTAAAATATTCGATTTAATGTTAAGTTAATCGTTCGTAGGTACTACTCGTAGTACTAGCAGAAACTTTTTAAGGACAGTTAATTGGGACCATTCGATATAGTGTTTATATTGTGGTGGCAACTGAATGCAGACAATAATTTTGTTCATCTGATGTGGACTATTAATGCCAGATCCATAGGTAGCGTGACTGTTTTATTAAAACGTTTTATTAGTTAGAGGGCAATAAATTTGGTGCACCAGCAGGATGGTGTCTGGTGACGTATTATGTGCAAAGATTGTAATCCTGAAAACAATCTCCTGCATGGGTTTTAAAGTGCACACGCCTCCGGAATACCGAGTCACTACAGTTTCTACATCGAATTTGTGGCCTCTGAATAATTCAATACCGAGCAATTGCAAAATAGGAATCGTCGTCCAGTGTGACAGAGGGCAAGTATCGCCGGGGACGATTCCTCGTCCCTTATTTTCTTAGTTCCAATTTGGCCTTTCATTTCGTCTGTCTATAGCGGCACTTTATTGATCTTCATTCGATTTATCCGTCTTTTCTTTAGGGTTATGATGAGGATATAACACATATTGGATCATAAAAATCGGGTAATCTGCGGTCGAAAGAGAACGAGTTGAAAAATTAATTAGTCATCGGGGCTGCTTCTATTATGGGAAGCTGTTTAAAAATGAAACCTAATTAGTTTTAGATTGATAGCTGCCTCATAATCAAACAAATTCATCCACACAGCCGGTACACAAAAGGCCTCGCGAATACCTTTTTAATTGGATAACGTAATAACCCTCTGCAGACCAATGCAATATTGAACTCCATCAGCCCCAGCTCACTATTCACATCCACCATTTCTTTGTCGTAAAAAATCGGGTTAGTAAAACACACAATAAATTTCAATTGAATTACGGTAATTATTGGGGACGTTTCCGCGCATTATCACTTAAATTACTGAAAAAATGTTGATGTATGGGGCTGATATATTTCGATGAAGACATCGCAAGCTTATCCGTAATGGAATGTAGTAGTAAGAGAGAGCTTTGTAGATCCGGAAGAACTCGCATATCAGAGTGGCACTCAACTTAATGAAACGAGTAATCCAAGAGCAGCTCTTCGCCTAATCCATCTCGATGCATTCCTTTACGTTTTAATATTCATCTAAAACACTTGAATCTCATCCGGACCTAGACAATTGCGGAAACAGCACTTACTTTAACTATTCTCAAGGTGTAACGCTGTAACTGCGAAATTCGGTCTGGACGTGTTTTAATCATAAATCGTTGTTCCAAATCAAAAAACGTCATTGTTCGACTCTAAGTGGATTAGACGGTAGGTTTAATAGTCGATGGATTAATTACTACGTGACTTAATCCAACGAAATGGATGGGTGTATCGTAAGAAAGGCGAGTTATGCCGGATAAAGGGTTGGGAGGATTTAATCAATTGAATTAGTCTTATAAATATTTGATGGCAATTTTGCTTAAAGAAGGGAAGGTACATTAATTTCAATAACAATTTGAAATGGAAATGGATTCAGCACACAATTAACATTAATTTAAAAGCAATGGCAATTTCCTTAATGCGTTTTAGATTTTCATTTCTCATCAAGGAAAGTAATCCTTGATATCGCTTTCCTATATCAAACTTCACACCCTCCATAAAGCACGAATTGAAACTCCTTCCCAATTAGGAAATTTGGCTTTTACGTCCGATTTTATGGACCGCATAAATTATGCAAATATTTCCAGACCGATTTTCACAATGTACTAGCTGATAAATCTGACTAATAAGGCATTAAAAGCCGTAAACCGCCCCACTTTACGACAAAACGCCATCTTTAATGACAACTCAAAATTGCAAATCCTCCATACACAAAGATAGTTTTTTGCCAAAGCCATACAAACTTTATTTTCCAGAGTTATAGAGATGAAGTTCCATCACTTCCATCAGCTGATTGTGCCCCACTTTAAAACACTTTTATGATAATGATAAGTGATGATGGAACGAAAATATCGGAGAAAAATGAGTTTCTTCAATTTAATTATTGAATTATTGTGAAAGCTTGACCATACAGAAATTAACTTAAAAGAGCCCAATAAGGAGTAGAGTTTATAATAGGCGAGGTCAGATGAATAGTTAATCTCAACATCACCATTACTGGACATATCCGTGATTCTAAATCATTTTAGACTCTTATGTGAAGCGACGTTCGCAAATTACGCCACACAAAGAATAAATCAAACACGATAAATGTAAATATGGAGCTGGCTGATTTATGAATGAAGATCACGTAAGTGCGATAAAACCAACTAATTAGTGATTATTTGGAAAGGAGCGCCTTTACAAATTGCTGACGTGGTCGCAAATCATTTAGGCGAGCACAAGCTAATTAAATATGAAAAAATAAATAAATAGGCACGTGAAGGTGACTTTCGATATTCGTGGCATTCTCTGTCAATTAATAGATGCTATTCTGGTTTCATTTTTATTTCAATGGTAGCGTCGTACATAAATTGGAGTCTGGCTTAAAATTTATGGGAGAAATGTCCAAGTTAATTAGAACCACTGCGATACATTGATTCAGTGGCGTAACATAAATTTCGAACCAGGTTGCGTAAAACCCCACCATGCAAACTCCCCTTGTCTGTTCACATCAAGTTCTCTAATCAAATGAACACACTCTTCAAAAACAATCATCATGATCAAATCTTGGAAGGATAATGATAAAAATTAGGCTCATTACGAAATTAAATATATTACAGCATGTGGTGTGTCAATCTATTTTAATGCCAAGTTTCGCACAAAATTGTGTTAACAAGATATTTTATTTATAGAGACTCGTTTAGATCGGTGTGGGAGGTTTCTATGGCACAATACAAAACTTTCAGTTCGATTTGTAATGTCACACTCGCTGAAAATTTAATTGCAAAGTTTGCAGACCTTTACAAAAACGGAAAGCTTCCAACTTAATGCAATAAAAAGCAAGTGTTAGAAAGGCATGCGGAAATATGACCTCTACATTAAATTCACAGAAACAAATTCACATCAAGCGTCAAAAATTTAATGGATATTTTATCATGTGCAAGGCCATTAACGCTTTATTCTTATCTAAATGTGAGTGAAACTTGCTATAAGGTGTATTTTAACATACCAATAGCATCAAATTTGAGCAATAAATTGTAATGGGCGCATTAAACAGGTGTTTTGATCTTTTGTAAATACACGTAAGATTCTAAATAACTTTTTGCTTATCGCAACATTATTTTATCGAAAGTGTGGGTATCGTCGATTACGAAAGTGACGAAATTGTTATTTATTGTCAACTTGGCCGTCTTAAATAAAATAAAAATTTAAATTAAAAAAAAATTGTAGAAACTATTAATTAACAATTAGTCGATAGATATTTGGCAAAATATTGTTTTGATTAGGTATTAACTCGTCTTATTACACATATAAAGATTAAAGGAAAAAACCCTGTTATAATTCTGCCAATAAAAACAACAATCAAGACAACTAGTTAAGTTGTCTGATTATAAAGCTGTGAAAGCATCGAAATATGCAGAAATAACACTGCAAATCTCTTATCCTTGCACAAGTAGGTAATGTTGTATCTAATATTGTTATCAATTGTTGCGGTGGTTTCCTGGAAGCAACTATAATTACACCTCTCAGAGCAGAACATCAAAGCTGTTTCAGAGCGTCATTCTAGCCTAGGGCCAGTCCAGTGGTCAAATCGTGTCCATATGAACCGAATGTATGTACTTATTTGGACATTTCCGAGTACAATAAGCACTGGAGCTCAGTGGAGCAGAAGCACACATCGGTGTATAACACAATCCCGATTGATAATAATAATAATAATCATCCGAATGTAATTAATGTTCGGATCAAATTTTTCAAACGCTAGAATCAATAATAATTTAATCCTCACAGCCTAGCAATGGATTTTTGTGTTTGTCTAATTATTTCTGAATTAATTGTGCCATAATTGAATTGCATTATTAAAGCACTGTGTCGAAGCTGTCGCGAAATCGGGCGAAAATCGTGTGGTAATTAAATTTTTAGTTCGATTCTTTGTCAAGAGAACAAATTAATTATAAGTTGTAATTTTTTGTTGGCTTTCGTGTAAGTTTATACTTTGGATAAATTTGAGTAAGTTTAGCGACCGCTAATTAACGAAGTTATTTTAATTGCCCTTAAGTGTTTGTTCGAAACTGGAAAACTTTTGGTGCCCTGTGCCAAGAGTTTTTTATTTCGTCGGTACCTTGTCAATAATTGACCAAGTTGGTTTAATTAACTCGCGCAGTCCCTGATTTAATTAATAATTAAATCTTTCTATAGATAGTTAAGAATTACGCCGTATTATGTAGGGAGAGTCTCTGTCCGCCTTAATTAGACAGGTCGTTGTTTTAAAACAGAACAAGACTAAAAATGGCAAAAGGACTATAAAATATACAAACAGTAGCTCATTATGTCAGTAGCCGGTATTTTAACAATGCCGTGTTGTAGAACTAACTGCATTGATATCCCATTCAGCCGCCGAGGTAATTAAAGCGCCTGAAAATTTCCTATTGATTTCGCTTCGACATTTTTAATGACTGAAATGGCGTTTTTTACGGCCGATAGTCCGAAGAATTAAAGGCAGACGAGGCGTACAAAAAGCTCAAGCTCATGATTTAAATCGCGTATCCGACCTATTAAGTCCATTTAATTCCTACGAAAATTTATTTTTAAACAAAATGACCACCTTATAGTATTTTTATTTGATCATCACTCTTCCAAATTTTTAAGAAGCAGTAATCAATCAATGATTCTCAAAACACATGCTAAACATTTTAACTATCACAATGTAGTCGTAAATAAAAGAAAAAAGGAAAAGTCTCCCTACCCTTGTCTATATACACAATTTTACTTGAGTAAAAATATGAGAATTTTTTTTACATGAAAAAGTGAATAGTATCTCAATAAATATAAGAGTGTGATAGTTTAAGTATTTCGATGAGTTAGACAAAAAAATCCAGATTCTAATTAGAAACCTGCAACTGCCTAGACATACACATCATACCTAATTATTATTATTATTTTTAAAAACGTAAGCTATAAAAAAGTCGTGGTGTTCTTAAATGGCATACCGTGTATCTGCTATTTTCAAAAAAAAATGTTTTAAGTGAAATGAACAAAAAGTAAAATTACATGCTACAGAATTGTATTTTATTTTAAACTGAGGCACGAAGTTAACAGATTGTGTTATCATTCATTTCGAGGTGGATTGACATAATAAACAGAAAAACTCTAGTCAGAAAATGTTAGCAATAATACAGCTGTAAGCGCAAAATAAAACACAAATATGAATAACTGTTTCAGTTATTGATTGGATAAAACTAAACAGAAATTTATTACTTTGACTTCGTTGATTGGATAATCAATGAAATTCCAATCTCTCGTAGGTAATAAAAACAAATCTTCTCGGGATGAGGAAATGCAAAAAGTCCTCGTCTCACTTAAATCTCGACCTGTGGACAGTGGCGGGTTAAATTCTCGCGTGCTGTTCCAGTTCGTGTGCGTCAAATGTAATATTAACAAATTGTGTAAGCTGGTCTAAATTTATTACACTTTTCGCTTGGTTTATCTGAAGGTCATTACACAGTCAGTTAACGTATCGGTATAGTAATTCATCCTAATGCGACATTTTCGTGTTTGCTGAATATTACTGCGAGCCGAAACAATGCGGCGCCGTCCATGATTGTATTAAACCACCCCTCCCCACCCTCAAGGTGGCCAATTAATTCAATATTCGGTTAAATTACACAATCGACGACGCGAATGACAGATTATTTCCAGCCGTGACAGAAAACAAAACCCAAATTCCAAGATTAGGCCCTTGCGGCGGTTGGACCAGCATTCAGATAAGATATTGCTTTAATTAGAACATTTCATAAAGCCCATTAATGGATGTTTTAAAACGTAATCTTCCTGGAACCATCGATAATTACTCCGCAGCATTAAATTTATAACATAAAACAATACTTTAAACGCATTTAAATATCAAATGGAAGCAAGCGCTTTAAAGAGCTTTCAGACTCATTTCTACTCGGGAAAACTTGCAGAATTGCCCGCCCGAAGCAGAACATTGTTAATCGACGGAAATGGGGCTATTTACGTTTATACAGAATTAATTTAAAATTTGCTCAGGCGAAAATTAAGTAAAATAAAAACGGAACGCCTCATCACGCACACGCATCGACTTTATCCAATAAGCAGACACCTCATATTAAGGAAAACTATAATTACAAGATTGTTGGTTCCTAGCTGTCGGAAACTTTGTCATAAAACCCATAATTCCGATGGGCGGTCTTGGGCCAATTGAAAATTTGCCTGTTGCATCTTCACGTTTTTCGTACATGAAATTCGCTCAATTTAATATAATTAAATACATAAATGTAATTACCTGGGACCCTATGAAGGTAAGGTTCTATTCAGTCACGGCTTCGACGAGGCCTTCCGACTTTTCCTTTGCGCACCGTAGGTGTGGCTGCTGAACTTTTAAGTAATTTGTGCCAGTCCTGTTCACAAACGAGACTTCCTGAAAGCATGTAGTAGCGGTCGCCTTGCACGAGGGGGGCGCCACATTTGCTACACACAAAACATTTCAGGTGGAAAACATGCAGGGGGGCTCCAGGTTGTTGCGGTGATGGTCCTCCAGATCTCATGACGAATTCACTAGCTGGGATCATTTGGCCACACGCCGAACACGCTCCTGAGTTTCCAAACAACCTGCGGGACCATTAAGAATACGGTAACATTAAATTTCGATAGTCTACAAAAAGGAAAAGGTACTTTAAAAAATTATCAACGCAAGTATAAGTTAATAAGGTCCTGATAATCTGACTACAGACTTTTACTTAATTAATTACTGCAAATAATAAATAAAACAATGGAAGTAATGCTCATATCTTACAACTTAAATAATCACTAAAACAATATTAAACAGATGTCTATTAAATAGGTATACGATATTTTATAAATTGTGGCAAGAACAAAAATGGTGGATGCGCCGGGAAAATTTGCACCATAGATCATATTTCTCGATTGAAAAACAGTAGCACGCCCCTAATTAATGAAGTTATAGGGTACGCGTCAAATTTAAATTTATTCGTCGACAAAAACCAAAAAAATATATCAAAAATTATTATTTTCGCATCATTTGTCCTTTACGATTACTTAAATTTTCGGCGCAATTATTATAATCATGTATATAGAAGGGTAAAAATTGACTTAAATTAATCAGCAACCCTTGTAATAATAAGTGAATAGAAATTGCTAGGTAGGCCTTAGTTAAAAAATAAATATCTGCTTTTATACGTTTGTGTATGCATACTTAAATATGAGAGCGCTGTTTATAGCAGCTTTGTTTTTTATTAATTTAGAGAACATTCTTTTTAACCCACTTTCAAGTTCTTTGAAAGTGGAGGTTGAGTTTACTCTGAGGAAAATTCGATAATAGCTGGTTAAAAGACTGGTGTAACGTTTTTGCGAGTTGTTCGAGCCTAATTGATTCAAAAATCGCATTTACCGTAATGATAAAAGTTTAGCCAATTACTTTCTATAAAAAAAGAATCTAAAAGCATCCTTTAAATCACGTAATTCTATAGCAAATCGTTATCTGCGACATGATTTTATTTATATTATAAAAGACGCGCCCCATAAAATAAATTAAATTAATTCTGTGAAACATTTTTTACATTACCAACTTTTTCCACTTGATGATCATTAAGATAATAATAATTGTAACGTAACTCTAATATAATGTAATAGTAGTCTTTCCGTCCTTTTTGTCTGCTCTGTTCGCCCTCTGCGATCAGGCTCGCTTTAATTAGGAGTATCTTATATTGTGGAAAATACCGCGATTATCCGCGGGCACTTTCTGATTAACGAATCCAATTATAGTCACGTTGTACCGAGAAAATTATTAGTTGCGCCGTTAATTAGATTATACCGCGAACGGAAAGGTGGATTGATTGCAAGGGCTGATCCAAGGATCTCACTTTATTGGAACACTTGGTCCACCTGGAGTCTACAAAAAACTTTAATTCGTAGACAATGGAAATATTTATAGTCTGAGACTACAAACAACAGTACCGAAGCTCAAATTAGTAAAAGAAGTGTTAAATGAATTAAATTAATATAGACGAGAGAGACACGGAACAGTGTAGGAGGGAGCGCTTAACAGGTTTTGTTGCAAAATAGTCAGACCGGCTTTTAGAGGGGTCCTCGCCCCAGACTACAGGGAAGTGAGCGATTTCCTGCTGAAAGCCTTCGAGGTCAATTTCAGGACGGATCAACTTTAAAGACGCTTTTGTGAGTGTTTCTTTTCCGGCGTTTTATCGAAAAGACTTTAATTAATAAAGGTCTCCCTCCTCCTACGGCAAACTAGGAGTAATTAGCCCGCGTGACCGCAGCGTGAGCCGTCAATCAAGCCGATCATGTATAAGTTTCACGTAAAAATAAAACGATCAAAAGCGTATTCATTATGAAAGCTATTCAAGTGAGCCGTTGCATAAAATTAATTAGCTGCCGTGTACTAGCGTTTTAATAACATCGGCCAACTACCCTGTCACTGCGGCCGGCACTCTTGATTAATGCAGCCACTTTGCATTAACAATCCGGTAAATGCAAATTCCCATTTGACAAAAGGAACAACGAATGTCCCCTGGACCCATCACGACATAATGTAAAAACCGCAACGATTAACCAACGCTGGAATTTTCTGCTCTGGTGCCGGACAGTTACCATCGATCCAGGGCAGGGTGCAAGCGGTGGCCGCTGCTTACACTACAGAGAGTGTTGAAGTCGAAAATTGATACATGATGAAGAAAAACTTATCTTGTCATTACAATTTTTACTGCTTTAAAGTACGTGTGTTTTCCGTTTATTAAAATGTTGGTACCAAGATTTATTTACGTCATTTATTATGTCGAATTTCGATAATTAGACTTTACGACTTTTTTTGTCCTCAAGAAACAGAAAATAGTCATTGAAGTCTTGCTTATGTTTTAAATTGTTAAAAAGTTTAAAGTTGACTCTTTCTAGCAGTCTTACTTTGCTAGTTTTTCTAATCGTCTTATACACAGCAAAAACTATTCTAAAATTTAGTTTTCCAAAAACATCAAACTTTATTGTAAAAGATACGACACAAATTTTTGATTCACTCAACATCAAGAAGATCCAACTTGAAGAGAGAACTGTTTCTTCCTTAACGCCTGTGAATAGTCTTTCACTCCTTTCAACACTTCGAAAATCAGTGCGACAATTTTTAAATTCCATAAACTATCCAAACACAGAATCTACAGATGAGTACGAGGAAGACCGATTATTAAATTGATTCAAACAAGAAAGCTTTTTTCGTTAATATCACCTATTTATAATAAAACTAATTTTAGAGTTTGTTGATATTATCTAGTGTAAAGTATGTCCTTTTTTAGCCTTAATTCTTCTCTTGATCGTTTCGTCCCCAAACTACAACCAGAATCAATGACCATTTTGTTTTTTGTTGTTCACTCCATTTTGGTAATTAATGTAGCAGATATACCTACTTCAAAAAGTTTGCCACTCTGAACTGGCTTGAAAACTCACCAGATTTCAATCCTGTCGAGACCCATTTCTCATCTTCAAAGTCAGATTTCAAAAATAGTAGATTGTTTTATAAGAATAAAAAGTTGTTCGACGAGCAATTAGTTTGAATTGCGAGGCGAAGCGAAGCGTAGCCGAGCTATGCAATAATTGCGAGGAAGAAAACCACTTTTAATCCTAAATGAAACATGTTATTTTTTCTCCAACAGTAGCAAATGATTTAAAAAATCTTGGGATGTCATTTTTTTTAGTAAAAAAAATATTTTAATCCGGCGGATTAAAATAGACCCCATTGTCCTAGTAACGCGAACTTTTTTTCTTAGTTACAAAAACGTCAATTTTACCTTTCATAAATGGTGTTAGAAATTTCAAGTTTTAAGACGGTTGGAGAAAAATGGATTTTAACTAAAATGGTATAAGTGTGGTTTTGAGACGTAATATAAGTTGTTGTTTTTCTAAATTTTTCATTATACTATACAAAGCGTGGCTTATTCTTCCCTGTAGATATCTTGAAAAGAATGATCTCCTTTCGATTTTTAGGTAAATGTCAAACTGGTTATAGTTTGATGAAACCAAAGCAATTACCCGTCGCAAATTCCCGTTCCCTTAAACAATCGATCCAGTTAGGGTAGAACCGATGGTCTCTGGTTGGTACAGATAAGAGTTGAAGTTGACCGTGGAGCTGGTGACGAGACCGCTAAAAGATAGCCCGTGTACACATTGACTGTCAAACATCCATCCAATTAGCGAAGTTGAGGATTTATTATATGCGCATGCTAAAATAGACTCAGACTGTTTACTTTATTAGCAATGTTTATAATATAAGACCTGCGCGTACTGATAATTGCAACTATCCGAGCCAATTAGGCCGGGACCCGCTTCTCATTAAAGCGCTTTTAGTTTTCTCCCTCATCCACCTCCATAAATAACTTTTGACATTGTATACACACCGAAACAGCAATGTTAAGTAATTCGGAGAGGGTGAGACAATAAGTGCACTATGGACGAGGAAATTTAATCACAAAATTTTAATTTTATCATTCTTTATCAAGACACATCAAAACCATCTCAATTTTAAATATCAGATCATATTTGAAAAAACAAGTTGGGCTAGTTTAAATAATATTTTATATTTAATTTATTCATAATTTCAATTTCAGTGTTGTGATTATCACCTGCCGCTCTTGTCACACATTTCATTATTTCCATTATTAGAATATGAGATTATAATTTCGCCTACATAATACACTGATATGAAAAGTGAACAATGGGCTAAATCAATATACAGGGATGTTTTTTTATTAGTATACATTGCCCTATGTATACAGTTAAAAAAACCGAATCAATTTCATTGTTACTATGACTATTACGATTGGGCCGTAGGTCTAGGTTAGCCTAGGTGCAGGCAACCAAAATTACAATTCACACAGAGCAAAAAGGTCTTTGGCAAATAACATCCCTAAGGTCAAATTTTTGCATGGAATAAACCCAAATCATTAGCCTCAAATGCCACACAACAGTGCAGCTCAAGATCTAGCAAATATAAACCGCACTCGTTGAAATAATAATTAGGGACCGATATAAAAATTTTATGGTGGCTAGAAATATCGTAAATAAATGTATACTAGATAGTACCTAGATGTTACAAAAAGTATTATTCGTGCCAAACTGGTCAAAGTATCAAACTAGAGCTATTGTTTGGAAGTGCAAGCAGGGCCTTTTTAGCACTTTCTTTGATTATTAAATATTTTCCTTGGTTTGATGCGTCATCTAATTACATTTATTTTATTGTTTTGCAAAGTTTATTCTTTATTTTTGGATATTAAAGTTTTTGTAATATTGGTTGCCTGCACCTAGACCTACGGCCTAATCGTAATCGTCATAGTAACAATGAAATTGACTCGGTTTTTTTAACTGTACACATAGGGCAATGTATACTAATAAAAAAACATCCCTGTATAACATATTAGAACAAATAGTTGATATACAATAACATTGAAATTATTATCCACGTAAAATAAATCTTGTACCATAATTAAATTGTTAATTAGCAACATGAATAGTTTTATTATGGTATTATGGTATTATGGTCGACAAGACGAAGAGCGCCTAATGACGGCCGAAGCTTGCCAAATAATATCACGCCATCGTTTTAAACAAACTGAACATCTGGTGGATGTCGTAGTGTCTGGATCTGTTTGACAGATTTAAGTCTGCTCCCTGCGCGCGTGGCGTAATATTGCAGAAAAGTGAAAGCGGTTGACAGAAATCAGTAAAGGTGTTGGTAAGATGAGGAATGAAGGAAATAAAGAGTCCTTGTCGCACTTGGAAAATGTATGCAAACGGTGTTAGGAGGAAAGTGGGCATGTAATTGGTCCCTGCCGCGACGCTTCTATTGATTGAGGCCCCCGGCGGCGCGGCCTGGAATCTAGTTAGGCAGTTGTTCCCTAGAGTCCCGCGGCCCCAATGTTATCGCTGGCGCCTTCTCTGCCTTCACCGTGACAGTCAGCATGGAACCATGGACATGCCACGATTACGATTTTTCCTAAACGTTATATTATTCGATTGTGCTGGCGAAGCTGAAGGATTGAACTATCTATGAAGTTAAGGCAAGTTTGGAGATTCGTGAAGTTATCTATCAATCAGGATAATGATTACGGGAAATTATGAGAATCAAAAGTTCTTGAGAAATTAAAAAACTACAGAAAAGTTATTCCAATTATTTTTCAATATCAACATAGCGTCAAGTCAACTGCAATCAAACGTCAAATTAACTGATCACGTGACCAAATTGAACCAATCAGGTGCTGACGCTCACGGGATAACCGAGCATTAACTTTTAACTGCAAATTAAATATTAATTTGCTTTTTATAAACCGGTTTATAAAGTTTTTTTATCCGGATGTTCAAGAAAAATGGGCACATGTTCTAAATCCTAGCTATCGTTGGGCAAGAGATAAAAACATATTTTTTCTACTTACATCTACTTAGCTAGCACCAAAATAATACTTCGATGACACATTTATTTTTTGAAACCCTTTTTCCGGATGAAATAACAGAAATGTTTTCCCTACAACATTACTTTATTCCATCATAGTAATTAGACTTATGGGTCTTACACTCCAATATTAATCGTCTTTTCAATCATTTTATGTATAAAATGTGGCTTCTCATAAAACTAGGCGAACCAAATAAAAGATTCAAAAACCGTGGCCTAAAAGTTTCTACATAAGTAACTCCCAAAAGATATTTTCAACTTCCTGTATTTAGTAAGTGACCACACAAAAATGATGATAATTCATATGATGCGTTAACGCACCAAACGAACAAACGTGTTATGGTGTGGTGTGTAAGAAAAATTGTGTTAACTGCAATCACAGAATGTTAATTATTCAAAATCTATTTTTGAAAATATCAAATTATTGAAACGCAGAAGGTATGGAGAGCAAATAACACTAGTTTACAAAACATTTTTTTCTTTTACCCAGAAATAATTTATACTAATTTTGTTTTCTGTTTACTGTTTACTGTTGGGCAAAAGTATGGAACCAAGCGTTTTGTGCCTAAACTATGTACCTTACGAAAAACCTAATTAGTACATCATCAACTACTTTAAAAATGTGATCATTTTTCAAGAATAAATTTTTTCGAAATAATTTTGGTTTTCGAGTTATTAAAAAAATTTTTTTTCAAATGGTATTCTACTACGGCGTTTTTTTTTGGTAAAAAATTATGTTCTAAAAATAACTTTTATTTTAATAAAATAATTTTAAACCAGTGTTTTTTTTAAATAAATTATTAAAATTGCGGTCCAAACTCTTTAAGAAGATTTTTCGAATTTGGCCGAAGTGGTTGTATGTAGTAAAGTAATTGTTAATTCTATTTGGTTTAAAATATCGTCAAGTGAATGAAGATTAAGCCAAAATTATTTTTTGTTTTGTTTGTGGTAAAATTATCCTAACAAAACTTGGGAAATTTAAGCGATGCATCAAGATTTAAAATCTTATGAGAAGTACCAAGATTTTTGGGATAAAAATATGTTAGCCAATTACTGCTGGTTACAATTAGAGAAACTGACACTAAGCAGTGCAAAAAAAGAATCAACGTGTTTCGTTTTAAATTTTGCAAAAGTTTTAAATCAATATTTTTGTGGTTGTTAAAATTTTTATTTGCTTCAAAAAATATCATTCGGTGAATATAAATTAAGCCTAAACAACGTTTTCTATGTTTGTGTTTAAATTATCCTAACAAAAACCAGGGAAGCTTAAGGTGAAAATTATTTTTCTATTTTTAGCGATATTTCTAATCTAATTTTAAATCGAAAAATTAAATTGAATCTTTTAAACAATTAGAATTTGCGCCAACGTAACACTTAAAAAAAATTATTTGACTTTTTTTTGTTAAAATTTTAAAGAAATTTTAATAATATTTAAAAAAACGTGTAGGGAAAAAATGCACTGTGATGATACGAATAGAATGCGACCAAGAAACTAGAAAAATTATTATTAGTTTCATTCATTTTACTTAGACAATATTTGCCGCCGAGAATCACCCATAGTCAAGTGCGGGGGTCGCTCAACTAAGGCTGAGAGATGTGAAAGATGATGTTTCTGTATCTGCTGGTGTTCATAGACAGAATTATCGTATTAATTCTTTAAACTGAATTTAGTGATGCATCAAGCATCAGTGAGGTTTTTTCTTTTTGAAGTAATGTTTAATTGTTACTTTTGTTAATAATTTTTATGTATTCCTTTTTCATTGCCCAAAAATGGAAAAATGGATAAATGATCAAAAGTTTAGAATACGTCAAAATCTACTTTTTCCTTTGGAAAACAATAAGTTAAAATTGAGTTTGATTATTTTCAGTAAAAAAGCAATTTGTAATGAAGATTTCTAATAATGGAGATTGAGAAAGCTGAGCAGACAGCAAGTAATGTTAAATAAAGTGTTAACTAAACTTGAATTCGTATTTTTCTGCAATTAATTTCTCTGAAATACATAAGATTCTCTCAGAAGATGTCGGAACTACTCGTATAAGCGAAACCCAAGTACATCTGTTTCCCATTCCAAGAAAAGCTTACCAAAAAAAAACTGAAAGGGACTGAAGAATTTGACGAAACAAATGGAAACTACTCGTACAATAATCCAGAATTCAGCGTTTGCTATTAAATGCTTAATTTTTTTCTGTATGTAGGTAGGTACTCGTACGTGAATTACTTTCACAAAACATCGTTTGTTTTAGAACGACAGTTTGGTTAATTATTGTTTTCAAATTTTTAATTTTATTTATACAACTATCAATATTTTCAATTCATTGATAATAATTACTACAAGGAATTGTAGAAAAAAAAATGGGTACATAGATATACAGAAAAAAATACATAGTTCTCAAAATTTTGCATAGCATCTGAAGGGAAATGGATAAAAGACAAACAAAATCAATCCTTTACTAAATAACTTCTAGATATTGGGGTTAATTGTTTATCTAATAGATACAGAATCTAATGTAGGTACTAAGGACTTTTTTGTAATATTTATTAATATCGGTTTTCCCAAAACGTAAAATACAGGCAAATGCTTCTCTGTCCAAATAACGAGACCATAATTTTTTTTTTTTTTGGTTACTTGAATGTGAGTTTTTTCTATATCACTGAAAATATCTTGCCGGTGGCTAATATGTACACAGCTGCTTCCAAGCAGTGCCTTCCTTACTGTCCAACCATAAGATGATTGAGGCAGGACAAAAGGTTTTACAAAATTCGCGTTTTGATAACTTTCCCGTTATTTTGAAATTTGTGATCAGCAAGAAATGGAAATTCGTCGCCCTACCCTTAGCTTTTCAAAATATTTTTTATTTTAAAAATTTTTAATTTTTTTTTTCAAGAATAAGTCAAATAATAAAAAAGTATTACGTTGGCGCAAATTTAATTACGATTCTATGATCAAATAGTTATTTATGATATAAGCAATTTTATGTTGCGAGTGGGGCAGTTTGCGGAACGAGCACAGCGAGTGGAGCAACCCCACGAGCAAAATAAAATCACACACGTGATTTACTTTTAACACGCTACTATTTAATATTATATTTTTAAAGGCAGTATGCCGTGCAAAAAATTCAATTTTTAGTAGCGTTTGTAGAAAAACTTTTTTTCGTTTCCGAAAAAGGTTAATGGATAAAAAGATAATAGAAAAATAAAATCTGCGCCATCTGACGGCTTAGGAACACACTAGAACGTGTTCCCCTTTAACCTTATTAAGCAATGAACATGGTGAACGTTTACATCAAGATTTAAAGTCTTATGAAGAAAGGTATTAAGGTTTTTGGGATAAAAATATGTTAAGTCGATTACTACTAGTCTACATTCAGATAAACTGACCCTGATAGTACAAAAGCAGAAGCAGTCTGTGACATTTCTGATGTTGCAAAAATTGTCAAATACTGATACTTTATAATGAATATTTAAAAAACTTGACGTCCTAATTTTTTTTCGGCTTCAGTATCAGACTTAGGGTTAATTATTCTACCGATACACATTAGTTTCATCTGTGGTTTTATCTGTGTGTAAAAAACGTAAACTAGTGTAACAGTGGTTAAAAAATTAAATTAACAGGAGATAGCCACTACAGCCAATCTCTACTGATATCTTCCTTCAAATCGTGGACACAACGTACTACTTTATACTATTTAATTTTTAATAATTAACATTTTCTTTTTGTCGATTTTTATCACAATCAACTTGACATACATAAATCCAAGTATTTCTTCCACTTGTAAAAAGAGGTAGGTGAAAAGCTAATTTCGAAATCTAAGCAAAGAAAAAAACTTTAAAACTTCTATTGTTTGATAAATAATAGGAATACAATTAAGGTGGGACTAATCATAAATCAGACAATTAGAGTTGTGTTTCATGCTTTCGTAATTCACCATACACTCATACTCGTATTAAATAAGTGATTAATGATTAGGTATATTGAACCGTATGAGTTATGCATCAATACTAGCAATTCGTAATAAAAAGGTGAGTCTGCTAATAGTATTCTTTAGTGAAAACCTCTGTATACTTGTCTTCCTTACTGCAAGACTTTTTAAAACCAAACCATATAGTCTAAACTCTATACTCGACTTCTGTAGCATACATTAGCAGATTCAGATTCGCGTTCAACAAAACATTTTTCCATGATGAACAATAGATTCTGCAAAGGTTTTATCGCTCATGGTTTGAGAATTTCGCTTGTTAGTTGTGAGGCGCGCATCGTCTCTTGAAAATTAAAGAGTGTATTTGTCGATCAATTGGCAGAAAACGGCGTGTTTTACCACTTTCGTTGTCGGCAAAGCTTCGGGTCTGTCGGGTGTTTAGCGAGTCAATTGGAGCGCATTTGAGCTAACGCGATCCATAATCAGCGCTTTGTGCATTATGTATCGGGCGGTGCGTGCTGCAAAACTCGATTTGACGGTGAATCGACGACGAGCCCGGAGCACAATCAGACTCCGGGATGCATCCAATCAAGAGGCACTGCAATAAGGTCTCCGTGCCACCTTTCCGGCAATCAGAACGGTTATGCGCGTTCTCCTTTTACGACACTCAACAAATTGAGTTTGAGACGAAACAATAATAAATTGGTCCGGTGACGGCGCAAACACTTGCGATTATAACCTCTCAAACACAAAATTAGAAATCCAACTTAAAAAAATTTAAATTATTTATTATAAAATTGTTTTATAAGTTTCTTCATTTCTGCGACTTTAACTACTATTCGCACTCATACTTGTGTACTCAATAAGGTACTGTTTGATGTTAGAGCTTCTTGTGTCTTACAAGGATACTCATAGTCATAATATCAGGTTACAGGGTATTACAAGTTTTACCCCCCGCCAAAAAACAAATACTTGTATGTAGTTCCTTGAAGATGCATATTAAATACACTTTCTAATTCTAATTTCTGTTGCAATACCCTGTACAACAAAAAATAATAAAAGAAGTGCATTTATTAAATTTGTTTATTATTCTTATAACTTATAACACACCTTGAAACATATGCTGCGTTCCAGAATTACATTTAAGAGCTGTGAGCTTTTGATAAATAAAAGAACGGACTCAAGCAAAAAGAGATACATTTTGGGAAAAACATCACCTTAAATGTCAAAAAATAATTTCCCCTTGAACAATATACTTTCCACTGGAAGTAGTTACCGCTTTACAGTTAGACGGCAAGTTAGACATTACTGTGGACATTATCCACATTATCTGCACCGTCGTCTGCAAATTTGAAATTTGAGTTTTTGAAATTGTCATGTGACGTCAATCAAATCTGATACAAATCTGCGAGCTCTCTCTACTACCTCAGAGCGAACTGAGTATGCTCTGCTAGCTCTGAAATGTTTTCGAGAACGCATAGAGATTATTTACATCTGTTTACTCGCTCGGAATTAAAAGAACGACTAGAGAGCTCTTTGAGGTAAAAAATATAATTCTGGAACGCAGCAATAATATGTACTACAAACATTAATGCGAAAACTAAAAAATGAAACACGAGTACTTACATTAAAATGAAGGGAACAAAAATAAGAGCAAAACTGTTTATAAATAGAAAATGTGATGTTTCTTCTCTAATAGTAATTCGACATATTGCTTCTTTAACAAACATTACACAATATTTGTTTTAAACTTGCAAACACCTCAATGCACATGCGAATCTTAAATTATCAGGGCAGAATTTAGGTTTGTAAAAACCCAAAAAAACGTTATACACTTATCCGTGTTTGTATTTGCTAAAATTATCTGACATTAATCAAACAAGCGAACCCCTGAGATCCGCGTAAGTAAAATGAAGGTCCGTAAAATTGGTCACCCTCGTTTCGATAAAAGGCTGACGGTTAAATAGAGTGCAATGCCCGCAAATTTGACATTTTGGCACAATATGCGTTGGCTGATAATCCGGGGGCGCAATATAAGGCGGCCCACCAGACTGGAGCGCCGCTTACGAGCAGAGTCACGTGCACAGAGAGCCCGCACCGGAATGACAGACGTGAACATAATTTGACAGCAAATAAGAACAGGGGGATGGAAATGATTGCGAGGGGAGAAACGATTAGATAATCTAATAGAAACTGCCATGTCACAACGAGGTGTTGGTCGGAAATGCCGCCTGCAAATACTGATTGCCTTCAGCCGGGCAGCCTCGTCAACGCCTAATTGTTCCACTTTCCGTTGCGTTTTGCATTAGATATCACACCAATTTGTAGCCTTCTTTGTCCATATGACGCGGCTTATTAATCAACAATATGAGGAAATGCTCCCTAATAATATAGAAATCGCATAGAAATGATGATCATGTGTCTATACCTCTCAGCTCAGCTCAGCTGAGCCACATAAAGTATCACTTTTACTCCTAATATCATAATCTAGTATAATTTTCAATTGGCATTTTTTAGTTTTTTTGTTAATTCTGCTAAAAAAAATATAATTTTAAACACGACTGCGACTATAACAGCATTATTTGTACAATTCAACAATTCTTTAACTTGAAGGACTCACACAATGTGAGAATAAATTAGTCAGTTGTTTCATCAAAATGTTAAATTCTTCTTTCTGGTATCAGTAACCTTCTTTAGTACTATTTAGTAAAAAACATAACAATCTCTTGTAAAAAAGATTTAGCCACGCAGAACGACAAAGTACAATGTCATTCTTTCCAAATCTTGCGGTTTATTTTTAATTGCATTTTATTCTAAGTCGAATTAATAATATTACGTTAAATTAGAATTGTGGTTAATACTGAAATAAAAAGGGAAAGCAAAATCTGTAGTTTTTGTTGACAACACAGGTTTGCAAATAAAATAAAGGTACCTTAGTAACAATCTCAAAATAAAAAGCTGAAATCTGACTTCACAGGACATACATATTTTTATTTTTTTGTACATTGATGTGTACAAATTTCGTTAGGTTTCTGCACAAGGTCGGTTCACCCTTATTTTCAGAGTGACTATTGGTTTGAACGACAAAATTAAACTTTACAAAGTAAGTGTGATTTGAACAAAACCTATTAAATCATTATTAAAGTAACAGACTTTGTGCAGGAATGAGATAAGTAACAAAAAGACTTTGCTGGTTCTACACACCTCGTAGGTGACTTATATTACCAATTTTTCACATTTTGTGTAGTTTTATTACCAAACGGTGCTGTATTTTTTTCGTAACATTTGTTCACAAGTAAAAAATATACACACAAGGAAATTTATTACATAACAAAATTTAGAAGTTTCTTATTAAATTTTTGATCATACGGTGGCAAAAATGATCAAAACAGTTCCACTGATAATGCAATAACATCACGAAGGCATGGACCGACTAAGTTTTAATGAGATAAAACCATGTGTACTAAGGGTCGTTTACTTGGTGTGCATAATGATCAGACTTGCAAATTGCAATTTGTGTTAAAAGTTATATAAAATTATTGTTGAGTCGAGAGAACGTGGCTGCGGTAAACTCGTTACGAGTTATCAAGAATTGATTATTATCATAAAGTTGGTTAAATCTTGCCAAAAATCTTCCAGTCTTGCAGAAATTAAACTTTAAAAATCTGAAATACGACAGCTCTACAAAGAAAAGTCTAACTAAAGTATTTAATCTAATCAAGTGTTAAAGGCTGAGAAATCAAAGAAGACAACAATAACGTCGTGACGTAAATGTCTAAATTATCCATTATCTCAATATCGACAGCCAATTAGTGTATTGCGGTTCGATTCACTCCCCCGACTAGAACGAAAAGACGACAGCGCGCCATCAACCTTCATAATGGAGTAATTTTAACAGAAATAAGATTATAAATTGAAAGACATTTTAAATTTGCATTTAAATCAGTATTCGTGTAATCGAGTACAGGCGGTGCGAGGCTTTGTCGAGATCCGAGAGTTTCCTACCTCTTCTGCATCTCGTTACATCACCGCAATCCGGAACATTTCCACCAAAATGTTTAAACTTTTGACATATCCTGTAATAGCAACAATCACATTGCAAACACACTTTTTCGTCAACTCGTGTCCAATTAAATTAATGAATTAGGTGCATGGGTGAGCACTAATTCCATTAGCGGTCTAGTGAAAAAGTTTTATTTAATAAACCATGTCCGGTTAACAAAAGAAAACCGTCAAGAGAAAGTCCTATCAAAACCATCCAAAGTGTCAGACCATAACGAATAAGATTAATAATTTGATTACTTCATTTTTTCTCTTTTGTTGCGTAAGTAATTAAGTGCCGATTAGAGTGGAATTGAATACAGGAAAAATGCCATTGTTGGCACCTGCAAAGCCAAAGCTTACAAAAATTGTACCAAAAAAAAATCGTCCTGGAGAAATACCAATAAATTAATAAGTATTTGATGAGATATAAGGAATTTCCTACAAGTCTACTGGCAATCAATAACAAAATAGTGAATTATTCAAAAACCTTAGTTTCATTCACAAAAATGTGGATTAAAATTTTATTAAATCGTTAGCACACTAATCAACAGCTCCAACCGGCCACGTGGTCCCATCTCCACATTTTTTACATAACTGTGGCATTTTATTTTTTCGTCGTGAGGATTATTCTACAAAAAGCCGTGACAACAAATCCTGTGAATAATTTATGGTGACTGTCTCAGTAGAAAAAGTCAATATACTTTGTCTAAGCTCTCCGGGGGCGGTTGATGGTATAGCAATAAATTCTGACAAATAATAAATCACTCTATTCAAATTTTTACAAATTTTAAAGTGTCACAACTGCAGATGCCTGTAATAATTATTTAAAGCCGAATGCTGTCAGACGCAATTAATCACTGCAGGTGGAGGTCGATTATCATTTGCTTGTATTAGATCGAAGGGAATTTGAAAATAAATTAAAAATCGAACCCTCCTATCTACTGATTAATCACAAGAACTGGGTTATTATGTGATACTAGATCAGGAATTATTATCTTCAAAAGTTATCAAATCAATGTTTAAACCTAATGAGGCTGCTAAATGACCATAATTAGTATTAAATGACAGATGTTACATTATGTTTTACATGAAAACCGACTCAAAATTGCTTTTCTAGCAGCATAAGCTGGACCGGCGGAACGTTACGGCTAAAGTAGATTTTCCCCATTTTAAAATTTGTTATACTAGTGATTATTTTAACGCCTGAGCAGCTTGGATAAAAGTAATATGACATAATGTGACTGGACAAACAATTATGTTAATAATATCGCAGGTACAAAACCAATTAGAGACTAGAAACCTTATCGGTTGAAATTCTTAGAAAATTTTACCTGCGTGAAATCTTGAGACCAACAAATTTCTCAAATGTCGCTTTGTGTCAGATTCGAAACGTTGTGAAAAAATGCAGTGTGGACAGACATACTTTTACTTTTAGAATTAGTCATGAAATGCATGTGCTGGATTGTAAATTAAAGAAAATATTTTCTCAGGAAGAATGCTTTAACTAAATGAGAACTAGATGTTCTTTAGATAAATTTTCTGGGAGCTATTCAGAATTCGCTCTAACCACTTCTTGTGTACTTTTTGGTTCATAAATCATCTTTATTAAAAATATATTTCAAACGGATAATTAAAAACTTATCTGAATGACAGTTTTCTCTCTTTTATTAGAACTATTCTGTCACCAGCAGTGATATTAATTACCGAATAATGAATAAACACGATTACAAATTATTCACTGTTTTAAAACTTCCGGTTATTAATATTAAAAATCCTTTTATGAACCTCTAATGTAAAATTTGAATTATGGCGTGCCAAGATACATGTTTTGTACCAAAGTCAACCCCTTAAATTCTCTACGGCACTTATGGAAATGAAGGAAATAACCCATTTAATGGCCCAGCTGTGCTGGTGTTATCGTTTATTTCACCTATTTATAAATTTAATGATATTTAATAAAATTCTAAAAACATCATTAATTTGTCAATGTTATTACCTTTGTAAATTATAGCTAACAAGTTTCAAACGAAGACGTTATTACAAGTGTAGTAGAAAAGAACATAAATTTTAAACCTCAAAGTAATTATGTAAAAATGAAATAATGGAGAAGACTTTGCATTTAATTATCTAATTAACGTCTATATTTTTTAAATATATTGACTATAAAAATAAAAGTTACGTTGTATTTAATAATTACACCGTAAATCATAACGAATATTTGCTGATTCTGCAGAAAAACATTTAAATGAACATAGAAAACATAGAATTATAGAAGCAAACGATTTATCTGACTAATTAAATTTGCACTTCTATATAAAACGATATGGTACAATTTTTATTTTGTAATAAGCCAATTCCATGCCTTAGTCAGCAATCACTTCATTACATTCCCTGATCAGAAATATGCAGGATTTAGAGATGCCATTATGAAAATTATTCGTCTTCGAGTGGCTTATTTGTACTAGATAATAATAAATCTTTCCCTTCCTTAATTTGTTAAATGTTACTGAGGGAATAAGGAACCTAGGTAGTAAAATCTTTATTGGATGTGTAAGAGCTAACTACGGGTGAAAACAGCCTCTAAATTAACTTGGGCAAAAAATTGGAAACCAACAATGAAAATCCCAATTACGTCTTTTAATTAGTTAAAAACATATGTCTGCATTTGCAAAGTAGGTACGTTAGTAAATGTAGATAATAAAAGTGTAAGCAAAATAACAACTTAGAAAAATAAAACTCTACATTGTACTGACAAAATCAGTAATATACTTTTTATGTAGTTATAAAGATATGATGCTCTGTTCAACTGGCCAGAATCGCCTTTTATCTTTTCACCTTTGAGCTGAAATTAGCACCTGCGAAGATTTCGCATTTTTCTGCAGCAAGTAAAGCGCGCTCGTTGATGTTTTAATAGAGGCATTTGTTTGAATAGTAGCGTTAAAATAATGTGTTTTCACAAAACCACTTACGTTTGATGTTCTTTAGCGAACGCTTTTCAGCGATGATTGAAGTATGTGAAACGATTTAACGAAGTGGCGTTGACAAGGCCCGCTAAGTGAATGCTAATCGACACCCTCTTTAAAACTTCTTTACATTCTTCACGCACCGGCCGCGAGGGGAAGCTCGCGTGGCACTTCGCCAGTGAAAAAATGACGGAATTGTGTGCTTTACCTGTACGCTTTATTATAATGAACCCAGGTCGTGATTAGATTGTTTTTGTGGCGTGCGATAGTGCATCGATCTGCATTGCGGTCTGTTTAGAACCGTCTAATTTATTAGCATAAGTTGAATACGCGCCGCCACGACTTGTATCGATCGATCAACCCCTTTGGAACAACACCCGAAGAGCAAATCCACTCGGCATTGCTGATTATCAGCATTGTAAGTGCTGCTATGACTGACCTGGGAAAAATAAGAAACAATCTCAAATACCTACGACTCCGAAGGGAACAAGAGGCCTTAAATGGCGCCAGTCTTCCTACAACCGCACACATACGCAACACCATACATCAACCATTGCTCTTGACAGCTGCGTAATAGAGAAACAATCAAAACAGGAAATTTTCAAACATGCGGAAATAATCACCCACAATTCACCGACTTACGGGCAAGATGCTTTCTCTCCAAACAATGAGGATACTTTACAGGAATTTAATTAACGATTTAGGGGATCGTGATTAGCAATATGATGGATTTTGAAGAATGTGGACAATTCGAAAATTAATTTACTTAGAACCATGTACTGCGATAGTTTTATTAACCAATTTTTCTAGCGTATTATTAACCTCCACAAAAGCAAGGGGAAATAATCAATACGGAATTATAGATTAGAGCCACAATTCTTATATTTCATGTGTTTCTATATCAAGATTTCTGTTGATTTCTTTTATAATGGCCAAGCACGTCACCTAACTGATTTAATAAAGCTCAAAGCTCTACAGGAAAAACAGGAAAACAATAACCTATGTCGTGTATCATACATTTTTCGCCATATTTCTTACAACGGAACATGACTAAAGACAATTAAAAACATGCATCTAATCTCAATGATACAATAATCTGCAGAATAATTTTATTACCTTTATCACAATACTTATCAATACGTATTTATACTTCACAATAAATTTACAGCATAGCTACTCTTAACGTCCACCCTCTTTTCATTTACTGTAAAGTATTTTACATATATTTAGTCGATTTATTCCTCATATTGCTGTTTGAAGAAAGTCCGTCTCAAGTATATGGATACAGAAGCAATAACCAGTGGCTATACAATTTTGTAGAATTACAGAAAACTAACTTTAAACTAATTCAAAGTTAATAGAACAATTCGTATTGTGCTAAATGTATAAAATTAAGTTCATTTCAAACTTTAATAGTACACTATCCAATTAAGTATAATACTAGTTTTGTTTACCAGTACATGCTCTACTAATACCCATTTTAAACTGACATGCAAAAGCAAAATTATTGCAAAAGAAATACATATTAGATTGTCGGATTTGAACAGTCCGTTGTGTGAAATGTGTAAGTATATTTGGACAATTTAAAATTAATGAAAAGCAGTATAAAAAACGTCAATAAAACACGTTTATTGGTGAAAGAAGCAACCAATTCTGAATAAACTACAAAAATATAAAAAAATTTAGGCATAGACAATTTTTCATATAACTTTTGGCCTACGAATCTGATAAAGGGGAATATTATAAGCTCGCAGTTCGTAGAAAATAAGATCCATCTTATTTCTAAAAAAAATATTTAAGCAAAAGTTGTCAAAAATGCTTTCAATGACTCGCGTTTAAAACTCGTTTTTTTTCAGTATAGTCGTTTTTTTTAAATCAATTGTCAAATTGTTTTAACGTTGGCAATTCCATTTAAAATTAGTGGTCCATGCTTCGTTCCTATAGCAATGTGGCAGGGTTCCAACATAATTTCAAAATTTTTGACACTGACAGTTGATTTAAAAAAAAATGAGGTATAGAGTACTCAATGTGATTGTTTGTCATTGGCAAAAAAGTATTGTGATTGAAACTGTCAAAAATTATTTTGATAAACAAAACTGATTTTAATCTTGGATTCAACTCAAATATATTTTACTTCAAAGTTATTAAAAAAGGCCATTTCATGTACAACAACCTAATAATAAGATTAGATTTATTATCTATATAACATTAAAAGCCCTGTTTTTTGGGTTTCTACAGACTTTCGGTTTGTATTTACTGCAAAATCATAGATTTAAAAAGCTACGCCTGCATAGAATTGCCCCGTTGAAACAAAATCAAAAAACAATTGTTTGTAACTGATAAATTAAAGATTTGTACAGAGTGGTCTATAAAACAACAGATTAGCTCACATTTCCTGATTTTGTAACCCACTAAAAAAATGGGAGGCCTAGGAAATCACCTACTAAGCGTGATTTAAAATTAAAAATAGGTATTTTATAGTATTACAACCGAAGCGAGAATTTGTTCCATAAGGGCTCAAATATATTTACGATCAAGAGACACAGGCTCAACATTGGATAGAGACCAAGAGGTTCTTTTTTCATTTGGCCACCTTCATTATAAGTTTAGGAATACATAGTAACATCATAGTAACATATTAGCCGTTTCAAAACTATAAAAACGCCAACGTCGCATTTTACCAAATTACTTTTTTAAATAAGATTGATAATAAGATTGTAAAATAGTTATTAATGATTAGATCTCTTATTGAAAGTATAAATTACATTAGCTATTATTTTTTTGAAGTGCATGAATAATTTATAACAGCTAATTTTGAGAGAAAATGCGACGTTGGCGTTTTTATAGTTTTGAAACAGCTAATAGTAACAGTAACATCAATGATTTTTGCTACAGCGCAGAATTTGATATGTAATGAACTAATGAAGTAAATGTATCAGAAAAAATAAATTACATATTAGCTGTTTCAAAAGTATAAAAACGCCAACGTCGTATTTTCTCACAAAATTAGCTGTTATAAATTATTCATGCACTTCAAAAAATTAATAGCTAATGTAATTTATAATTTATACTTTCAATGTGAGATCTAATCATTAATAACTATTTTACATTTTTATCAACCTTATTTAAAAAAATAATTCGGTAAATTGCGACGTTGGTGTTTTTATAGCTTTGAAACAGCTAATATGTATTTTGAGTTGCCGCAAATTGTCAGGTTCGTCATCTGGCGTGAATTAGGCTGTAGAGAAATATCTTGTTACTTCACCTTAACAGTTTTATAAAAACTGTAATAAATCGCAAAATAATGACGTGGAAAAAACCACTGAAGTACTGAACAACCACAAATATTACTCAAAATCGTGTTATTTCTCTTTTAAAACTTCTTGTTGGTATGCCATGAACGACGGCATATAACGTATTGAAAAAAATCTTTCCGAAATTATAAAAACATGACTATAGACTAACTGGGTCAGGTTTATCAACAAATTTAACGTAACATGATTTTGAAATAAGTACGTTTACGATATCATCAAAATAGGCTTTCAGATTCAATCTCACTTCACTCCAAATTGCGCAATTTTAATACATCTTCGTTCTTTATTTCAAATTAAGTAAAGTGAAATAATAAACTGTGAAATTTTGCCCGGCTTCGAAGAGTTGAAAGAAGCGTCTTTTCCATAAACCGAGTTCTTGTGGGGCGGCCGACGCTAATCAATTCGTATGGCACTGCCATATCTAAGGCGTTTTAGGTTAGTTCCCAACAGACCATCAAGTAATAGACTATAAACTTAGCGTTTTATTTAATAACCGCGGAGTGAATAAAATTACAACGTGAGAATCTCTTTCGCGAACAGCATGCAAATACTTAAGATTCCCCACGCGCAATAATCCGACCGCTATTTTCGTCGCGGACAATTCCCCAAGAAAGTGTCATGTACATTTACCTCGTATAGTCCTGTTTGCAGAGGATCATTCCACCTTTTGTGAAGCACGATGTCCCGATGTCTGCTAACATAGCCGCGCAACACGAACACTTCAAACAGCTATTGTGCCAATAGCGATCTAACGCGTGCAGAAGAAAACGTTCCACTATTTTACCACCGCACCCTGCACATACTTTCACCGTGCCGTTATTATTGTTATTGTTGATGCTCGGATTGTGATGCTGGTGATGAGGACCTTCCGACTGAGGGCCTCCGAACGCGGGGTGGGAGTGGTGATTGTGAGGGTGACCGTCGTGAGGACCGCTCGGGTGACCTGAAAACCAATTTCACTAATATCAACAAAAATTGATCACATTTTCGTAACAAAACCAAGCTCCAAGTTCCACCGCTCGCCAAAATTATTCCAATCGTTTCTACTTGAAAAATTACTTCCACTTCTGTGAGAAATTAAATAAAGAACCATTACTAATTTACTAAACACTCTTGCAAACCCTAACACTTTATAGCATAAAACTCTAAATGCAAAGTTCTAATTGAATTACCTTTGTCACCTAGAGAAAAGCTCTGTCTTACCTAGAGGACCTATTCCGTGTCCGTTCGACTGGTGCATGCGTATTTGAGGTCCTCCAGGTCCCGGATGATGGTAATTGTTGTTGTCTGGCGACGGAGGGTGCGGAGACGTCAGTTCTGCGCCTCCGTAAGGGTGGTAGTGAGGGTTCATAGCGGCTAGTGCACTGGCTGCCAGTTTGACGGTAATAGCGCCTTCAGAAGCGCTCACTGTTTATCACAAGAATCTATCAAAGAATATTCACGCTACCACCGTCTGTGCAACTGAATTGACCGCCCACCTGCAACATATAATAATCCCTCAGTTTTAACAACTTACGGTATCACTAGCTGGTAATAAAAAATGAATAAATCAAAAATGATTAAAATTCCTGCTGAAATTATTGTTAACGATATACATTGTTATGTCCATAATCGTAAATCTAGCAAAGTTACCATGGCTTGTTTATACGGTTTCGTTGTGAGCAAATTAAAAATAACGTGGTCCCGAAGAAAATAATACCAATATAACTCTCAATAATAACACCAACTGATTGCAGCAATATTATTTTCTCTCGGATAATTGGTATATCAACCTCATGTTTTGTATCGTCTATTTTTGAACGTGAGTATGATTTATCCTGTACAAGACCAAAGATATAAATCGGAAAAATTCATCCGACCAGACTTTTTCCTACCGGATTTATCCCCGGCAATGCATAATCAAATTACTTCTCCGTACGCTGTAAAATTAGCAACGAATATACATATGTTCATCATCAATTTAACCACTGTATGCTTTGCTTCGAAAAAGGGGTTGGTCGTTTCGCAGCAGACCGACTCAGGTTATTTACGTACAGTCCAAGGCTATGTAATTTGTAGCTCCACTTACCGACATAATAACAGTCGTAAGATGGTTTACCTACAAACTTATATTTTAGCGGCAGGGATTTAGACTCTGTGCAGCCTCTGACGCCAACTTCGAGACCATACAACCGAGAGGCGGTCCAACCTGCCATCGCCACAGGTGGCACAACCCATAACGCAAAATTTTGAACGAATGCCTCACGAGACCCTTGTCTTTTTAGCAATAACGACCACTTAGTTCCGGTTTTTGAACTAAAAATAATTAACTCGAATAGCCGACCGCTCGATGGCCAATCAAAAAATTGTAATATTCTCAAAACGTTGTCTACGCAATTTATTAAAAGGCAATTATCCCCGATTTCAATTACAAACAGACCTTGGCGATGGTATCAGCCGAGTCGATATATCCTCGTAGCATGAGAAAGCTATAAGCTCTTAGATGATCTTAATCAAATAGTGAATTAATCTTCATTAAAAGTAACTTAGGAACCATATAATGAACAATTAAAAGGAGCCGCCTCTCGTTTTCCTTCCCGCAAGTTTATACTTTGCCTCAAGATTTTAGTTTCATTGGCGTAACAAGTGGGATCTCGAGAGATTTTGCTCGCCGCCTCTAATTCATTTTACTCCTTTCGTCTTTTTTATTGGAATTTACACAACGTTCCAAGGAAGGATTAGTTCGAATTACGGTAATAATTCCGCGTGTGACGAGTTAATTGCTTTGTAGGTGTCCGCCGAGGCGAATTTCATACGAAATTTAATTAGAACTTAATTTTTCGGTGTTAAAATAATATCTAATTTTCGTTTTTTCACGGACGGGGCGCGCTTTAAAAAGCAATTACCTTCCCCTACGCTGTAACATAATTACAGTTCCCTATTCGGAAAAAAAATCGGTCCCTACTCGATGAAATAACCGTTCGTTCCCACCCCTAACTGCAATAATTTCTACACCCCGACCCTCACGGCTCAGATTGTAATGCAATATTGCTTATATTGTAATTCCCTACAATTTATGTTATTTAATCATACATATGCACAAGAATTATGAATCACCTTCAAATGGCTTGCGCCAAGACGTATTTCCTTGCTATTACGAGTAATAAGCCGATAAATCACGGCTGAATACCCAATGGAGAAAAATATTATTTTATTTGTGTCAACTTTAAATAAATCATGGCAATTTAAATCCAAAACGAAGAAAACAACGCATAATCCCTGCGATTTTATGTGGCATTTATTTAGAAATTATGTTGCAGCGAAATGAATACGTTTAACATTCTACCATACCAGCAGCTAATAGTGCAAGGCAGCCTTCAAATTCATGTTACGCTTACAGAGGCTTTAAAAAGATGGCTCTAAAACGTAATACGTCCGAAATATATCGAACCAACTGTATTCAAACTTGTAGATGCTAGCTAACGCACAATCTCATACAGTTGTATAATTTTTTTAACCCACTGAACATTTTCCAAAAATCAATTCGCTTAGTCTCATTGATAGGTGTTTTAATAACTCGTCAGTAGGTAGGTACTTGTACGAGTATTAACCTTGTACAATAAGTAATTGGTATTTGAATTGTAGGATAAAATGGTTTGAAATCTTTCTAACCACTTTTCGTCTATATTTTTACAATAAAACCAATGTCACAAAAGTAAAAACAAATGTACCTAAATTAATTCTGACAGCTTTTTTTTCGTTTTTCATAAATTGAACCGAAGGGCAACACATAAGGCATGAAACTATTGTCATATTTAGTCTTATTACCACCCGCCGATGACCACCTTGTGGTCGAAAGGTCGAAACACGTGTGAAGTATTTTTTTTAAATAAAGTTAAAGTTAATAAAGAAATACCTATGAGTATGTCATAAAGAGGTTGCTTTTCTGATCAGTGGTAGGTATACTCGATTGCCATGCGACAATCACCGCGGTTTGTTCTAAAGGTAAAAAGAGTGAAAGTTCCTTCAAGAGAGAACACACTTACAAAAGGCATAATTATCCACTCGTGTAACAACACGAAAACAAAGCCGTTCAAAAATAATTAAAAATAGTCCAGGCACTCATGCACAAAAATAATTATACACACACGTTCACAACACAAAACGGGTCGCCCACTTGAGTGAATGTCTGAAAAAACACGCGGATAACCTAAAGAGCCCCGACACTTATTCGAAGAGGAACTAAACTGGTTGACACAACGGGAGAACAGATTAGATCTAATCGCTAAACATTTTATTGGCGAAGTATCCGATGATGGTAACCGACCGGCGTCGCATCCGTAGACCTCGAAAGGGAGAGCGGTATTGGAAAGCAATTTGTGAATTGTGGAACTTGAAGACTACAACAGGGGATGCCACCCCATTAGGATGACTGGGAATGTGGTGGGGGACGCTGAACCATACTGGGTATCGTGAGATACGACTTTGAGGCTTAAACGATACTCGTTAAACTTATACCTTCAATTTGGCCGCAAAACCATCGATTGCAGGATAATTGCAACAAGTTGAGTTAATCTAATTAATTTGATATTACCAAATACCTCTGTATATTACTCAATTTATCCACTACATAAGTACACATTTTGTCTTATTGCAAAAATTACCAAAGAGTTGATTATGAATTGAAAAATTAGAATGGCCTATAATTTAAGATGACTGACAGTTGAAGATTGAGGTAAGAAGGGTGTCTGGGTCCTGAAATGCCGTCCGACACAATGGAGGCAAGATCCGTACCGAGAAGTAACCTGCAATAAAGCCTTTATAACTAGCCCGGTAGTCCCATCTAACATAAAAACTAATGTCATGGTAGCTAAAATATGAAATTTATGGTAGACAGTTTAGGAATAAACAAACGGTTGCTTATGGCACAGGTATAAAGTGGTGTTAGAAGCTTGTAAATTTTATTAAGCTGAGTAAATAGTGTGGAAAAAATTGTATTAGGCTTTTAACACTTTGATACATTTCACGCAATTGGAAGTCTGTTTCCCCGGTGGGCCATTTGCGAAAGGAGATACGATTTTCGATAATGGAAAGAGCCGAATTAATAAGCTTCGGAAAAAAGCCGGTGCCAATATTGAAGATAATTGGAGCAAATTAGAGACAAGCTTTATTCGAAGCGAGGATCGTTCTTTTCCAAAGAAATTGAGTATTAAAATTAGGAAAAGCAATAGCTTGAATAAATCAGACAAATAATAATTAAAGAAAGTCCATTTAGAGTGTAGGGAAAGCCATTTAGCAACATTGGCATTTCAAATTAGCTTTAAAAATGTTTTGAAGAGCTTTAATAATTCCGGGCGAAATATAATTCTGTAGTATTATGCGGGTTTTTATTTTCCTGAAACGGAGCTATTCTGTTACATTATACTGTAACAATGGTAATTTGCAATCGCGGGATTGTTGCAGATGAATTCCGAATTTAAAATTGCAACTTTTTATTCCTACAGCTGTTGTTACGAGTTTAATTTAGTGGTCTTCTGCAGTTTTATACATTGTCCCTAAATGAAGTCTACTGTCGACTAGTTACTGCTTTAGAAGCCCGTTTTCCTCCGCAAAACATTAAAATTACTTACTGAAATCAAATACTTTAATTATAGCAGTATAGCATAAACATTAAATTAACACGTCACTATTAATGCACATATTTAATTAATTAATGCATTTGCATAGTTGATAAAAATAATTAGTTGCATTAGCTACAATAATAAGAATTTTTATACTACGACTTATTATTATGTATATTAGTATATTGAAATCATCATTTATTTCGATATTTTCAGGTATTTCATTAAACTTTAACACACCAACAGGGATTCCATAACTTCTATCCCAAAATCTTTATTATTTGAAATAAAATATGCTTTTTACAGCTCTAAATGAAAAGCTTGTATTTTTCGTAATAGTACCACCCGTAAGTGGGTCCTATTAAAAAATAAAATCATTCTTCAAACCATAGTGGGCCAAAAACATTATCATCGAAAACAAAATATAAATTTTAATTAAAAAATCTTAGCCATCTCTGAAGTTGTGTCGGTGGTCGTTGAGTACATACTATGACTACATGACATTAAAAAACCATACACTTCGAGAAAATTAGACTTTTCTCTTTTTACGGGTGAGAAGAGAAAATTGTTCGGCATGTGAAAGAGAAATGGACTTAGTGTCTTGGCAGAAAGTCTTTGGCTAAAATATGTGAACAAATATTTGCATAATTTCGCATTGAAAATACATTTTTTCAGTGAGGCGACGCAAAAAGACTGAAAAGAAGCATTTACATAGAACTCGTACGGAGGCAAGACGATACAAATGTAATTCCCAACGCTTAAGTCCATCTTTGATGTTGTGTATCTTTGTGAAGAAGTTTAGAGAGGAGTTCCATTCGGGAGTGCGACGTCGGAGCGGTTGGGGAATGCGAATAGACAGTTTCAGGTGTTACTTTCATGACCAAACGCGCATCAAACGAGCAAATAAGTGAGGAAGAACAACTTCTGGTAATATTAGCATATTTTCCGCGTTCGGACGCATCTGCTACCGTCACTGTGTAATATTGACGAATGACTCACAATGTAATTGAACGAAGCGGCGGGCGGCGACATCTTGCCCATACCCGGAATTAAAATCTCAACTTCTAGGATAATTTTCGGGCCGACAATTCTTGTTCAACAAACGAATTTATCAATCAAAAAATAAGTGGTGCGTTATAAAGCAATCTCGGAGCTATATTGGAACAGGACTGCCTGTCTCATTTTCTTTCTACAAATACAACCGTGGCACACACACGCTCATCGTGTGGACACGCAACTCACGTGTGTCACGCACTTTGAGTAAGACATCATCGGAGTTGCGTACGCGCATTCGACACACACGATCTAATTAAGCACGTACATACATTGATTGTTTATGACCATAGCCTAGATGGTCACAGGAATGCAAAGCAAAGATAAGTTACAAAAACTATAACAGGAAACAAACCTGCAAGCTGTTCAGACGACGGGTATAGGAGTGTGATATTAATGATGTTATACTCGTGGTTACATATTCAGTAACCTAATTTGTTAATGAAGACAATTAATAATTGATACTGTTTAAAAAACCACGAACGAGTGATTTTTTTCGTCAGGTTTTCTGTAAATTGTGGGCAAGAACTGGTCGCCAGCAGCCACAGTAACTATACCTCAACGGGCCGTTTAGGGTGTCACTTATGTATGTTTTTTAAGGTTCAGAAGTCGGAAACTTCAAAAAGCAAAAATTTGACAAAAAAATTATGAACAGGAATTGTAAATCACGAAAATGATATTACTACATCCTTTTTTAGACAAAATCAACTAAAAAACCGTTTTCCTCTAATAAATATGTATTTGAAAACATAATTCCACTCTGTGATAAGTATCACTTTATTCAGATAGTTATATTTTGAAGAATACATATTTTTATCCTTTCTTTGAGCATGTCTTCAGCAATTATCTAAAAAGAATGAAAACACTTTTATGGATATACCTAACCATTTCTAACTGTTGTAAGCATGTGCTTGATTATATCATAAGAGTACCTAGGAATTATCTCCTCTGTGATAATACGAGTGTGCCGAAAAAGAGAACATATTTCGCCCCTTAGTTACTACAAACGGGACCGTTGTCATTACAACTAAAAGAAAGGGAAAACGCAGCAAATGGAATAGGAGCTCTTGACTCTGGTATTGCAGACAAATGATTGTGTTTTACCTAGGTATGTGTTATTCACGTTTAATTTCATGGTTTACGAACCATGCCTGTTGCAATTATTCTTAAAGCAAAAACAGCACCAAACTGCTCTACAAACTGATGGAAAAATTACAGTCATCACCGTCTTAAATTGCCTCTGTAAAAGCGGCTAATTTGTTATTCGGACCTATTGTTCGTGGTTAATTCCCCCGTTTATCTGCTATAATCATAAATTATAATTAAAATTTAATTGCACTTAAAACTTTTCCTATTTTCAAGATAAAATCGAGAATAGTGGTTGACACATACAGATAGGTATTTTCAAGGCATCATGAAACCTATTAGTTAAGGGGAAAGCCATTGACGGCTAGTTCTATAATGAGTTTATTTCAGTTAATGGCTAAAAATAGAAAAAAACTCACCCTTAACCGAAGAAGTCATAGACGTGCACTGATCGTTTTATCTGCAAAAGAGAACAAAACCGTAAGTATTAAACCTCAAGAGTCAAATTAAACTAAGCTACAAGAAAATCAATTAAGACAGTAATTAATTCCTCGTAAACGCTCATACAAAAACTAATTTCATTGCAAAGCACAAAACATAATTAAATGTTTTGTTTCTATAATAAAAATTCATCCTCTAGGGTTTCCTGTTAGTAATTGATTCGTTTTTTTTTTTAAGAAACAATCATATAATTTAACGCCACTTCAGTAAATTCTCCAGAGATCGCGTGAACAATTTAATGCGCCGGGTTGAGAGATTTAATCGTCGGAGTTTTTCTATCTGCTAGTCTAGCCCAATAAAAAAACCGCTCCTCAAAGAACAATACAAGCTCAATTAAAAGCTCACTGGCACAGAAACGCCAAAACTGTGCCAAAGATTGAGGAAATCACGCGCTATCTCGAAATAAATCACTCGTACCATCGCTAATCCTGAGATTAGTTGATTGTAAGAGCTGGTAAGTAGATGAGCATGTCAGATTTTATGGTTGTCGAGCAAATACTGCCAACGATTCACTATTTCACACAGGATGATTTGATCCGCCACTACCTCATTGTGGAAGGTATTGTTGGCTTAATATGGCCCGTTTTCGTTTTCTTTGCGCTTGATTGGTGTGATAATGGCCAAGTACACTGGCGTGGGCACTGCCTTCAAAGACTTCCAGACACCTGCTCCTGATAAACTGTGGATGTACGTGCAGTGAAACTAGAACTCGGAACCACTCAACCATTCGTTTTCTTACTGAGAATTACTATTTATTGATGGTCACACGGCCGTATTTAGAGCAACTTGATCGATTGCGCATCTATCTTCATGGATTAGGTGGAAGAGAGATTTTATGTCGGATTTCTGGGTTAAGCTGCAAAGGTCGCAAGATTTATACACATGATGACCAATTAAAAAGGTTACCTCCGCACTTCGTCGTTATTTAACAATGCCTAACGGAAAACTTTAAGTAGAAAGTTGCCAAGCAAAAAATTCGACTATCGCTCATAAATCATACAATCTCACACAATATTAATAATCAACAAGGTATCACTTTACCATTCAATACTGAAAATGTTTATTTAGATTACACCCACTACATATCAGAAAATAAACGTTCATATAAGCAAGATGAGTTATTCTGACTTCTTTAGGTCTGTACTGGACTGCCATTATTTAAATTTACTCTGTGATCCTGATTATGAAAAAAGGCAAACAAATAACAAACTGCCGATTTAGAAAAAGAGTTGAACAAAGCACGATTTTAGATGAATTTTAAATTGAAGTAGCCGAAAAACCTTTGTGTCAATTCAAAAGACAAGTATTCTGTATGTGCACACTTATTTCTTTAAAATTGTGGTAGTAATTTTAAGTGTATCTCAAGTTTACTACCCGGACTGATGATCACTATGGAGAATGTTGTTGTTGATAAAAAAAAATTAGACATTATAATTGTAAAATTTTGAATTGAGAAAATAAAGAAATTAAAGTAATAATAGTATATTATATTATAAGTGATAGAAATGCATCATTATATGCAAGTGAGAATTTTGACCCACGAGTGCGCTTGCGCTCGAGTGGGACACTTCTCACGAGCTTTATAATGGCATTTCGATCACGTGTGATATACGACATTTTATCTTATCTTATCTTATTTTATCTCATACCATTGTACATTATACCACTGTTTTCGGTGAGATAAAGCAAATTTTATCTCACAAGAGAGATAAAGCTGTCAGATTTACTCACTTGTGAGTCGAAAAACAACTTTATCTCTCTTGTGAGAGAAATTTGATTTATATCACCGAAAACAGTGGTATAATGTACCTAAAAAACTGCACCTATTAAGATAAAATCTATAATAATCAAGTGTGGGGTAAAGGATTCCATGTGCAGTGGTAAAGGATTCCATGTGCAGTGACTCGCTGAGAAGAAAGGTGAAGACTACAAAATGAAATTAAAAGAAATTCCGAACGTATTGGACAATTTAGGAAAATTTTCTAAAATGTCAATCAAAACCCTTCATAAATTAATAAACTCTATAATAATCAACTCTATAACTCTATAATAACCGAATTGTGGTAGTAATTTTAAGTGTATATCAAGTTTACTAACCGGACTGATGATCACTACGGAGAATGTTGTTGTTGATAAAAAAATTAGACATTATAATTGTAAAATTTTGAATTGAGAAAATAAAGAAATTAAAGTAATAAAATCTATAAAATGTATGTTTTTATAAAGAGCGTTGGCATCTATTTGCAGGTTTTTTAACCCTGGGAATAATGTCTTCAGATGCACAATAATTACGGTGTACCTACTCATATATCCTGACATATTTTGTTTCATAGTATTCATAGTAGGTTGCTTGAAAAAAAAGTAGAACTTATTTGATGAAACTTTATCCCTCATCAAGTCATCACCAAGTTTAATAAAAAAAAATTCATTTTGTTCTTTTTGTTCACCCTGTATAAGTAAGGTGAAAAGAAAAAGTTTGAGCAAAGATATATGTAATTAATGAAAGAGGGCAGAAGTAAGAAAAAACACTTGGTGACCGGATCTAGCAAAGTAATCAAAAATAATAGGAGAAGAAAGTCGCCACGTGGGAGTGTTAGGTGCGAGTTCACATGTTCGTGAAGAGATCAAGGCGCGCCCACGTTAGTAATCGTTCGTCGGTTTAATGTTATTATTCAATTAGGTCAGCCCGAGGAAAATCGAAAGTTAAATTTGATGTCTGAAGGGTGTTGTCAATAAACAATTAGGCATTCTCGTTGGTGACCGCAAGGCGAGTGACATTAGCGATGCGACACCAAGTTGCGGTTAAACGCCTTCAACCGGCGGTTATCCGCTATTACAACGTAATCTTGTTACGGCTGCCGAGTTCCGGTAAACACGGTCCGGTTGAGCGGTAGTCCAGTCCGGAAGTCGTCCTGTCCGGACCCGATAACAACCATCTTTCTGCCCTCGGAGAAGGGCGCACGACCGCCGCTCCAGCAAACTTTCTACTTGTTATCTAATTAGGAGCTCTTGTTCCGCACTACGATGTCTTTATAACTACTGGATTCAATTGGAATTCCGATAAGCTTCGGGAATTTCGCTATCTGAACCCATTCCCCGTTGAAATTTGGCAAAGTGTTGTCCGCTATCTTAACTCCAGTTGTTTCGGTATGAATTGTAGACATTGGATTTATCTAAATTGTTTGCTTGCTGTTTATAATCGGTGTTCGCCTCTTAATGCCCCTGGCGCTAATTCTCAAGCGACATGTTATCGTTATATTTCACACATTAGTATTTCTCTTATCTCGACGAGACCTCTAACCCGACCTCCCACAAGACGGGTTTATTGCACGTTACCGGACCGGAAAAAGAAAACATACTCACATGCCTGACCTTGGCAGAACTCTTGAGACAACACTTCAAATTCAATTATTCTCACAAATCACTTATTTGAATTTGAATTTTAATTCGGCCTGAACAGCATTGATCTATCTCTTCCAATCAACCAAAGTAATTAATCTAAACTTTCCCAACTTATAAATCCCATTTAAACAAAGCTGTTTTTGATTATGATTTTGATTAATGTTTCCTAAATCGTAGAGAACTAGGAATAATAAATAGGGACCGAGTCAACGCAATGCAAACTCTAATTCGCGCAAATTTTTTTAACAAATGGAAGAAAATTATTCATCGAAAGTCAAATATTTTTCGTAATGCCTTTGGTTTATCTATAATATGGCAATAGTCTACCCAACAAATTTTGTACACTTGTAGAGACAAAATATACATAAACTACCAGGATACGTTTAACGGGTCGTCCTTGCACTTACTTGCACGTCCAGCAAAACCTTACTTTCCAAACAAAATATGTAATAGTATATTACATAACGAGTGTGGAAAGTGAGCGATATCGTGCCAGTGAGAATCTAGCGGAAATCGCACGAGCAACGATAGACACTTTCCAGCGAGTTTTGTACACTGAAAAAAAGCTATTTATTAAAAAAGATTTCGATGAACCACATTTAAAATTTTATCTGAAATTTGCATTGTATTGGAAACTGATTCATCAGTATATTCTTCGCGACAGCAGTAGATTTTCATCCACCGTGGCGCTTAAGGGTTGTGATTTCGAAAACAGTGTCCAGTGTATTAAAGTTCTGGATTTTTAAGGTTTTAAGGTTTAAATAAATGGCTATTTGTTTAAGGAAGCTGCAAAGTTTCTTACGTTTGTTCACACCTACCAGTTGTCTTGCTTCGGAGCTCTCCTTGCAGATAAACAGAATAGCAACATACTTGATAAAAGCAAACAATTATGTAAGAACCGTGCGTTATAATAACGCACAGGTTTTTGACAGATGAATGAAATTGTCAACTTTCGGACCCACTAAATTGTGTGAAATTGACAACTTTCGAATAGTGTCGTATAGGAAAAAGTATTTAGATACTGTCCATTTTCAAAGGACTTACATACTGTGGCCTCAGTAAACTAAACATAAAGTATATGTAGGTATGCACTCTTAACTTATTAGATGAAGTAGACATAAGTTAGTAAGGGCTCTTTCTTTAATACTAAACTACACGCTTAGTAAGCATGTGCAGGATACAGGATGTCCTAGAAATTATTGAATAAATACAACATCAGAATTTAATTGTGGTACCTATTTAAAGTAAGATTTCTAAACACACCTCCAAATATACCATACCTACTCTAAAAAAACAACATCGCATGATCAAGTTCAATTGTTTGAGTTAAATTATTTTTATTTGCTAAATATAAATGGGGTAAATACGTCTGATGACTTGATAATAGACAAAACATCACTTCACTCTTCAAATCTATAACAACAACCTACAATCTTATTGCACCAAATATCCGCCAAGGAAAACCAGATTCGGTTGCAGTGTTGCAAACAACCCACTAAGAAATTAGAAATGCTCCTAATTTTGTTGCCAATTCCTACAGTCATTGTTGATCATTCATATTTAAGTATTAGCTGTTTCAAAACTATAAAAACGCCAACGTCACATTTTACCGAATAATTTTTTTAAATAAGATTGATAAAATTGTAAAATAGTTATTAATGATTAGACCTTTCATTGAAAATATAAATTACATTAGCTATTATTTTTTTGAAGTGCATGAATAATTTTGAGAGAAAATGCGACGATGGCGTTTTTATAGTTTTGAAACAGCTAATACAACTGTCTAAAAAATTGCAGGGTAGGTTAGGGCCGTATCGGAAGTGGGGCAGTTTACCGGACAATTTCAATTTACAGCCTTTTGCTAAGCCTTGGTGAAGTGGTTTGAAACAAAGTCTATGATATGCTAAACAATTGTAACTAAACATTTTCTTGAAAAAGACGATATTTCTACAATCCTCCGAGCTGATTTTTTGCAAAGTTACCCAAACCTTCCAAAATAACTGGATCGTAGCATATCCTCTTTTCTTAAAGTTTGGCGTGATTTTTTTATATCAAATTCAATGGAATATTCTTCGATAAGTATTTTCTTTTTTGAACAAATAAAATTATTTTTTGTAGTTTACTTACTCATTAATGTCCAAAATGTGCCCCACCATGGGGGCACATCCGGACAAATGCATTGTTATTTAAATTAAGCATTTGCTTAAAAACTACTTGTGTATAGTGATAGAAAATTTTCACAAACGTAGTCATTTGTATAAGCACTTAAAAAATGTAACCATTTATAGACTGTGAAACAATTTTAAATTTTTTTAAGGTTTCCAAAAAAGTTGGCCAAAGCTGCCCCGCCCTACCCTATTGTTCAAAAATTTAAAGACTAATTTAGAAGATTACAATCAAGCTAATGCAAGAAGGAAAAACAGCACCGATTTGTTCCCACAATCCGCTATCGTTTTTTGACTCAACTAATGGTTTATATTGCAAACTTTTGCATCGACGACAATGCGATGTACTTTCGGTATTTTTGTGTGTCTTTGTAATCGCAGCATCTTCACGTGTTCGATTTGCAAGTTTAGGTAAACCGGCCGCATTCCTCAGTAAAGACCGACGATACTACGTTGTCCTGTTCCACTCCCACGTGTTCTGTGCATTGTGGCTTGCACTGTCGACCTCCAACCGGTTTTCTTTCTGGTTGGTAGACATCTTTCCTCCCCCGAGCACGTCTCCGTCCCAGTCTTTAGTCTTTACTACTCCACAATCATGGACTCAAAGGATATTTTCATAAAAACTATAATACTTATTCTTATTACGACTTCATCCAAGAAGCATCCAGGAATTTCATAGTACTAAAGGCAGCCGGAACGACTCATGCGACTCACATTCCACAAAATAATAAAGCTAATTTTAAGCATGTTAAACGAGATTATTTAATTTCGAGCAATAAAATTGGTGGTATCTGAAATGCCTGGGACACCTGCGACTCGCAGCAATTATTTTAATCCCGTTATCTGGATGACCTCACTCTTTCAGGACAGACATGGGTTAACAAAGATCAAAAATGCTCATTCTTGTTACGGGGGCTCTGCCACTTGTCTTGACCGGAATTTTGGCATAACATGTTTTATATAAATTCCTCTGGGATTCGTCAAACTGGCAAAATACGTGGAAAGTAAGCTTTTTGAACAAATTACTCTCCCCGATCTGTTTGATTTGAGAGACACGAAATGGCCTGTGAAGGGTATCATTATTATAACTATATAGAGATGGGCAGACGTGAGCCGACTCCAAACATCCCAAGAATGCGTGTTATTGTCGTTTGTAAATTTAATGGAAGCTATTTTTGAGATTATAGCGCTTTTTATTGAAAAGTACAAAATATTAACATTTCTGTTTGTTTCAGGTGAGGCCACAAAGACGTGTGCTGCAACAATACGCCATCACTTTCGAATGCGCTTATTTGGACGGAATTTATTCGATTGAAATTCTCTCTCACACGTACGTATTAATTGAGCTGTACAATTTCAATATATTCATATAAATAGAAGCAATTCGAGCGCACAATATGACTAAATTGAATATTAGAGAATGCAAACGAAAATTGAATAATAAAACGGGATGGCATCGGGGGGCAGGTAATAAATTTAATCCCCTAATTTGGCAAGAAGGGCGCGTCTATTGTACCAAGACCCCTCATTTCATATTATTTAATATGTCCCACGATTTCAGTGCGTTTTGGATTAACGACCATCGCAATTTTGATTTATCGATCAAGCCGAAGATTATGGGGAATGCAGCAAGTGGGGATCGCAATTAACATGGAAATGTATATTGTGTTGCTTTAATTGAGATATTTAAATTTTAAATATGGTTTGATTACTTCTTTTGTTTTCGTTTATTCATTATTTAGCAAGCTTGATGCTTGCGCTTACTCCGGGTTAAATTATTTGCCTTTATTTACATAGCCAGTTCGTTATTTCCTTTCATGTTATAAGTGTTTTATATGCGGCACGGACTATACACATTTTTATTGTTATCATTTATTTTTTTCTCAGGGGCACTTACCGGCGCCGCAATAAATAAAACTTTTCTCCCAATTAGACTGACATTTAATGTTTTACTACTTCATTTAAATTTTCTGCTAAAACGCATGTATCACTAGATTTTGATCTCGGTGTCATTTGCCGTAATATTACTTTAAATACGAAATGGCAAAATAAAACTTAACAGTTACGATTCATTATTTTAAACTTTAATGTCTCTCGAGCTTGAATTTACTGAACATAATTACTTTCATATTTCATTTCCTCCACGAGACGCATAAACTCTGAATTGCCGAATATTATGCAATGCACTCATTGCAAACACTTGACAAATATGAAAAACCAGTCTCTTTCAGCAAATCTTCGATTGGTTTTTGCGAAATTATTGCATGCAAGTCGTGTGTGTGTGCGCATACTATGCAACTTTCCATCCCTACGAAATTCGGGGTAATTAGTTCCAGATCTTGGGTACGGAGAATGTTTATGCAGCGTAACGCGGAATACAGAGGTCAAGCAGCTTAACTTGTTATAAACTTGAAAACTGCGTAAACAGGTAAACTGGACACAACAAACAAGAACTTTCCCACCGTTGAAGTTAGTTTCTTAAATTAATTAAAAGATTCAGCGGTCCTACAAACAGGAATATTTAATTCAAGAGAGGTCAGAGGGCAAGCCCATTACCTGAAAGAATGTCAAGTCATTCAAAGAAATGTTAACATACCAGAACCAATAGTGCTTTCTATAATCTCCTAAATGTTGACGGATATTAAAGTATGCAGAACAGCTGAAAATCGTATTGGATTTTTTCACCAAGAACAATACGGGGAAATACCTCTATCAGTTATATTGAAATGTCTGCACCAGATCTATTAGCTGCGCGTAACGGCCAAGCTATGTCAAATGCATGCTCTATATCATAAAACATTACACTAATCGACATATTAAAGCGGATTTGATTTTTTGTCGAGAGGAAGAGTGCAGATTCACATCAAATGACAAATTCCAATAAATTATACCTTAAATGAAGCATACTCATCAAGCGTCCAATTGTGATAAAACCATTGATTTCAATAAATATGATCATGTCTCACTCGCGATTACAACATGAAATTAATTTTCTTCTGAAACACACTTCCTGAAATATCCCGGAATTCAACAATTAATAACCGATCAAAATAAAACTAAAAAATATTTACAACATACAACGAACAGTATGCGTTGACAAATGAAACTGATTTTAAAACGAACGATGAGATCGTGACGAAGTCCGGGACCAAGAAGCATCTTAATTTTAATTTTAAATTGCGAATTTGCTTCAAGATGTTAACTGTTCTATTATTTACATACAGTACTGTCACTGTATTGTAGGCAATAAAAATAAAGATTCCACATATATTTCTTCATTTCATTCTGAAATGTAGTTAGATATACGTGGATACTAGATATACCTAATAATGTATTGTAGAAGAAGTAATTATTACCTATAGTTTTAATAAGCATGCAAGAAATCATTGACTGCCGTTTTAATGAGAATTACGTGACATTATTTACATAATTAACACATCACATTTAACAGTTCTGCTAGCTGCACATTTCCTCAGTTAGATAAAGGTGTCATCTGTGTCATCTAAAATCTCCAATGAACGACTTTAAATCCTGTTTAATATTATAACACTACTTAAAAAAGGTGTGACTGCAGGTGATCTGTTAATGGTAATGGGCACAATATACTCCATTAAACCAAATATCCTGTGCTCAATAAAATTTCTGAACAACCTTGGCATGTTGCTTCGGAATTAAGTTGGCAACTTTGAATAGGTATGTTTTCCAAAGCTGCCAACTAATGTTAAAACCTAAAGAGTTCATTACATAAGATTTTTACGTATTCTTCTTAGAAACAATAATTATAATCGATAATTATATTAACGGTAAAACAAGTTACCAACTGGATACAAGTGGCCTCCCACACGTATCTGTCTTATACAGTTAAATGGTCGAACGTGTAAAACGTATTGATAATGCTGTAATAAATTAATCTACGGAATGTCCCAAGGGCACTACGATTACAATCGATCGTCAATATACTGCACAAACTTTTATTTCTTTAATTAAGTACAACCGATATAATGAGATACTTTGTAATTAGCGAGTTATTTCATCGGAATTTCAGCTACAAGCCTGGTTCATTAATTATTAATTAACAAATATGACTTCATAATGTAGTTCAAAAGGTGGTAAAGGCTATATTCACAGAGAGATTTCTTATTAAGACACACGATTTTCAGATTTTGGAATATTTTATATACATATTGTGTTCCAAAACTTTACCTAGTGTTTCCACAAATAGGGTTTGAAATCGTGATTCAATCTCCAATAAAAACGAGAGTGATGGAGAAAACTATGAATACCTAATTTAAAATAAATATCAGAAAACCAAAAACCCACAATACTGATTTTTCAATTTAAATTTTTAAATAGGACATACTCTTTTTGGAGTTAATAAATAAAAAGTTCACATTTTTCTGCGTTTGGTAGTACCTACCTCCCCAAAAGCAAAAAAGGGACATATTTCCTTTAAAAAATTGGTAACCAAATCATCATACTTCCAAACGTAGCGGGGTACCAAAAGAATATAATGGCAAAAAAAAAACAGTTAAAAGGAAAATCGACTTGTCCACAGATTTGTTCATACATATTCTAGACTTTTGACACAAACTGTATATTACATAGGGAATGTAATTTGATTGCAGCAATACGTATCTGTACTTATGGTATGTATTTCAAATATTACTAAAAAGTGAAATCAGTTTAAAGCGACCCACGGCTGAATAAACTATGAAAAAGAGAGTGTTTCGCGGAATTTGCAGGAGGTTAGTCAACTTGACCGTGGCAAGTCAGCAATGACCTCGTCGGAATCCATCTTTAGTGAAGATTGTCATCAGAATTCGAGCTGAATAAATAGATCCAGTGACATCGAGTCTGTCAAAGAAGCGTATAACATAAATACCGAATAAAAGTGCTCCTCTCGACAGACGCAACTTCATGCCTGTTGCTTTCGCGCCCAGCACGGTCACTCTTATTCATCTCTTTCTTTTCTTTACCCTGCTATGCAATGGTCTGAGGTTGCCAGATTTCGTTGCATTAATTCACTTTGGTTCTTTAAACAAATGTCGGCATCATTATTCACCGTACAACAAAGAACGGTAGCATGAATGAAGGAATTGAAACGTTAGATAAGAGCGGCGATGGTACGTTGTAAACTGATTGAATGAAAAATGATCAATGAGAGAGTTATGCATGAAGACTGATTAGTAGAGAGTTGTCGGTTGTAAACGCACGAAGCCGCAATTAATAAAAAAGGACCTTGACAAATTCAATTTGCTGTTATTAAAAGTTGAAGAAAAACGGACACTTCTCACGATATCGGCGAAATTAATTACGAGCACTTCCATGTTTCCAAGTTGTGGGTCAATTTTTCATCATTTTTCAAAGTGGAAATTGCCGAAAAGCTACCACCACCATCTTCAATACTGACTGAAATCAACTGAAATTAACTGAAATTAAGTTTACCACTAGGAATTTCTTCTTGGATGATAATTTTTTGAGATAGATTTTGTCAATACACAATTTTTTCAAAAAACACAGTTTTTGTAGGTATACACAAAAAAAAATTCTGGTTTTATTCAGACTAAAATAACACTAAGAGTGGTCCCCAAAGGGCCACACTCTAGAGTGTAATATTTTCTAGTGTATACAGCGTGTATCAGAACTCGCTCCCCATCGGAAAGGTGCATATAGGTTAGGCAATTCTGAAGCTAAAGTTCCTTTACAAAAAAATTCTAACTCTGCGTTTGGGAAATAAGAACGTTTGAAAATACCCAATCACAAAAGGCCTTGCTCTGGAGGACGACAGAAACAAAACACGTTGCTAGGAAATCAAAAATATGTGGAACGGACATAATGTGCATTCGTTATTTTTCATTCCTTAGTAACGGATCTACTGTATGCAATACACCTAGGAGAGAGCTTCTGGGATTGGTCACTTTGAAACCTCTGTATCTCCCAAACGAAAAATAAAAGATATACTTTTTTTGCATTTTTGCCATCCTCATTGCTGTTACCACTAGCAACTTTCCGGTGGGGAGCGAGTTCTGGTACACGCTGTATGTATACTTTTAACAACTAAACTAGTGTAATAATCATATTATTAATGTTTTACACACTTAACTAAATGCTCTAATGTACTTTCTGAGTGTACAGGGTGCTGCATTTTGGATGTCCGAATAGGGGATCTCCGAAACTAAGAGGTTTAGAGAAAAACGAGTGACACATTTTCGGGTCCGTTTTTTGAGAAAATAATTTTGGTCAAAACCGCATCCCGCTATCGTCTTTTGTTTTCGACTTAAAAACAAAAGTTGACATTTTAGCGAAACCTTAAAAAAATTCATATCTTCCTTATTATAAAAGATACACATTTGAAACAAAGCCATTCTACAGGCATTATTTTACAGATAATCTAATAATGTTATCAGCGATTTTTTTTAATCATTCGTTTAGCTGTAATAACATAAAATTTTAATTTTTTAAATAGGAATCATAGTTGGCTATGACATTTTCGAAAAGCCTTTTTTTTCTGAACTGAAAACAATATAAATACAGTTTGATATTTTTATATACTTTTGTTAAAAATATTTGAAAGTAGTTGGCCATGGAAAAATTATTTCACATAAAATGTGTGAATAATCTAGAAATTTTGTGACCGGTTATTAAAGTAAAACATGCGAAATTATAGAAATTGCTATATTAAAGTTATTTTCAATTGAACAAATATACGATCTTAGCAGATTTTAATTAGATAAAAAATGGGCAGAAAATTGAAAACGATGACTACCAGTTGATAACACTTTTTTATGATTTATTGAAGTGCAATGGAGATGACGTTGATAATGTTATGTATTTTTTTACCGCAGATGGGATTTGATTTTGGTGGTTGGGTTGAATTTTTTTTGTAAAATAAAATTTTATTGACAGGCAATCAAACAATTAATAACATTTTACTTTTTCCGACATTTCATGTTTAATAAGAAAATAGAATAGCAATGTAAGCTTGCCATTTTAAATCTAAAAACAAATAATTTTGATTAATCGCAAAAATTTTGTCTAATAATAATTTATTATGCTGTTTTTGAATTAATTAGTGTTTAAAAAATTATCAAATTATAAATACTTCTTGGGTAATATATTTTTCATAGTTTTAATTGAAAATCCAAAATTTTTTCAACGCCTACTATAAAGAGAAAGCGAAATGTTATGTTTTTCTTAAATATTTAAAAATAATGTATTACACAAATAGACATATCAAATCAGAAAAAAATAAGCTTTTTAAAAATATCACAGCCGCCTATGATTTATATTTAAAAAAATACAACTTTATATTACTATAGCAAAACGAATGACTAAAAAAAATCGCTGATAACATTATTAGATTCTCTATAAAAAAGGGCTATAAAAAATGTGTATGTTTCAAATTTGTATCTTTTATATTGAGGAAGATATGAATTTTTTAAGATTTCGCTAAAATGTCAATTTTTGTTTATAAGTCGAAAACAAAAGACGATCGCGGGATGCGGTTTTGACCAAAATTGTTTTCTCAAAAAACGGACCCGAGAATGTGTCACTCGTTTTTTTCTAAACCTCTTAGTTTCGGAGATCCCCTATTCGGACATCCAAAATGCAGCACCCTGTACAAAGCATTGAATTCTATTGTGGTTACAGTGTGAAAATGTGTTTTGGAGGAACACATAAATCAGTAGAACCGTAACGTTGTTTTCACTTATACAGGATGTAAGCGAAATAAGTACATTAATTTTAACCAGTGGTAGAACTCATCACTTTTTCTATGTACCATTTTTTCAAAATCGCATTTTTGAAAATCATTTTTTCCTCCTACAAATTTATGAACCTTTCATGAAATGCTCCAACAAAGAAAAGTAATAATAAATTTAATTTAATTTTCATGAACTTGCTTGGAAACGGTAATCTTATCGACTAGGTAACTTTGTTTCCAGTGGCGTGTAAGAAAATTGTGTAAGATTTTAAAATAATTTTAACTCAAAAACTAAAACGTTTTGGAAAAAAAGTTATCAGGAAAAATTGTTGGTCTTGGCGAGTTCTATTACCAGTTAAAATTAATGTACTTATTTCATTTACAGCCTGTATAGTTCTTCATATTTAAGCAACATTAAATCAACACAATATTATTGCTGTCTTGTAAAAGATCTGAACTCATGAACTGCCTTATTTAAAACCACTATGGTAGGGGGTAGGATGTTTTTCGGTTTTCAAGTATCTAATAGTAGTATAGTAAACAATCTTCTTCTAATTCGGCCCCTTCCAATCCGCGAAAGTTATGTTTTCCTCACAATTCAAGTTATCAAATTTTGCTTTCGCTGTAAATTAATAACATTTTTAACTAAGTACTTATATTTAATAGTTATACCGTGGTTCTACTCTAATACATTAAAACAAGAATAAAGTTCTTATAATTGAATCAGTAACTTTCCTAATTCTGAGATATTTTCGAAAATGCAGTTTTTCTTTACTTTCCAAAACTTTATGGACTTTTTGTAACATAATTTGAAAATTATATCAGCCATTTTAACTGTCCCAGTACCCATCAAAAATAAAATATGTTGCCCAAAAACGTGTGCTTATGTGCAGTCTGTACGTACCTACTGTGTGTCTTCATTTAAACGAAGATAAGATTATTGAACACTGTGCAGTGATATTTTACACTATAAACTGCAAACATCATTTGAGAGTGTAAAAAATGCGCTCTAAAAGATAAAATTCATGTTTTTAGGTAATTTCGACACTGACAGAAAATATTTTTCAATTATAAGTTATTTTGCAAAAGATGTATTAGGTTAACAGTCATTTTAAACATATCTACGGTCGGTTTACAGAAAGTGAAATTAAAATTTAATTCAGAATTAAACTAATTAACCACATGCCAAAATGTTTTTCACCTTTAAATTTTTTTTACTGTATAAGTAGTATCTAACTTATTTTTGAAACACCCTGTATACTAAAAAATAATTTTAGTTGATGGGGGTTAATGTTTACTACTTAATTATTGACCTCCCCATTTATAATATTCGTTGGAAAAATTTAAAAAATAAAATGTAAATTAGAAACATGGGCAAAGTTAGATAACTATTTCTAGTGAATTTTCCTTCATGCTACATTTAGTGCAATAAAAAGTAGCATTTTATTTGCGTCGTGTCACGTATCAAGGCGTCGATCCAGCAATGGTGCTCCGGGTGGTAGGTCTGTATTCCCGTTGCCGATCCCGACGCCGGACAATATCTCATTACGGAGGTCGGCTGATACTGGAGAATGAACACAATCATGCCGTGCGGTGGTGATCATTATGACCTCCATTCACACATCTGACAATTCTTCATTTGCGTATTTCACTTGTCATTTGTGAGTATTGTGTCACCTCAGCGACCAATCTCTAATTCACAAAATGGATGGATTCTGACAGTATTTTCCCCAAAAAACGCATCATTAGAAGTATTAGTTCGGCACAATGATTCCCAAACATCGATGTTTTTGTGCAGATATCTGTAGGGATATACCAATAGTTGGTTCTCCTCGAGAAATAAAGAACGACCAGGTATTTTAGCATTGTTGGGTGCTAGTTTGGGACTATTCATGGCGATTTTCCGCCCGCACTCTCCGACTAACGTTGGGTTCTCATGCTCGTCAAAATCGCACTGACACGTTCTTTGGGTTTGTTTAGATTCTTAATTGGCCACATGCCGGTTGCTGGTCTAGTCGAAGACTCAAATGCCGAGAGAAATAGACCACCGACAGGCATGGGCTTAAATTGTGCAATGGGAGGTATAGCGGCATTCCAAATAAAAAATTATAATTGGTGCCAATCTCAAAGACATTATTAAATAACTAGATACGTGTCAGATTATAAAAACTGTAATTCTGAAAGGTTATTTCGAACACAATAGAGCGAACTAGATCATGATGATCAAAAACGATTGTACTCTTGACTACGTAGACGTAGCCGATAGTTCTGTAACTGTTTTGTCCCAAAATCACTGTTCTCAATACTTAAGCTGCAGAGAGTAACAGAGGAATAAAATTCAATTCATATTGCAACCAACAGATGAAAAAATATAATTGTTGTAAAATAAAAGTCGCTAGGCTGAAGGACCTCAGCCGATGGCCGCTGGGAAGCTCCCAAATTACGATAAATAAAATAAATTAAAAATAAAAGTCACTTTGTTGTTAATTTTTTATACCGACAGTTTGCAAAACTCTATTTCTTCGAGATGGTTTGTTTTTCTATTAGTTGAATACCGGATGCTTCACGTAAAATGACGATCCTTACAAAATAAAATGCAACACAAAATACATGCACATGTAATTTTGTATTGTGTGTTGCTTTTAATGTGTTAGGCTCGTCATCATACATGAAACACTTGGAATATATTGATTTAAGAAAGAAAATTCAATTAAAAATGAGAAACAATATTTACTTTAACTAAATTTAAATACATACCCAATTAATCTAATCAATATTTTAAAATAAAAAAGGCAAATTCTTTATTCCTAAAAAAATTTGTTAGATGTCTTATTTTTTATAACAGGATTTCTTTTTTTTTGTGAGTCGTATATGACTTGCATGGGTAGATATTGTATTTAAGAATCAATAATTAAAAAGTTTCGTATTCTGGAATATTGACCGCTATTTTCCCTGATAAACAGGTTTTCCATTTGAGAAGTGATGTCATAATTTTAGTTTCCACTATCCTGTGAACTAAACCACCTGTTAGCATAATTTAATTTTCATAGAAATTATAAATTTATAAGTTGTATTAGGAACTAGTAATGAGTGAGTACGTTTAGGTTTATAAAATTTCAGAATAACCAGAGAAACCAGAGAAAATGCTTTGTTATTAATTAATTGTACTCGTAAGTTAATAAATAAAACAGATTTCAATTAAGTAACTTCTACGAAAGCAGGTGACAAGAAAGTGAAGAGTAGTGCTATTAGCATTTTGTGCAGTAAAATATATAATTTAACTTCGCCTGTTGTATAATCACTATATTTCTACTTTTTCTATTTGAGGTGAATAATCTACGTTAATGATATTTAAATTATAGCAATTTACAGAATTACAGACACTGCACTTCGTAAATGACATTTTTTAAGATCTATTTTTAGTTCTTTTACTAGACAATGAATTGTATGAACTCTACGTTAACCAATTACTTCAAACTCCAACCCTTTATCAATAGCAGTAAAAATTTCATTCATGAAACTTCCTGTTGATAATAATAGTTCCAGCTGTAGTATAATTGTGTGTAATAAAAGTTACCTTTACTTTAAAAGACAATTAAAAAATCTTCCGACAAAAGCAGCAATTACTTAATCATTAGGAGCGATTAAAAAAGACAAAAATGCGAACAGACAGAAAACCGATGCCATTAATTAATTCGTCATTATACCCTCTGTACACAAAAACTAATTAATCGCATTAGCTTCGAGTTAAGCAATGGCCATATTTTTACCCGATATCAGATTTTTAATTAGCTGTCAAATATACCAAATTGCGTTTGACGGTTAATTATGTTTATGAAATCGATACAGAGCCGAGTGCCGTATTATCTGCCTACAGTGTTATTTAAAAACGCAATTAATAATTAAATTTTGCAGGAAAATAAATAAGTTTTATGAAAATTGTTGGTTGAAACTCATTTAGTTTTTAATTAAGATTATGGCTATTTTACTTGAACCCGACCACAATTTAATCTTTTTATTCAGCAGTCCCTCCCCGCTATTTTGATTACAAACACTAATCTACACTACTACTCTCTATGGGCCACTAAAACGGACCACCTTCTCCATTTTTGGGCTCCTGCCGTCAAAAAAGCACTGCATTCATCGGAAATACGAAACTGAGCAACATTTTCTAAATTGTGTATGCGCCAATTAAGAGAGGCACTAAATAGGTGCTGGTAAAATTTCCTGAAAGACTATCTGTTTTGTATTACAAATAGTTTTCGAAACATCTGTTGGCAAAAATAACACCATTTCAAAACATTCAAATTAAACAAAAAAATTTTTTTTTCAATCCTCTTCAAGACACTTTTCTTACTGAGTTGCTAAATTTTGTGGATAAGACTTTTTTCATAGTTTTTGTTTTATAGGTCGTCCTTAGAAAAACACTGACTCTCATATTATTGATTTATAGTAGGTAGTTAATTAAAACGAAATAGTTTTCTTCCGGGTCCATGACATACAGGTGTAAAGCGTGTTGTCTATAAAGAGCACAAAGAACATCGCATAAGTAAACGGGTCGCTATAACACAACAGAAACAAGATAAGGCAATCTGCAGGGAACACGGACTTCTCACGAACCTGTCCCCGAGTGGTTTGGTAGTGAGAATCTGCCTCAGTAGCATCGAAACTTAAGTCAAAGAGTCCCATTCTAATTGTGGAGAGACCAGTTCATTATACAGTTCAATAAAAACAGTGCGGGTGATGGCACTTTTCAATCGACAACACAACCCTTCACACCTCCAGTTCTCATTGCTCGTAACGCGATATACGCTTCATTTGCATTGGTTGACTATTGGTTGATAACTTCATTAAACCTGGCTATAAATAAAGGAGTTGTTCAACTAGGAGTGCTAGATGTTTAATCGCCGGACTAAACGAGGTGGAGTCGTGCACGGAGGATTGACATTCTGATTTCGAAAAGCTTGTAACTAAATTAGTAACAAATATGGAGAGTTGACGCAAACATCACCTTTGGTTTAATTCTTCGGAAAGGCTAGTTAACATGTAATTAAAAACTGGTGTTTGTTCGCTTTCTCCTGGTAAAGCACGGCTGTTTCGGCGCATAGTTGGCCACATGTTCTAGTCTGATAATATTAATTTAATCAAGTTTCCACATCAACTTGATATGGGAATCCTATTATGCTTTACATGGACATTCAATTAGTAAAACCACGGTATTTCATTACGTGAAGTTAATGAAGTGACGTCAGCAGCGGTTAGACCAGGTGATTATCAATCATCTTGCCGTGACGGTCCGGGTTCCACTGGTAAAGACCGATTGACCTCATGCTGGGACCTAAACGACGGCTTAAAACTCCCACACCCTTCTCAACAATCGGAAAAATTGACGAATAGACGACCGTTTTGTTAGTTATATCTTTGTCCCATTTGTTATATCATGGGATTCTTTAACTCCCAAACATTCTTATAGGTACAGACTGCATACCTACTTCTGCAAAATTTTAATATCTTGGCAAAGCTTGAGTAATGTATGAATTAGCTAGGCACAAGCTTTATATTATATCCCATATCAATTTATAGTAGAATTTTGCAACAGCGCATTTGAATTTTTTTGAGTGAAATAAAGCACAAATTAAGAGTTTCTGTATACGAAAAGAATTCTGTGTTAAACTAAATCCCAGCGATAAATTTTGAGCCAACAAAATCCACTAGAAAATCATAATTTGTGCTTCATTTCACTCCAAAAAATGCAACCATTTTGCGTTGTTGCAAAATTCTACTATAAACGGAAATGGGATATAGAATATTGTGGAGAAAGATTGTAACAAAAGAAGTGGTAGAAAACAAGTGCTATCAAAGTTGAGAGAGAGAGGTCTTGACATGGTGACATGGATGTTAGAAGTGATTTCGTCATTTTTAGTTTTTATCCCAAAAAATATTGTTTGAAATAACCTCATTTATGGCGATCTTTCAAGCCTTGCTGATAGTACAAACATTTTCCAACATTTTCCACTTCTTGACCAGCCAACATTTTAAAGGTCATTCATTGCCATTCACACTCTCTCGACACCCCACTTCATAGTGCTTTTAGTGGTTTTAACAAATTATCTATTCAAGATAAGCCCACTAAGTAACATTGCTCATAAACAGTTGCATTAGAACAGCTGTCACACCTGCCGAAATCTTATTTGCATTTAACGAAACTGAAAAACAAACCAAAAAGTTCGTTGGAATTAATAGGAATCAAGTTAATTCAAAATCCGGAATTACCTAGTGTATTAAGGTGATTTCCAAAATTTTATAGGGTTGGAGGAAGATCTGCTTTCTGTAGAAAATTTTAGGATTTCATTCGCTTGATGTTTGTAACTTGCTCTACACTCTAGAAGAGCGCTGTCCAACTTTTCTTGTCTATCGGTTATTTTCTCTTATGCAAACAATTTTGTAACCCAAAAAGGTAAATAAAAGAAGAATCGTTTAATGTCCCGAAAAATTAGTAATCCACGAAATAAATTGTTTAATCATAGTAAACACATAAACAAACAAAAAATAAATGTATAGATAAATAATAGTATATTATTATACGAGTTGTACAAGACAATCCATTGTCGAACGAGAGGGTTTGGAACACGACGAGCGAAGCCAGGAGTGTTCCAAAGGAACGAGTTCGACAAGATGTCTTGTACAACGAGTGTAATATGCTATTTTTTCTATTTCGCCTTTATTTATTGAAATTTTTTGTTTAAAATCATTTAAATAATGACCTAGTAACTTTTGAGATTTTGGGTTGGTAATGACGTATGGGATGAAATGACAGTTTATTGAAAATAAATTACAAATTTCAAATCTTATTGCATTCTTACTGCATATTTGATAGTTTTCTCGTTACTTCGTTTAATTAAATATGGATTCTGATGGATGTTGTGCACTCCTTCCGAGCTGAGAGACATCGTAAACACAGCTGTGAGTAAATTGTTCCCGACGAAGTGCAGTTGACCCGGCTTCGCTGTGAGTTTGACGATGACGACAGTCACGCAATCGCATTCAGTAACCAAAGGGATATCCTTTTGGGCCAAACACAAGATAACCAAGTTAACTATCTAATACTTACGTTCAATCCGACCAAATTCTGTAGCATTTCTGTTGTACGACATTGAATATAAAAATTGGGAGGTTTGCGGTTTGACAGAACTGACAGAAATTCATTACCAATCATAACAAAAAAGTTACTATTTCAAGTAGACAAAATTTCATTTTGTGTAACTGTTTCCTATGACAACAGTTGCACAAAATTGCATTTTGTGTATGCGAAATAGAAAAAATTATTTGTTTTAATGTTTTTTATTTTAATATATCTTTATTTCTTTATTTGTATTATTCTACTCGTAGGTATAGTACATACACACTGTGCAAAAATGGTTGTTCATCCATTCCCTTATATCTATGAATTTCAAATGCACTGTGCTGCCTCGGTCAAATGACAATTGTAGTGTCTGAGCACTGGGACCTGATGTGTCAAATCTGCTGATTAACAATTTTCTACCTTTTTAGTTTTATTCGGCAAAGTTGTTTCAAATCTAAGGTTTGTTTTGGTCCGTGTTTTCTTGTGTCGTGTATTCTGTCAGAGGTTCTGCCATTTAAAGGTTTGAAGCTTTTTAGCGTTTAGCAAATCTGTCACTTATGACAACGTTCACAAAGTAAACACTTCATAGGTGATCTGATGAACAACCATTTTTGAACAATCTGTATATAGTACAATTACTTTATTTCTTTTAACTAATCGGCTTTTTCGATTTAATTTCTCAAAATAAGTCAGTTGCTGACTCAAAAGCTCTCTAAGTAACTCGAAATTGTCTAAAATAATGAGTTGCTCTTAGTTCAACTGTACTACATTTTTTTTTAACTAAAATCAAAATTCTCACTTATTTTAGTTATTTTAGCTGCGGTGGGATATTGCCATTGTACAAATAGGAAAATGATGAGGTCTAGTAACACAATTTCTTTTACTCATCATGTTGTCATGTTTTTAAAGTACTCTGACTTCGTGGATGCCCTAAAGCGCCTAAAGGTTTAGTGTATTAACGCAATGCAATTGCTAAAATTGTCCATTTGTTTGAGAAGAAATCTGGTTTGGTTTGGTGTCATCTTTCGAGGTCAGGTCACTACTTTGGTGCATTACATGAACTAGCACAGCTTTGTCGGCGATGGATACGCTGTCGTTGCAATATAAACGTTAAGCAGCGAACATATAGACTGCATTCTCTGTCCAATTTAAGTATAAAGCCAAGTAGGTTTAATTAAAAATGTCTGCCGCACTAATCGCCTCCATAATTCCGCTAATGTAACGAGCAGCGGCGGCGGGGGCCGCGCAATCAGATACAGTTTTGTGTAATTTAATTATATTAGAAAGTCGGACCGTTTGGAGTATTCGCAGGGCGGTCAGCTAATTATAAGAGTGGCGTGGTAAGTGCGGGGACCTCGGGGTGTGGGCCAGCAGCTGTTCCCGACTGGGGTTCCATATGTACGAGCCGTTCCAACCCGGTCTTGATTAGGCTTCTGCTTAATTAATAACCCCCCTATTCCTACGCGTTCTCATTTCCTTCGTTATTCTCGCGTGTCGAGAGATTGGACTTTCATTTACATTTCACCCTACGTAGAAAAATAACGCGTAGATAATTCCGGCCAACGCCGGACCTAGAACCCTCCCTACGCACCCCAACACCGGAGAATTATATGCTTCGCTCGGAATGCTCGGAAATATGTTTATGTACGAGGAACTAATCAAATCTAAATATGCGACAGCCAACTTCAACATCAAAATGCTCACATGGAGATCTTAGATTTTCTACAGCGTTTTTATTAAAGAGCGTACATTTACATCCCAAACAAACATAAACAATACCATTCAAATTATATTTCTTATAAAATCCTGAGACAGCTTGGACCGAGAAATAAATCTAATCACGACATACCTATGTACTCCAGCCAAAAAGAAAAAAGACAAAGCACGTACCTACCTGAAACAGAAAAGAAAAACTTTAATTGCAAGTTAATTAAAATCGATTTATCTATTGGCATTTTCTATTTGGAATTTTGAGTGAATCATCAAATAAACTAATTTGCGTAATCCTTAAAAAAATGTTTAATTTGTTTAGTAACCAACTGCTTAAAAACTAGCTTGTTGGCTGATTTAACGATGTGGCACAAGTTGCGTGCAAATCAGGTCATTTTCGTGATGCTGAACGAAGAGAAAAATGGATAATCGGCTGTAATTTCACAGGCCACCTCCTATTAAGCCATCTCATAAATTCAATACCGTATAACACATGAACACACACAGAGTGTACCGTGTAATATGAAGAAGTTGACCGTCTGCATGCGATCTTCAGTCTGCGCCACACACAGGACTTGTATTATTTCCAAGGCCCTTGCCCGAAAATTACTACACAGGGGTTGCTTAAAAAATAATTATCCGACAAACCGATAATAAATAAGCCAGTCGTTTAAACAAATGTTAATTTATTTTTTATTAGCCATAAACATTTTACGAGTCTTTAACCACAAACGGATTTTAGAGAAAAATACTTAAAGAGCTTGAATTATTACAAATTACATAAATTATTAACGCTGCACAATAGAAAGACAAAGATGAGAATAAAATGTCATTCGATGGTTAATGCAAGAATGACTTTATGATTTGACTGATTCATAAAAGTAAGAAATCCGGAGTCGATGACCAATAATAATGCCATTACCTCTCACAGAGCAATATAAAATATGTATCTTTAAGATTAGGTCATAAATTCGTATTAAACATGCAGAAATTAGCCATTGAAACAATTTCCATAATAATAATGATGATGGTAAAGTAAGTTCATTACCATTACTTCACATTGCTCAATAAACTAGACACACTTTAAAAAAAAGGTTGTGTAAGTGCGAGTAAGAGATTCTATTATTTTATTAGCTCCTCAACGCGGATTACTAATAATAAATAAATCGATGAGTTACATTTGTGATTTCTTTAATCTGTGGAGCAAGAGATTACTTCAGCTCAATTAAACTAATACAAATCGCTCACAAAATCACGATCAGAATCTCTACTGATGTCTTGACATTTGAAAAAGAACAAAACGCTACTTGAAAAAAGAAGTTTCTTGTACTTATTTTGGCATTTTGACAAAAACTTAATTTTCCTTCAACGATGTATACAATGTAAAGAACCTATTTATATGAATTGAAATAAGCTTTGGAGCACCTCATTTAATTAACCAATCTGTCCACCTGCACACTTGGGTCGTTCGCTAGACGAATTAAATGGTTGGTGAAAAATCGCAGTTCCGGTGTGACACATAACTAACACCAGGCCGCACTTAAGCCCAATATTCGTGCATCCATACACCAGATAAAATTCCAATTTGAACAAAACGTTTGAGCGACCATGCCGGGCCAATTTATTTTGATTGCGTCCCCCGCCGTTTTGATTTCATTAAGGGTGTCATCGCACTATTGGCGGACTCGCCGCCATAAATGAAACATATAGAACCTGACATGTACACATATAACGTAACACGAGTCTCGTATATAAAACTAAATTAAATTTTGTATTTTCATATTACGGGACAATAGTCTGATTATACGCAGAACGAAAGGCAGCTCTTGACGGTATTTGCTCGACGCTTAGCGTCGAGACCGGGGTATTTGCTAAATGCGTTAAGAGATTTTAAAAGCAGACTTGAGTAGATCGGTTAACTCTTCTTCCACTCCGGTTGACGCGTGGCGAATTTTTCACACGGTCCTCGAAGCAGACGCAAACGCGAAATTCGACACTGAACAAAGTGTTGTGGCATTAGTTGCGCAATTGAAGCCGGAAAGTCGTACCGTGACAATTGCACACCGTGATATTAAAATATATTATTTAGTCATCCCACGCTTTTTGAACATTTTATCGGTTATAATCCGAGAGGATTTTGTCAAGCGAAAAATAATAGTGCACCTTGCTGGTCGGTTATAAACCACTCAGCGTAAAATCTCACAGATATTGTCTAACATTAAGTCATTAACCTCCACACTTTACGGAAATGAACCTCGGAATTTCAAGTGTTTAGAAAATATTGCAAAAAACAATGGATTTGTGGGTACTTGTTGCCTCTTATGCTTATCGACGGTTCAAGATCAGCGCGAATTTCTACATGCATAATGTATTTAGCAGAGGACTACTCTGTTGTGCATCTAACTTGTTTATATTTACGAGTATGTGAGTGTAAGTAAATAAGTATACTACAGACTTGTTAGTAGAACTAAACAAAATTACACAAAAACAAACATTCAATAAAACATTAATAAAAATACAATATGTAATTAATAATTATAAGCTTTGCGGGGAATGAGCTTTTTCCCTTTGTTACTTGTGCAAAAATAAAACACAAATCAGGACGAACCCCAGATTTGTGACAATTTTTCTGTTGCCTATCTGAATTTTACCGCCAAAAAAATTTTTTATTAATAAAACTGCGAAAGCCTTTTGTAAGTGTATAACAATTGTAAAAACAAAATCATATTTAGTTTTTAAATAAACTTATTAACCAATATTATGTAAAACTTGATCAGCAATGACCAGTAACTTTCTACTTGAGCTCGTTTAGGTTTATTTTCATTCAGTTCTGTTTCTTCCCCTTTCGATTACAATTACTGGTTTTTCGAAGTCACATAACTATAATTAGTAATTACAGTTTGCGAATACTACAGCAATGTTTCATTCAAATATTAATATTTCACTAATAAGTCAACTTTATTAAAATTCATGATAACAGGTAACTTCCAAAAGTTTCACAATCCTGAGCACTAATGAACGACTAAAACAAACATTAGCAACGTGTTAAAATTAGTAGGAATTTAAAGTCAAAAACTAGTTTTGCAGTGATAACCGAAATTTCGTGGATTCTTCATTCTTGTCGATATTTGAGACTTTTCATCTCTATCAAAGTTTGGTCATTGATGTGGTTTTAAAATCTTTACGCTAATTAATTTATGTTGTCTCGCAGGATCTATTGGATAAGAAAAATATCTGATTAAAACTTTTATGTTTATAAATGGCCGCGTGGGAGGTCCGACGGTGTTTGGTTACGAGTGTGTCCTTGCGTAAGTATCGCTTGGTCTTGGCCGAGAGTCCTCGAAGACAATTCTGATGAAATAAAGGACATTATCAGCAGACTCCGTGAGCAAAGCTAGAAGCGGGCCGTTATCTGCGAAAGTGTTGCGCAGCCAACATAATTCCGCCACAAAATGAAAACTAAATGTTGCAATTATCTGTTTATAATAGGCGGAGTTTGCGGCTGAGTTAATGGTACAGTCGGAGAGTTCATCACGTTATATATTTACGTCACGGCAACGATATTATGTGCAGCAATTAAACGTTTCAGATTCAAGTGGAAACACAAGGCTTGACCATTCATCCATGTCGCACGTATACACGTCCCGGAATATCTCCGGATTTCATCCGCCGACAAAGACGAAAGCGTCCGAACGTGAACCGCAAAATCACAATCACGAAACGAGTTTCTTATTACATTAACCAGCAATTAACTTTACATGTTTTGTTAATAATACCTCGGGAAAATATGCGCGCTGATAGCGGAGCGAAAGAACTCTACACGGACTCGCAGTTTCTATAAACGAGATTTAATCCAAATGTTAAGACAAATTAAAGCGAATGACTTGTGCGTTTCAGTTCTCGGCGCTTCCTTTAAACATGGGAAAAAATATTGCAATGAATGAGTTGGTTTCTTTCGAGGGTAGCAGTAACAGAAAACACTACCACAATACAATACATTTATATCAAAACCATTTATAACTAACACTGTAAAAATGGCAAAATTTGGTTTTCGATGAACTTCAATAACCAATAAAAAAAGTCCTGAGCCCCAGTTCCCCACCAAACAGCTCTTAGCTCTGTGGTAAAAAGACATACAGTTCATTCTTTTTCATAATCAACTGTCAGTGTCAAAATTCTGATAAAGACCAGACTGAATCACCCTAAAAGTTTATGTCTAATTACCGTCTAATCACTTTCGAAATTAGCTGTATTCTGTTTTTGACATTTTACACACCAGATTTTACAGTCGAGTCGGGGCAGATTATACAGTCATTGAATTTGAATTCGTTAGTCTTTAAAATAATAATTCGATGTGCTGTACGTAGTTGTAACTTAAAGACCATTAAATTAAATTTGTCAGGTCAGGTCAGGTCAAGTGAGATCATGTAAAAAATAGTACCAATCTTATTTCAAAAAAATTGCTATTTATGGTAACGCCAACTTGACATCTGTTTGACGGTTGATTATAAAATAGAATCGATTATAATCTCATATATTAGCTGTTTCAAAACTATGTAAACGCCAACGTCGCATTTTCTCCTAAAATTAGTAGTTATAAATTATTTATGCACTTCAAAAAAATAATAGCTAATGGAATTTACAGTTTCAATGATAGATCTAATCATTAATAACTATTTTACATTTTTTTCAACCTTATTTAAAAAAAGTATTTGGTAAAATGCGACGTTGGCGTTTATATAGTTTTGAAACAGCTAATAAGCACCTAAAAAATTAGTTTTAAATAACTGGATTGGCTTTATGTCGTAAAAATATTTGAGTCAGGAGTGTGTGACTTTATTTTATTTATGTAATATGTATATTTATTCCTCTAGCAACATAATGCTCCTAAAGGTGCATCCAGACGAGAGCAAATTCATCATGAGCACACACACACAAAGCGAGCACTCACAAGTATTTGCTCACTATGTGCGTTCAAAGAAAATACCTAAATTTCTTGTGTGTTTTAAATTTAATGTTCGTATTGCTCCAGTTGTGCGTGAACCGACAAGGTACATGTCCAAAAATTCAAAAATTGCAAATAAAAAAATAAAAATAAAATAAAAAAGCGAAACTGCCAATGTCAGAAAAGAAGAAGGTGCTGGTAGATTACGTATTCTTTTCGATGACACCAAATCTGTGATTTGCTTCAAGATCTTCAATTGGAACTAAATTCAGGATATTTAAGAAATTTCCTTCAAATGAGGGTTGAACATTTTCTTATTATTTTAACCAGTGCTCTCTGTGCGACGATTAACTAGAAAATAATTGGGAATGTGTCCAGACGGAGCAAGTTGGAGCGCGTACAAGACGCACATTTTCTTTGAGCAGTACCAAAAAACCGACAGCCCGCGGCTCGGGTTGTTCGTGTGTGTGTGCGTTTGCTGTTCCGTCCACACTTGAGCATTTGTGCATGCTCACCTTGTTCGTGTGTGCTCATTGCTCTCGTCTGGACGCGCCTTAACACAGAACATAGGCGTAATAAAATGTATTTCACCCACTGCTGTAGTCATTAAAAAATTATAATAAGATACGCAAGATGAAGAATAATGAACAAATTATTAATAATAATAGTAATATTTCTATGTATCTTCGTCCTCAAAATTTATTAATGTTAAAATGACAACCAAGTAAATTTTAGAGAAAAAAAAAATGCACGCACTGTATTTCATTATATTAACCAAGTGGGTGCGTTTCAAGCGTCTTTTATGCCATTGTCAGTTCGCCACCGGATATGGAACATCTCTAAAACTTAAAATCACTTCGAAGCGTGTCTCTTTAGTGTGGATAATAGTAAACTTGTAAAACTGTTATGAATAACTTGCAATTAGCGCTATGCGAAAGTGTATTTCCTGGTCTAAAAAGTTGGATGGATAGCGGCGGCGTTAAATTACATATACCTCGATCTAATTAGCTCGACAGTAGCAAAGCATGAAATTGTATTTGTCTCAATTTAGAGGAAAAAAAGTCTTATTAGTCTCACCGCAGGAGAGGTAGAAGAAGTGAAATAATTTCCGTGTTTGAAGAAAAACATGCGGTCAACAACAGAGAAAATTCTCGATATGGGAAAATCGTGTCCAATGATTTCCGTTGTTTTTCCTGGAATGCTCGCATGATCAGCCATTACGGAATCACGCAATTTGGCGATGTTACGCGTCGATTCAATGCATCAGTAAATTTACATGGAATATGGCGAACGAATGAAATTTAATTTCTTTTATTAAGCGGACCGTGTGCAATATTGTGCCAGTGCGAAAAGGGTCAGAATTTTTCCCAACTGAATTAAATTCTAGACCCCTTACCTATGTCCGGCTCAATTTCCAATTTCTTTTTCGTTCTAACGTCTGCTGTTCTTGGCCGAAGCGCATAAACAGTACAGAAAGCTATCCATCTCCGGCGTCCCTCTTTTCCAATATTGCAGGATACGCCAGAGCGGGGCGAGAGGAAATTGCAATATACTGGCCTATATTATGCGTTGCCCATATCGAAGCTTGGCGGTCTTGATGAAAAAATAATATTCCACTTTATTCAATATCGATTGTATGAAAACATCACTCGATAATTCTCGCAGAATTTTCAATACCCTACTATCTTCCATCACTTGAAAATGATCTTCTGCCAAAGCACAATCTTTTCCATCTCCAAATAGTGGCAGTTTTATAATGCTTAAATGGTTATTGATTATAACTAGTAATGTTACACTTTTCGAGTATTCATCACAAACGGCGATTAACTGACATCACATTCGTTAAATTGTTTGATCTGTTTTTGTTGATAGATCACCGCGAACAATTACAAATTCGTTTTAAAAACAGCTGTGAAAAAGATGAACAGGTGGTCGGAATTGGAGACAAACGAAACGAGAGAAGAGAAACGCAGCATCATGACGGGATAGACGATGCGGAGGCAAGACAACGACCAAGCCAAGATTAACACGTTATACAAGTCAGCTCCAAAACAAAAACCTTCATAAGTGAAATATTGTCACGCATTTCTTGATGGCTTTATAAATAAATAAAAAAATATAATGTTTGCAGAAAAACTTGACCAATATAATGTCTGATTGATTGGACTTGTTCATACCATATATTTCCGCTGATTGTTTATCACTTTGTTCACATACTTTGACGTCGCGGATAAGGTTATGACGATGGTATGTCGTTGACAGAAATAAATGGCTTACATTCACAAAATGTTGTAGTGGCTTTTAAATTTGAAACACTTGAGCCCTCATCCGTTCACCAATTTATCAAAAGAAATTATATTTAATAATTCAATCAAACTAAAAGTGCAAATTCTTGTTCAAAGCTTGACTGTGGTTAGTAAATCGTACAACGATTCTTAATTACAATAAATGAAAGATTACTTCTCTGATATATTTCTAAACCACGCGCAACCACAGTCATTAATATTTCCTTCTCCACGAATAGCATTTCTACTCCATCAAAAATAATTATAGATTAAAGAGTGCATAAACCGACTATTTCCAACTTGCACACTCTTTACATTAGCTTTCAACATTCAAAAACGATATCTTACTTACTTTGAAAACTCAAACTGTTAAATGATTCAAAAGCGGCACATTAATAGAACAAATATGAACACTTTAAAGGAAAACATCTAAATTACCTATGGTGTGTCATTAACAAACAGGTGTGTTTGATGAGCAATTACCGACATAATATTAATAAGGCGTTTCAGCTATTCTTATTAAAAGAAAATGATCGCCTGAAAGCATGACTCAATGAACCAACAAAAACTTAATAAATACAACCGGATTTATGATTATTGTAAGCGCTAACTAGTCCACCGGTCTAGAATTAGTGCGGCAATCAAAAACCAAAAGGTTTTAATTATTAGGAGCTATTTTTTAGACCTATCATTAGATTTGAGAAATCTACAGTTCAGTGAAATGACTACGCAACAACCTTAAGCAACAATTCAATTCAAAAATTCATTTTGCAAACAGTTAATGATACCCCAGTTAAACACTCCAACTTGATCTTTGAGGTACAGCAAAAATTTTCTTCACAACTCGAGTGCTCTTAATTCAATGCTCGAACCGAAGATTACAGATTCACGTAACCAAGTCAAAGAACATCTGTTACTATTGAACGTACGTAATAATTTATTAATTTGCTTAGTAATAACTTGTTTCAATTTCGAATGAAGGTTCAACAATAACTTTCTTCACAACTATGTTTTGAAAAATAAAGAGATGCAAAGGTTGTTGTCATCAAAAGGCCATCCCAAACTTGCGTAAGCCCAAATGTTGAAACCACTTGTTTATTATTCCAGTGTGAATGCCAATGGATAATATCATGCACCTGTCACTCTTGAAACGACAAACATTTTATAAACATATAGCAGCCGTAACTGCTTAGTACATAGTACTGTGCGAAAGAAGTCAGGATGAAATCAAATGTTATGTTACAAGAATAATTTTTTTGGAAATATCTTTTCATGTTCTAAATCTGCGAAATCTATATTCTCAGCGATCTCCTTCTTAGCTTGGTGGATACGAAAAGTAGTTCATTTAGATACTCCACAAGGTAGAAACTCGTTGCTAAATAAGAATCTTTTTATAAGTGATAGCAATAACCCATTTCAATGAGCAATATAAATAGCTCGAAACCCTAGATGAATATGACTGTAGTTTTGTAGCCACGATGTGCGAGGATCGGCTAAGCAAGCAATACGTTTTCTTGATTTATAGTAATCACACGTAGTTACAGGTACTAGCATTGATGGTTCTCTCATGGGTGCCTTAGAAAAATCAGATATTTTCATAGGGAAACACCTCATTGCGGTATTTCATCTGTCAGATCTGATACGTCCACACAATAGGGAATTATCCCCAATTATAAGCGAATAGAGATACGTTCGGCGATAAAATAGATATCACAGCGTGTGGGAAGATGAATTGGTATGAAAATAAGACATCGCGATCCCTCCGGATAACACGAGCTTACTTTCCTTGTGGGCAGTACGATATTGTCTTGAATTCTCATACAATTAGGTGTAAATATCTTCAATTTTATTTGTTGGTCGCCACACCATTATCTCCATGAAAAAATTTAATGAAACCGATTATCAGAGCAAATGCAAGATATGAAGTCGTCATGAAGTTGCTGGTTGCGTTGGGAATAACTCATTCTTCCGCGGGCAATCAATAATTCTCAGTATATTTATTGGTCATGTCTCTGCTGCATTCCTTACAAATTCAACGATATAAAGTGTCGTATTCATTTTTTCCAACCAAGGTCAACTAGAACAGCCTCCAGCACCTGGTGCCGAACCTGATATTTAAGTAAGCTTATTATCCATAATTTGGGTAGTCTGGAATGACTTTTTTCGTTTTTTTTAGCATTTTTCAGCTCAATTTGCCACGTAATATCCATAATTATTGCCTTCATGCGTTAGAAAGAGAAAGTCGGAAAACAAAGGCTTTGTCACGCAGTGCTTCTTCCATAAACGAGTTAATGTGTAAAAATTGCATGCATTTATGCATGGAATTATTAATCGTTGCTTGTTCGCGCTTTATAAACATGAGATTTGCTGAGAGGAACTTAATGACAAACCATCATATTGCACAGCACTAAGTTGCCGAATTTAGACAATCGTTTTTCTAATCTATGCCCAAAATACACCAGGCAAAATTAAACCACTTTATTTGCAACTTTGGTCAAAAGCAGTCCAACACTGTGTGCACATTTGTTCTGCATAAATACCTAAGACTATTGGCCGGACATTAGAATATATTGTCGAGTTCCGTATTTGTGATGTTCTCGTAGATATAATTCAGAAGCACAATGCACAACAGCGCAATCTATGAATCAGTTTGAATTACTTAAACTATACATATGGCTCTTATCAAGCATGACCCACGTAGACCACCAAACGCGTCTCTATGAAATCAAACAATACTAAACAGCGACTCCCCTTCAAAAATAATAAACCCTGTCCCTGTATCTATGCGTAAACATTTGTTACGAGTGGAAGAGCTAAATGTATCCACTTAATGGCAATTTGTTTGACACCGGACCGTCGATTCAAGATCCTAATGACAACAGACAATAATTTGGTGGTGCTCTTTGAGAACCGATCGTTTAAATTGATCCCTGTGAATTTATACCCGAACGCAAATGGAGCTGAAGAGGAAAGTTTTGTACGCTATCGTCGTTTTCTATCAGTGAAGTCCGGGTGAATCTCCAGACTGGCGTATATGTGACACAATAAGTGATACAAACCGACACACAAATTCGATATCTGTCCTATTAGCGACACTTGAGCTCTTAAACGCATCATCAATCGACAAGTTGTCACAGTAGCGCTAGTTTGTAGTCTCGTTACTGGCCTTTACTACCCCTTACATGGAGATACGTGCAGTAGTAATTGGGCGAGATTTGCTCGGACGCTGGCCTGATAATATAGGTGGCCTAGGATTTCTTGTGGATAACGTGTTCTACAAGACTTTAATCGAAATTGTTCACATTCCGGAATGTCTAAGCCAAACCATCCTACCGCTTATATTGGCCGTTCTCCCGACCGATCCTATTTGTTTTTAATGTGTGAATATTGCCGTCCTATCCATTCCGAATAGTTCCTCACAACTTTATTCATCGCTCAACGGAACCAATCAACAAAAATAAACCTCACATTTCAAGCAAGATCTCACCGCCGAAACAAATCGTATCAACCAAGAAGCAATCAACATTCTTCATCTCAAGAATTGCTTTACATTCGTGAAATCAAATAGTTATTACTACGAAAACTAAACTCGACTGATTTCAAAAAGATTGGCCATCCTGTTGCCTATTTTACGTTACTTAATTTGCAACCTATTTAACAATTTTGTAAGCTAATTTTGTTTTTTGTGTTTTTTTTTGTTTAGTTACTGTGTTATTTTATTTATTCCTTCTATGAATGTTTTGATTTTTAAATGGTCAAGCAACTATTGATGAAGACAATATTTAAGCGCTAGACGAACATTTTTGTGCAAAAGCGTAGCTATTTTTTTGCATAAATTTTGGACACTTTGTTTCCAAAATGAATTTTTAAACCTCAAAAAACAAAAACGATAATTTTTATGCTTCTAATAGTTGCAATTTTGTGGTTCGCTGATCTTAATTTTCATCGATTTGTGTATCCCTTCCCAAGCAAACTTTGCGAGGAAAATGTAAATGGAAGCCTTTCTTCTGGTGGAATTAACGCTGCAGTAAGTGTTCAATTAATCATTGATCAAAATTAATAGGACAGTGTGATGGGCGAAATCTGGCAAGCAATTATGTCTTTAACTTTGTACCCTTCTCGCCCCTGACGTTCGGCTCCGCTCATCAGTTTCGAATAGTGAAAATTAATAATTGAACAATATCTGTTGCTTGGCATATTGTGTTTGAGCGTTGATTGCTTCTTTATTCCCGTCATGTTTACAGCGCCTACATCCATAATAATTGCATGCCTTCATTAACGATACAGAAAGGCATTTTTGGAACATACACATTTCCGCAACCGGAGTTAACTAAATGCGGGGCTGGGAGATGAAGGAATCCGCTAACGAAGCCGACGAGGGGGAGTCAGTCCTCTCAGACCCCTCATGGTAGGTATCTTCTGGCTTTGGTGGGAAGCGTTGTTAATAAGCGAGATACTAATTAGGAGCGACGCGGATGCGAATCAGATGCGGTCCAGCCTGCAATTGATCGAATCCCACCACCATACACCATTTTTAACCCCTCGGAGGTGAGTAAACGTTGAAATTTTATCTGGGATGGGGTTGAAATGCGTTTAATGGAATAAACTGGATTCAGGAAATTACCAGACGCGATTTTTAAATCGGAGCGCACAAAGTTGGGAGAAAGCAAGCCATTCGGGATAATTGGAGGGCACGTACTAATTAGACAATACTTTTAAAAATAAGTTTTGACATAATGAAACCCAACATAATTCCAGGGATGACATAATAAAATGCTCGTTCATCAAAAGTTCTAATTAAACCTGTATCTAATTATCCTGTAGCTAATTAAATATCTAACCGCAACGAGATTCGCTGAATAAAGTCAAAGCATCCTTATGAAACTAAAGTACAAGGCAGCAATTCTGACTTTGTGTTTATCCAACTTTCTGACAGCTCAAGCCCAATAAATGTTATAATGAGGCGCTTTATGTATATTTACGGGCTCCGTAAACGAGGCCGATACTCCATTTATAATCTATTACGCAGGCTCATAATTAGTTTCTCGTTTTAATTAATAATTAAGGAGAGGCTGCTTCATAAACTGTCTTCCATCCTCCATACGAGATGATTTATTTTATCAATTTCGTACTCATACTATCCCCACATTCCCGATTAAATTCTTCTCTTATTATCCATCGACTACTATCGCAAACATCCCAATACCTTTACATAAATCATCGATCACTAACCCTACCCCGACCATTCACATGCCTATTTACCCGACTTTAATTAAAAATTATCCCACACCTATAAATTCTTCAACTCCAGCAATCTCTACATCCCAAAGGCACATAATTAAAATTATTTTTGCATAAAAAAATCAAAACAAAAAGAAAAAGTTTTGCATCCATATTCATGAAACATGTCCTACATATAAGCCATTAAGTGGCTTTCATATTGTGGTATAGCACTTTAGCGCAATATTAGCTTAATAATTTTTAATTCTTTCGAAAAAGTCTAAAGTGATACGCCTCAGATGACTAAAACTTCGTCAAAACCATAAGCAACCGTCAAAACTTCGTCAAAACATTATTAAATTCGATTATAAATTGAATAAAATATGATGCCTTGAATGAATGTTGGAGCAAAATGGCTTACGACTTTGAAATTAAGTTGGCAATATTGAACAAGGAGAGTATTATTGTTTAGCAATTATAGGTACGATTTTCGTAAAAAAATGCTTGAAAAAAAAAAATCATTTTCATTTTTACAACAAGTAAACAATAAAATTGTCAGGATTATCTCAAAGAATTTGAAGATTGTTAAATGTGTGAGATATAGGTACGTATAAACTGAAAATTTTCTTGTTTTTAATTTAATTTTTTTACTTGATTCAGATTCAATGTTACTACCGTTACTACCTAGCTTCTCAAAGGATAACACTACATAATTGCATACTACACTATTTTCAAATAATTAAAACTGTATCCACAAACAAGAAATCTGAAGTTAGACACCCCTTTAACTACAAAAATAGCAACGGAAACTCAACTAAAACCAGAGTTCTAAGTATAGCCATCAAGCCATCTAACGATTACTTCATATGATGATTTAAAAGGTAGTATGTAATATTTTGAAGTGTAATATTGTATCCTAAATGTTTGAGTCAAGTCGCAAATTAGCAGCCAGTAAAGTCTAAATATAAGTCTTATAGCTCATTACTCGAGATGAAAAATAAATAACAGACATACAAAAAAGTCTAACCAATATAGAAGTTACGACATGTTAGATATGCGATTTTTGATGCCATAAATTAGGTTATATAAATAAATTGAGAACCTAAATAATCACATTAATAAAAATCAGTGTCTTCATGTACTATAAATTCAGTCTAAACACGTGTTGCTATTTTCTTCTGTCATTTCTAGTTAATTTATCTTTAGCAATAAAAGCTCTTTGTTTCATACATTATTATTTGTACAGTGCACTCGGCCCTTGATTGTCACTGATCGTTTCAAGGCTTTCCGTTAAGAGGAGTATACCCACAAGTTAAATAAAATTGCCATAAAGAACGTCTTGCAAATTACTGTGGTTACGAAGCACTATGATGGATGATGTGCATGAGTTAATTTATTATTCCCACTTACACAAAAGTACATAATAACCTCCCAAATTAGTTCCTCGTTTACATTTTTTAGTAATCTATTGTTATCCTCTTTTGCATAAATTGGGAGTATGCTTCACGGAAAAAGACAACAAACACTACCTTGTTGCAGTGGTAAGTAGTAGTTTTTCTTATTTTGTGTTACAGTTGTCAAGGCCGGCGTTCTTTAATTAAAGTCTGAGTTTGGAGCGAAATTAAGAAATACCTGTACAAGCTTATTTTACTACGTTTTCATACAGAACGACTGCAATTTAGACAGTAATAAAATTTATTTATGAAGTTATTTTGTTAAAAGTATACTTTACTATGTCTTAGAGTACTTGATGGTGGCAATTGCCTCAAAATGATAGATGCTGTAGCACAAGGAACTCTAATTAAATCTCGACTGTTGTTCTCTCTCTCGTTTTAATTAGCCCTACTTGAATATACCGCAGAACTTTAAGTATTAATGTCTGGCAATATATGGTTATATAATACCCAATATTGTAGAGGAAATGCTTTATAACTAGCTATTTATATAGCTGCCTCAAGAAATTTCCGTAGCCAGACCTAGCGAAATTGGATTATTTCGTAAACGGCCAAGTTTTTAAATCTGAATTTCATGACCGCCAATTTGCACTACTTACAAGTTTTCAGTATTAACGAAGTAAATTGTGAAAATATTCATCTCTCCTGTCTTTCCTCGTAAATCGCGCACCATTAAAAGCTTTTAAACATTTTGGAAAAAGCATTTAAGTGTATTTGTATAACTACTTAAACTCTTTAGGTCTGCTCGTTTACAAAAGTTGTTTGTAGATCAAAACACGCGCTAAAAGCTTCTTTAACTCGGCCGGCAGTCCGTCATTGATTAGAGAAGAGCCTCAAACAAAAAAAATCGCTTTAAATTAACCGGTCCAATTCATTAGGTCTCGACAGTTATTTACTTTTAATTAAATTTTATCTACTTTATTGCCAACTTGGAAATGCTTTCATTTATTTTACAATCCTCCACCAGAAAAACGCCATAAATATGGATAAATAAGACCCGGTCTTATTGCAACAAATGCTGAGAGAGATTTAATGGCTTTAAGAATATGTTCTCCGGCAATACAAAGTATTGTAAAAATATAGCTAACATGTAAAATCTGTTTTTTAATTAAACTGAAATGTCAGTCTTAAAACGTTGTCACTACTAATGAAGTCATTAGTGGTAATTTTAATAAAAGAAATTGACAACGGATCACATAAAAACGCCCAAAAATGGCACCGGAACTCATCTTTTAACCTTAATTATTACTAGGCCAGCTCTCGGAGTATTATTTTATTGTCGTTTCAAACGTCTCTTTGTCATAAGTTTACCCTTCTTGTAGGGCCGATAAACCAGATCAAAACATAATGCAGAAAGCGCAATAGCAATGTTCTACCCTATTACTTTTAAAAAGCTCTATTACATTTCAGGTGGCCGGGGATATTTCAACATTTGTGGACGCTTTCTTTCTTATTTAATAATACCGTTCACTAAATGCAATATTTTTAGAATCAATTAAATCTATAGCTACTTATTGCTAATATTAATTAGTAATTAAGTTGCTCGTTGACGTTCTGACATGCGAAAATCCTGATTATTGCAGGATTTTCACAAATGAAACGTGTAGAATTACAATTAAAACGCGCTGCTTGTCGAGTAATCGAATCTAAATCATTAATTTTAATTGGCCAAATTCTAAAATCCCCGAGTCTGTGCGAAATTATAGTAATTTACAAAGTAATTAGTAGTAATTAGTATGATTCGAAGGCTTCCCTGTGCCGATATCGGAAACTGAAACTGGACTTGCCAGTTTAATTGAAACCAATCCGTCGTGTAAATGATGAGATCTGTCACTTCTCTCACTGACGCCACTCCATCACATGTAGCAATTAATTGGTCCGATTAAAAAGCATTCAGCAGAAATATAGAACCGCAACTAGTTTGGGTCGGTCACGTGCTGACCATCAATGAAAGGAAGGTAGACGTAATAAAAAAATAAAGTTAATGAACGAGGGAAAATTATCGAGAGAAAATGGATTGGATCGGACGTGGAGAGCTCTGGTCCGGCAGTGCAATGTTTCGAATGTGTTTTTAATGCAGGGAAATCGTCAAATTTCAGCGATAGAAGTGATAATAAGTTATTTCAAGTGATCCATTAGCGCCGACTAAAATGGTATTTAATGTTTTATCCTGACATTAGCAAATGGCTATTGCAGAAATACATATTTCACATGTTGTTTCAGCGAGCGTGGGGCCGGGGGACGCGGCCGGGGAGCGGCGCTGAAACTCTGAAACGTTTTACCTAATGGGCTTTCATTAAGTCAGGAATGCTTTGTGCATATGTGATGTCCACGCTGATTGTGTACAGTCTGAACAATGTCCGCGCCGCCGTGGATAATTTAATGCTCTATAGTGTATTTAATTACTGGGGCCGCCTTTTGATCTCCGGAACCGGACGTTGTCCGAACTCCGAAGCACCACCTCCGACGCCGCCAACCTTAGAAATTACATTCATCGTCAGATATTTCTCCCCGAAAGGTGCGCCTTCTCTAATTAAATTTGCTTTGTCGCACACAAAACCCACGTTATTGCTCTCGACGCGGCCGTTTCCTTCAAGACACCATCCCGATTTTATTTGCTTAATTGCTTGCCTGACGCCGCGCTAACTTTTTCATTTTTTAACGAAACTCAAACAATCGCACGGAAATTGAAACAACCCAAACACTAAATTTCGCACCTAATTTCGGTCAAATAAATCATCCATAGAAAACAACCTTTCCAGACTCACACCCTCATCTAAAGATAAAATAATTTGTTGGCATTAAAGTGGCGTGACCGAACTATAAAACTTGCTATTAAATACCATGCGATCATTAGAATTTATAATTAAAGTAGGCGGTTTTGTGTCTTGGTGGTTGAAAAACTAGTACAAACTGAGGGAAAAAATGTATTCTATTTGTATTTTACCATTCAAAACATCATTATTTGACCCTTCAGCTTGATTAATTATCACAATCGGCGTTTTCATTCAAGTTAAAAAACTGACAATGCCTACTTTAATTATAAATTTAAATGATCGCATGGTATTATTATACATAATATAAAAGTTACACATGTACAGGATCACTTTAACAGTTGTGTAGAAGAAATCGAATTAACTAAAGCTCCTTATCCAAATGTTTAGGTAAAGTATATTTTACTGGATCTCAGAAACTAATAATCACAAAAAACTAACCGTTTGCTGTAAGTAGGTACTTATAGCATATATTTTTCTCCTTGCATGTGATTTTTTTCAGAATTTTTTTACAATAGCTCCTTTGTAATTAAAATTAATTAACAACAAGTCATCCTGTATACATTTTATTAATTAATACAAAAAGCTCTGCAATATCTCAAACATACTCCTATGTACACAAACAAAACCAATTCCAAGATAAATTACTTTAGATTAATAAATGTGTCAAACTAATGCGACCACGTTGTTGGTCTAAATATTATTAGCCTGATCATACAAAAACTTAATGGTTACCAGTACGGACATTGTCGGTGTTAGGGACAATTATAAAGTACAGTTTGCTCTAAATTGTAATCCATTTTAGACAAATATTTATGACAGCACCTGTTAGCAGCTAATTTAGACAAAGAAGCAAATATAATGGAATGCCCACTAATTGTAATCATGCCACAACAAAACTACATGTGTAAATGTGCAGCAATATCGTTTTTATAATCTTAATGGAGGTATTTGTTTTTTCTTTTAACAAAAAGTTAAGTGGTTAGAAAAGTAAAGTGCTTTGCCACTCGGGGTAAACAGTGCTGCTGATGAAAGACCTAACAAATTAAGATAAAGATCACTTATCTTATAAGCATACAGTAGCACACGACATCTTTAAAGATAAATGGTTCATGCCTTCACAATCGGAAAATAAGTGGTCCAATACATTTTTTTTTGTAACTTTAACAGATCGATGAGTAATTTATGAATTAGCTAGTTGGTGATTTTATGGTCCGCTTTGGCTTTAATTGGCGAATGTTGCGCTTAAAGGAAAACATCCAAGAATGAATTGGATGTGTATAAAACTGTTTTATGGGCACATAAAATATAGAATTACCAATAAATCCAAGTAAGTAACAAAACAACTGTTGTTCAAATTAGTATCGTATATTGTTATAGACAATATAACGTTGTCAAGATGTACAGTGCAATCATCGAGATGATCTGCTGCTTATTATTGATTTCGGTTGCCCTCCTGGGGCCATTTCGCTTCGCGTTTCGCCCACGACTGCCAATTTATTGCATATTTACAATTCCATCCACTTAAATATTTTGGCAAGTACTTCGTGACTTAATTGATTCAAATTGAATCGGATTTCTTTGCCAAAACCGAATGGCTTTACTTAAATTAACTAAGTGGCCTCACTGAAAAACTACTGAATTAAATATAGACAACGCTAAGTGCCTAATGCATCAAACGTTAAAGTGCAATTTCAAATAAATTCAGAGCATTAGCAACGTTAACAACACAACCCATTAACAAATATTTACATTTTACTCTTCTCTCAACGAGTCCGATACATTATGAAGACACATTAGTAGACCCACAACGTGCACCTTTCGAGTAAAAGCGATTGCCAGGTTTCCTTTTTTTAATATCTGCTCGTAGGTTATTTTTTTAAAAGAGGTGACACAGTACTACTATACTGTTAGTCCGACGACATTGGGTCATAACTTCGCACTTTCAATTTTTTTTTTTTTGAGAAAACACAATTTCAGTTCAAATTGTCAAATATCTAAATATGAAAAAGGGTCAACATAACATTTACCTTGCCCGGTTCAATTAAAAAGCAATCACTCGAAATAGACAACCTTAACAATTCAACGATTTATTTTTTACCTTGAATACAAAGTTATTCTTCCGGTTAAAAATCGTGTTTGACAAAATCGCACGTGTCCGTGACAATAATTAAACTTGATCTTTCTATACTAACTACATACTAAGGTAGTATGGAAAACGCATCCTCGATGGCATCGGCAACACCAGCCACCAATTAAATAAATCGCGTAATTCGTAGCATATACACGAAGATTAGAGAGATAAAAAAGATGACGATGATAACATCTAATAGTAACGGTGATTTTAAGCTTCAGAATCGTGCGCTTTTTTCAACCAAATGCCAATTATCGAGAAAAAAGTATCTCGACCACATATCCTTTCACTAACAAGGCGCTCTTGATTAGCTCGAGCCCTGTTAAAACGGTTTTAATGATTAATTATGGTTTTTGCTACGTTTAATTGTTTTTTGTAGAAAACACCCAATTAATATTTGAACGGTTCCAAACAAAACACGCTAATTGGAGGGTTTTAAAATTTCGTTATATCTGCATGACTGTGACAATGTTAGTGAACTCTGTGGATTTTTACGCGTTCTAAACATACCGACCTTTTCAGCAAAGACCCAAAAAAATGGAAGCAATTATCGGCAATTTAAAACCACGCGCTCAGTCTCACCTGAGAACCTCGTTCAACGAACGTACCTGAAACAATTTAAAAAAATTGTTAAAACAGAGAAAATGTACAGTAAACTATAAGACGCAAAACAATTTGATCTACACATTCAGACTTATAACACAGCTAATAACAGTAATAACATAATACAATTTTTCTGTTAAAATAGCTATGCTGTACCTCCATAACTTGAAATTTGGAATAATTGAAAAGAGCGTTTTTAAAGATATACATTTTTCATCAAAACCTGTAAATTTATTGTCACAATTGAAATTTTAATTTAGAATTAACAAAATCCTCACTTTAGCGAAACCTGTGTTTCAATGCTATTACTCACAATAAACTATTTAAAACCTTCTCTTTTAATTAAAATTTCATAAAATGCATAAATTGCGCAATGTAAATTCAAAAAGCATCACTTCCAGTTTCACGTATATACTCTTTTAACAAAAAATTAATAGGACAATAAAATTACTTAATTTTACCAAAAATTGATTTTAATGAAAATCCAGTTGTCAACGAATGTCCAGCACCGAACAATGAAACTGGTAGCCGAAGCTCACCTCATATTCCTTTTGTAGTTCATCAGATTTCCTGGAAACCGTTGATTGAGCTTGTACCAACTGAACATTTAATGAACGTTCAAAATAAAAATAAACAGACGATGGTCATTACAATGATTAAGTGTGGTGTTGTAAATCACGCCGTTATTGCTGGGTAAGTTGAATGCTGATGTATGCGACGCAAGTAACATTTTAACATTAGAATGTCTTCTTGAAACGTTGCCAACCCAACATAATATGTAATCTTTTTTCTTAATCACCGTGTCGCACTATTTGCCCAAAAAGCACCGTCAAGACACACACGTTGATTTCTTGCTTCAGCAACAAAACTTTCTAATTATATTTTAATAATCATGAAGCTGAAACCGTTACGAATTCAAACCTGTGGCTAAACTGTAATTATTCTTTAGAGGAAGCCCACAAGCGTTTATTGGATATATCGATCAATCTATGCAAATGGTGGGGTCTACCCTTTCAAGAGAAATATCTTACATACGTTGCAAATGTAGCCAACAAATCATTCGCAAGTGCATTAATATTAACTTTTGATAAAACAAATTAACTCCTGTCGCAATTTTAAAAAAGCGCGATTATCACCGATGAAATACTGCATACACGAGAAAATGTCACGCAGCTTGCGTTTATTTACAGACTGCAAACATGTACGACAAGATGACAGTTATGTGTGTAAACTATCTAGTCTCAGAAAGCATTTCTCTACTAAAATTCGGAAACTAGAAGATTTTATCATTTGTCGACATGCAGTTTCCGTCTTCATAACCTGCTGGAGCGTCGAAACACTTAAACGGAAGCAATCCACCTTGAATAAGACTAAAAATCATCGGACTCGAAAAAGCCACTTCTCCAGAAAGAACTGTCGACATAAAATTATAATAATGATATGCACGAGCTTCAACTTCCTTTAATTGGCGTTATATTAATATTCAACCGGAAAATGCAAACTTGCTTAAAGAGTTCTAAATGCACGTTAATTATTTCAGATAAAACGATTAGTTGAAAGTTAAAAAAATCATCACTCGCACCACGAGTGAATTCTTCATTTTTTTCTACAAGCGACTGTATGTTATATTATAATTTTAATTATTGACATGAATTTCTTAAAAGTATGTCCGCCATCAGTTCTCGAACAACTAATAGGTAATGAAAAAACGAATGCGAAAAATTACAAATCTTGTGCTATTAGTATCAAAAAATTTGAGTTCCCTTTTAATGTATAAATAGAATTTTATCAAAATCTTACTAATTTATATAGGTCACGGTTATGACAATAATTTATTTCTTTGTGGCATGCAATGTTCGTAGGTATTATTTTAAAATAACAGTGATTCAGTGAAGCACAACTTACAATACTACATTTCTACATATTTTTTACATTATACTTATTATTATACGTACTGAAGACAAAGGGATAAGAAGTATATGGTAAATATTAAAGTGCAGATAATATGCCCCATTAGTGAAAGTAATAATTGATATCAGAAACAAATAGAGATGAAAAAAAATCTACGTAAGTTGCTAATAAAATTTGGAAAATTTGATTAAGGAGGCAGTTATGGATCACTCTGTAGGTAACAGGAATTGAATTTCTGCAACTCATTTCACTGAGATTAACTACGATTTAAGTGGATGGAGGTAACAAAAATAAAAACATCCATAAACGTACTTTACTTGCTGATATTGGTATAAACTGTTTCTAGTGATTACACGCGTAATTATCCATTAGCAAACCAGCAACTAATTTATAGTGCACAAATTATAAACAAACACATCAATAATATGTTATCCCAGAAGCTAATCTGAATTAAATGACTCAATCTATAAATTCAAAAACAATAACACCCGACAAACAATTAATTTTGAGTTTGTCAGGGTTTGCCAAAAATCTACACCAGTGTTGAGTCTCCAGGTCAGGGTTCCACAAAAAAAAGTGCCTGTCAGCCAGCATTCAATTTCAAAATTCAATAACAAGCATAAAATCGACAATAAGGACCTGTCATTTATCATAATTATGAAACGTGTGCCGACATGGCTCTGTCTGGGCTGGTTATAGCAAATGACTTAACACAGTCGATCTGATAGCGTATATATCATGTTTGTTGGGTTAAAATGCAAGTCAGGGTGGCGAATGAGGACGTTTCAAATCAACACACCCACTTCCTTCCTAGCTTGACCACTTGAGATGTTATTGTTCATACCGACGCGACCCGTTCTGTTTGTTGGCATTCTTGTGTACAGGCTAAACCTGTATCTTCTATGACCACATTCAAGATGATTTCAACGAGATTTTATAGTCGCATTCCCTCACGACACATCAAAAGTTACGTAACTTCATTGCAAATACTGGCTTCGAACAATCAATTCCGATTTGCGCTGATTACCTGAATTAACTAATAAGCGATGAAGTTGCCACAACCTCAAAAGCTAAACAAAGTAAATGGTGAGCTCAATAATGTGATATTTGTTCGGTAAACATAATGCGAAAAGTAAACGTTATCAATCGATAGTGAGTGCAGTTAATTTTCCAGATAATTTGTTGATTACACAGAGCTTATATTTTCGGACAAGACCAGAGAAATAATGAATCTCGCTCCAAAACATTTTTATTTCTTAAATGATTAAATAATGGATGGTTTGAGGCAAAAATGTAATGTGCAAATACAATTCTATAATCTTTGAATATTATAGTTAAATAATAATTGTTCAATAGTGCGAAACCTTGGTTACTCTTCAACGATCATAAAGGAAATCTGTTTTGCGACTAACATCTTAAGTTCCGTATAATTACTCACTTAACTTCTATTATTGTAATTTTCCACTGTCGGAACGTTTATACCATTAACTGCAGTGTTTGCTAAACTTCAGAACTAAGTGCATTTTCAAGTAAATTTTATTGTAATTTTCAAACTGAAATTAGTTTTTGGCTCAAATTTTAGAGCTTCCCTAAATCTCCAAACAAAAAACGACGTCACTATACTCGTATTAAGAATAATTTAGAAATTTTATTAAATATTGCTAGCCTAAAATCATTAAGAGATTTTTCAAAATGTAATAATAATAATTATGTAAGCAGGGTGACAGAAGTGGCAAATTATGTGTAAAGATAATCAGTATAATAACGTAAGCACAGTTGATGATTCTTTGAGGTATTATTTTATGATCTTTAAACCAAATTCTGCTTAAATCCGAAGTACTCAAAATATTTTAACATTAATTAAATAACTCTTTGGTTCCGAGAAAACGGTAATTAGCAATGTATTGAGTTAATAATAATCCCCGTGGTATTCATTACACTGAATACTCATTTAATTAGCTCATTAGTTGTTTAATTGATGTTACAAACTTCTCAAGCGCTGTAAATAAACTTCTTTGAGAGTTTTGGTCAGAAGTGGGATTCTCCCCAAATGACAGAGCCTGTGCTTGGTAATTAATTTTCTTAAGTGTAGCCAAATTTTTCTTTTAAAAAGACTGTAATAACGACAAGCTTTCATACGCAACACTCAGAGCCACTTTGACGGTTTTATCGAAGGAGCTGACAAATTAGACAAAGCAGAATAATTAGTTTTGATATCGTAATTAAACCTTGATCATACATCTTGTCCGAAACAATGACAGGGAATTAGCTAGAGTAACCCACCAAAAGTACACAGAAAGCGTGCGAAAAATAATTAAAAATACAGGCTGGATTTTATGGGCGCGCTTTATTAAAGTGGGAGAAGAAAAATGAGAAAAACTTTTATCATATCAACTGTTTGTGTGAGAAATTACATTTACAGACGAAGCTAAAAATACGGCCAAGGAGAAAATGCAATACCATTACCGAATTAAATATTTGTTTCCGGCAATTTTAAATTGAATTTGCTACACGAGTACGAATACTTCTCTACATAAGCATACAAACTTCGATTGTTTTGTTTAGCGTTAGATTTTATGAATATTGAACTTCCAACAATATTAACCTTACACTGCAAGTCAACAAACTTTGAAAATTTCACTTTGCTCAAAACTTGGCAAAAAACCGTCCTCCAAATTAAAGGCTAGCTTCGACTTGATCGTTATTAGTTAGGTTCCTAAGATTCTAATCTCGCACAACATATGTGGGCTGGCAAATTCACTCGCACCTGTCCACCACACTCCAGGCAGTACTACATTTAAATATTATTTCCCCTGTTACCAGGTGGTTCCGACTGATTTCTGGAGACACATTGTTCTATTTTGCCTACGATTATACACCTACATTTAGAATTTTGAAACAATCTTGAAAGCAGATATAAAATTAAGGATACGAACATGAATGCAACAAATTTTACACTTCTGTAGGACCAGAAGCCAAATATTGCCGTATAACGCAAATGTAACCCTTCTTCCCTCAAATTATAGCAACCAGACATAAGGTTGTTAAATATTAATTTGGACCTGTCTTTGGACTGCGTTCTTTGTAAAAGTGTGACAATTTTGGCGGTCCAATTAAAGTTCCACATGAAAACGGGGAGTGCTTCTCTGGTTTTGCAATTAGCGTTGTAGAGTGTGCACGTTTTGGGTTGTGTGCGGCGTGCGAGACAATCGCTTTGTTGCGGTTGTTAATTATGTATTAATTAAAATGTTGATGAATCACCCCCAATTGTATCATACTTCAGCGTCCGTTATTAGAAATTTATCCTTTGTCTCGAATTTACAATATTCATCAATGTCTTCTCCTAAATTTCAGGGTAAACACAAAATCACTCCCGACTTCTTCAACTTTGGCTAACTTTACCACTTGTTTTTTCTATGAATCAAGACGATTTATTTGGTTGTTTTTTTAACAAGTGGGTTCTCTACTAGAGTTAGTTTAATGATGTTAACAGCCAGATCTGCGGCCAGCTTGTTTTATGAAGGGGATATTTGCAGAAATCGATGGCTGCTGCCGCCACCGCTCCAGCCGCTGCCTCCACTAATTACAAACGACGTCTAATTAACGATATATAGGAAATTGTTCTGCAATACTTTGAAGTACCAGTTTTGGATTACTACCGATGATGGATTTAATTAATTAACAGATTACTAATTAACTTGGTTGAGAAATTTTATAATGGAAACTTCTTTAACGTGCTTAAGCTATCAAAGAACATTTGGTTTTAGACGTCTTTTTAAAACCCGTATTTTTCCAATTTTTCAATATCAAAGTAAAATAACCGAATCTTAGAAATCCGAAAAACTGGTTCCACAAGATTTTTCTAAACTAGACGCCACCTCCCTCCCCTATAATCTTATATTCTTCTTATTACTCGAAAATCAAATTTTTGTGATTATTTTACAAAAGTCTCTAGGTATTAGGCAATGAAATATACTAAAAACTAATCATTTTTTGCACTTTTGAATTCTCTTTTTGAAACTGATAGTGAAACGTACCCAAGTTTTTGATAGGTACTTATCTGATATCTGTCATAGTTTTTTGTCGATATTTTCATTTAGGTACAGGAATTCACCAAAACATAACAGCTCTGGAACTCTTTGCGATTAGTGAATATTAAATAGTCTTTTTTGCATTTGATAACACAAAGTTTGAAGAATCTTCTAAGAGAGCTCAAAATTGTCCACTATCAAATATCAAGGCTAGCAAGATTTTTGATAAATGATCATCAAAAAACGGTTATAATTTAACTTCGTCTCTGCTGAAGGAGTGACACTATTTTTTTAAACACAATCGAAAAAAAATCAATTTTTATGGAAACTTTTATCAACATGTCTTCTACCCATTTCTTACAGTTTTTGAAATGGGGTGTTCAATGCTATAACGAAATAAGACCAATTTTAGTCATTTTGAGAAAAATATAGGAACATATGCTATAAAATCTTCTCTTTCAAATGCAATAATAATTTGTTTTTCAATAGATTAGTCTATTTAACTGTTATTAAACAATTTTGTTATAACACCGAAAATTTGTGAACATTTATTCAATGCAGTAATGAGATGACCATCAATCGTTTTTTCTCTACAAATCTACATATTAATATTATATTTACACATAAGCCCTGTTTCACCAACGTTGGTTAAATTTAATGAACAGTTAAAAACAATCGTTACTATGATTACAACAATCGTTTCTGTGAAACCACCCCATAATTAAAGTAATAATATAAAAAATTATAAATTAAATCTGGCATTTCATTCTAAGTGTTTTCCATAAATTTGAAGACAATATTTTTAAAGGAGTAGTATTTTATTAAAAAAAAAATTAAAATAGTGCTTCGTTCTGGCTCTTGGGTTTACAAAATACAATTTAAAAAAATTATACCTATACCTAAAGGTATCGGTATAATTTTAAATTAAAAATCTCAAAACAATCTCAAGATAGATTTTCGCTCTTTATTATCTAATATTGCTAATTTAATAAACTTTAGGAAAATACGATATAGCTATGCTAATAAAATTAATACAAATTTCCAATTTTTCCACCATTTTCGTTCAAGAATTCCAAAATTCAATGTCTCTGAAAGACTACACTCTGCAAGTCTACAGCCAGTTCAGCAGCACTACTCTTTAGTAAAATTCTTAAAGAAGCTCAAAACTTTTTTTAAATGATCTTTTGAAGCAATTTGAGCTTTGTTTTAATTTTGCAATTCATTTGCTGAATAAGAGTATAGTATCAACTGTGTGTTGACACTGTTGACAGCATGGTTTGATCTTAGGGGAAGAAGACACAACATTATCACGCCAAAATCAATTGTCAAAACACTTCCCCCAAGTTTAACAAAATTTCTTCAGCTGTATTCTTTTGATATAACGTCATATTAATAAAATTTTTCGCACCACAAGCTGATTATCTTATTCCGCTTTGGAACTTGACATTGCGCCTTTATCCCCTCTACCAAATGTGCCAAAATTCCATCAAACGCTTGGCATACCTTCTTTGTCAATGCAATTTCACGAAATTACCGGTTTTGATTTAGCATCCAATTTCACACTATGTCTATTTAGTATTTACGCTACCTTCCCCTTCGATCTCATCAATTATAGTATTATAGTATATATTATAGTGAACGCGGTATTTTTTCTTAAAGGTCACTTTTTAAACGATCCCTTTACCTTACTTGTTTATAGTATTAATTCAATCAATTATTATTACTATTTACATTGTACATATTTTTAGCCCAGTTAGTGGTACACCACGGCTTCATTTTGCTGCTATTTCCAAAGAACTTAAAATATTCACCATTTCTAGTTTGAATACCCCATCAAGTTAACGACTCATTAATCGCCAGTTATAACCCCCGCTGCTTCCGCCGATCTGTTTGGGTCCCATCGATATTCTCAGCCTATATTTACAGCAGTTAAGTTGCAATAAGTAATCCCTCAATATGTAGGTTTTTGAGGGATCTCGAGCAACAATGATAGCCGTTATTCACGAGTGTTGACGTCGGTGCGGCGTTGAAAACGGCGTACGAGGGGGGGCCTCGACAATCACAGTCGGAGAGAACAATGAGTGCGAGCGGCCGGATGTTCGGTCGGCTGATCGGTGGCCCGGTGCGGGATTCCCTATCCTCCTCCCTGCCTTCGTTGCCACGACCGGAGTCATAAGCTGCCATCAGACTCATTGCCGGTGAAATATATTGGAGCTCCCCTATTCTTGGCATTCCACCGGCAGGCGGCACAATACCGTTTCGCGACGCACTGCTGTCCCCATTATGGATGCTGCTCCGGCAATTGCTTAATGTTTGGTCAACGATATAGAAATTATTATTTAATTTCGAAGGGGGACTGTTATAGAGAAATTATAGTGTGTCCATGTCGAGTACGTGCCGTTGAGATAGCCACAAGGGTGCATCTATCATTTTCATCCAACGTTTTCCATATTCTGTATACTATTTCCTCTCATCGAGCGCCGAAGAATACTGACCTTGTTTTTGAAAGTATTGAAAGTCATTTTGTGCTTTATTCTAGTTGTCAAATCTGCATTGACTAAAAGTGATTGTCACCGACTTCTTTTTCCTTGCCTTACTGTTGCTCTATCTGGCCCAGATTTAAAAATCTCGTGACCAACACTCAAGCTTTATGATTCTCCACAAGAGAGAGGTTTTTCATTCTAATTTAACATAATGCCACGGTTTCAACACAAGCTTTTGGGTTGTCAGTTGTGATCAGTGTATCTAAATTATTTTTGTCAGATCACTATTTTGTAAACGGCCTATGTTCCTGGCTCCTACTGTCCAAAAAAAAAGGAACAGAAATGCCTATCAATTGCTCAAAAATCATACTAATATTTAGGAAAAAATTAAACCCACTTTAATGGAGATATTGAAGCTAACTCAATTTAGGTACACCTTGTAACACTTCAACCTGCAAACCCTGACTGATATTTTTGTTCCAAAACTACAATGTGTTTAAATGATTCTCATCTAGTTAACTTTGACATTGATTTACATGTAAAAAAATTTGTGCCGCTCTGCTCAATTGAATTCTCTGTCAATAAATGTCAAAACTGTCAGTTGTGAAATTCCCAAATTGTCAATTAATTAATTTTAAAAATTTCGTTAAAATGCAACTAAATTGTTACACTGTGCAAGAAAACACTTTTTTATCGAAGCTTATTTCTGAATTGGAGACTTAATAAATAAAGAATGGTAATATTCGGTGTCTAAATGCTTGTCATTAGGTCTATAAAGCGGCATTTCTGATTTTACATGAGAAATTCACAGACCGCTAGATGAGAATCATTTAAAAACACATTGTATAAGAAAAACATAATTTGCTTCTATATTTAACTCTTCTATAAGGTTAAAAATTCTGGATTGCTAAAAATCCGTAATAAAAAGACAATGCACCCGCTCATATCTGGAGGCAGTTTTTGACCAAAAGCTACATTATAACAGTAAGTATTAAATATCCGCCGTGTTCGCCAGATTGGGCACCATAGGAGTCATAGAACTTTTTTCTCTTCCCTAAGATCAATTTCAGTTTGAAAAGAAAATGTCGGAAAATCATTTCAGTTTTGTTTAGAACAACGGAAAATTTGAATAGAGCGGGCTAGGAATGAATAAGGTAAATAATACATTTTTTTTTCAATACACTTTTTATAGCATTAGACTGGGTGTTTAATTGTGGGACATCGTATTGATAACAATTTATATAATAATAATAATAATTTTAATTTGTTTTAAATATACAGGGTAATAACAAGAATTGATACAATTGACAGCAAAATTTGGACAGTCTAAAAGATTTTAATAAAAAAAATTCGCTCGCTCTGTTATTTAAACTTAGGCGACATTGTGTACAAAATTTCAAAAAATATTAAATATTCCTTAGAAATAAAAACTCCAGTTTTCTTCCACGAGTTTTAAATTGCTAATTAGAAAAATAATAATTTTATGGAGTAAATTCCCCTCTATAAAATATACATAACATTTCCCATTTAACAATGCACTAAGCGTTTCTGTGGCCCGTGTATGATACCATCAGCAAGGCTCTAATTATTATTGCCTGGAAGAGTGAGCATCATAATATAATAATTGTAGGTTATGCGACAACAGGTAATACATTATAAGAAGACAGGTACGCAGCGATTTCATTTAGGTGGAAAAATGAAAATAATGAATTTCATCCAAGTAGAAGTGTGTTGTTGCCCCAATATGCAACAACAACAATCGCAATGTTGGCGTTGATTTGATAGATGTAATTATGGCACTGAGTGCAATGTATTACTCGTTCCCAAGTTAACTGCTCTGGATAATAATAATAATTCATAACAAAATTGTTTTGCATTCCATGAAATAAAATGCTCCGTTGGTTTTGAATATAACGCATACCAGATTTACTTTTGTTCGATTCCAAGTCCCGCAATTTTTCTTGTTGTAAAAAGCAATGCTTTGGTTATTTGTTATATCATTATTTATTTCAAAGAAACAGAAACTTTCTTCAAAAATAAAACTTTCCCCAATTTTTAAACAATATGCTACACCTTTCAGACAAGCCTAAAAATCAACTGAATTTTGGGATAATGCTGTTAGAATAACAAGCGTATAATAACTGAAAAGTACGTTCCAATTACTGCACCTACGTTCATTAATAAACATTTGTAATTAAAATAATGAGGTTAACTTTTTGCCTGGCCTGCTAGTACTCTGTAAAGTAATTTGCATACAGTTTTCGGTGAAAAAAATATACACCTACGTGTGTTCAAAAAGCATTTCGTGAACTCGTAATTTTACAAATTACCAAACATATAGCGAACCCATAAAATCAAGTTTTCTGCTACACTAAGTAAATAGGTTCCAAAGAATCGATTTAATCTCATAAAAAGATTTTTACTGAAGAATGTAATCTGGTATAAGAGCAATTAATTTTAGTGATACACAGGGTCCCATATGGATCAGGTCAAACCTATTTAATTTCAAATTAATATCACGAAGCAAACTGATCCCAATCTTTTAATTCGGGCATTATAACAACAGACACCATCCTATAACAAGATAGTTTACGATCTTTAATTACCTATCTTGTTTTATTTTTACTAATATACCTTTCATATTATTAATGTGTGTTTATATGGCGGTGTGCAATTTCGAATGGATGGTTTTACGTCCGACCGACCCATTATCATCCTATTTTAAAACGATTTCAGGACGCAAACAAATTAGTCACAGACGTGCAATTAACGCCTTCTTGGCGAAACGATCTTAACTAAAAAATATGTTACAGTTGCTTGATCTCGAAGTGGTTTTGGTACGAAAAATTGACAAATTGTAATATAAATTTATTTATCATGTGCAGTAAAACGTTATAGGCGGACGCGTACAGTGATCTGCAAATTGCATCGTTAAAACGAGAGGATCAGATCGATCAATGCGTAGGTGAGCTTACGGTTACTTTACTGGATATATGTGTGTGCTGAACGCAGCAGAGAATGCAGCAGTTAGGTATATAATGACCGTTAATTAAAGTCAATTCATGCAGAACAAAATCTGCAATATTTTGTACAAGTTTAGTATCTCATTAGTGTTCGTACAGGCCGCAAATAATCTTCATTAACTTTGTGTCACTGCAAGTCAAAATGTTAACGATAGAAACAATCGACTGCAACCACACCAAAGTTTCAGCTGAACGGTTACTTATTATCCTTAATTACAATTTCATTTAATAACGTGACCCGTTACTTGCAACTTCAGGCATTGGAAAGTTTTATTACTTGTTCATATCTAACTCTGTTTACCGCATCCTGACGGCTTATAATTGGGTATCAATCAACACTCTTACCAATTTATTTCTTTTAAACGGCTGGCTCTAACTTATTTCATTAGCTTATATTTATGAGAATACAAGAGGTACTACTCGTGATAATTCACACATACGAATACAGATGAAACTACTTAATATCAGGTTCGGTTAGTTAACCTTTAATCTCAGATGTGTTAACAGTTGGTGACTGATCTATCATTCTGAGAACAAACATAATTAATAATAATAATAAAATGTATTTTAGTACCAGTTAACTACGAGTAGTTTTGATGGGTTTGTAGTTTTACAGATTGGAATCTTCTGTATACACTTTTGTAACAAAAAACAAAAATATACGAGTTTAAAATTGAAAAAAATCGGAGTATGTTACACAGTAAAAAAAATTAAGGTAAAAAACATTTTGGTATGTGGTTGATTTTTCTAGTGTTAATTTTGTTAACTGACTGTTAACATAATATATCTTTTACAAAATAACTTATAATTGAAAAATATTTTCTGTCAGTGTCGAAATTACGTAAAAATATTAATTTTACCTTTTAGAGTGCATTTTTTACACTCTCAAATGATGTTTGTAGTTTATAGTGTAAAATAAAACTGCATAGTGTTCAATAATCCTATCTTAGTTTAAACGAGAGGCACAGGTACACGTTCAGACTGCACATGAACACAGGTTTTTGGGCAACATATTTTATTTTTTATAGGTACTGGGACAGTTAAAATGGATGATTTAATTTTCAAATTATGTTACAAAATTCGATAAAGTTCTGTAAACTAAAGAAAAACTGTACTTTCGAAATTATCTCAGAATTAGGTAAGTTACTGATTTTTTTTAATGTATTAGAGTAGGACTATTAAATACAGGCTGTAAATGAAATAAGTACATTAATTTTAACTGGTAATAGAACTCGCCAAGACCAACAATTTTTCCTAATAACTTTTTTTCCAAAACGTTTTAGTTTTTGAGTTAAAATTATTTTAAAATCTTACACAATTTTCTTACACGCCACTGGAAACAAAGTTACCTAGTCGATAAGATTACCGTTTCCAAGCAAGTTCATCAAAATTAAATTTAAATTTATTATTACTTTTCTTTGTTGGAGCATTTCATGAAAGGTTCGTCAATTTGTAGGAGGAAGAAATGATTTTCAATAATGCGATTTTGAAAAAATGGTACATAGAAAAAGTGTTTGTCTTGATGAGTTCTACCACTGGTTAAAATTAATGTACAGGGTGCTGCATTTTGGATGTCCGAATAGGGGATCTCCGAAACTAAGAGGTTTAGAGAAAAACGAGTGACACATTCTCGGGTCCGTTTTTTGAGAAAATAAATTTGGTCAAAACCGCATACCGCTATCATCTTTTGTTTTCGACTTATAAACAAAAGTTGACATTTCGGCGAAATCTTAAAAAATTCATATCTTCCTTATTATAAAAGATACACATTTGAAACAAAAACATTATACGGGCACTTTTTTACAGAGAATCTAATAATGTTATCAGAGATTTTTTTTAATCATTAGTTTAGCTGTAACAACATGAAGTTTTATTTTTTTAAATAGGAATCATAGGCGGCTGTGATATTTTTGAAAAGCTTATTTTTTTCTGATTTTATATGTCTATTGGCTGTTTCAGAACTATAAAAACGCCAACGTCGCATTTTCTCTCAAAATTAGCTATTATAAATTATTCATGCACTTCAAAAAAATAATAGTTAATGTAATTTATACTTTCAATGAGAGATCTAATCACTAATAACTATTTTACAATTTTATCAATCTTATTTAAAAAAATAATTCGGTAAAATGCGACGTTGGCGTTTTTATAGTTTTGAAACAGGTAATATTTGTGTAATACATTATTTTTAAATATTTAAGAAAAACGTAACATTTCGCTTTTTCTTTATAGTAGGCCATGAAAAAATTTTGGATTTTTAATCAAAACTATGAAAAATATATTACCCAACAAGTATTTATAATTTAAAAACTAATTAATTCAAAAACAGTATAATAAATTATTATTAGATCAAATTTTTGCAATTAATAAAAATTATTTGTTTTTAGATTTAAAATAGCAAGCTTACTTATTGCTATTCTATTTTCTAATTAAACATGCAATGTCGGAAAAAGAAAAATCTTACTAATTGTGTGATTGCTTGTCAATAAAATTTTATTTTACAAAAAAATGTCAATCCAAACACCAATATCAAATCCCATCTGCGGTAAAAAAATACATAACATTATCAACGTCACTTCCATTGCACTTCACTAAATCATAAAAAAGTGTTATCAAATGGTAGTGACACATCGTTTTCAATTTTCTGCACATTTCTTATGTAATTAAAATCTGCGACGATCGTATATTTGTTCAATTGAAAATGAATTTAACATTGCTTATTTTAATAATTTCACATTTTTTACTTTAATAACTGTTCACAAAATTTCTAAATTATTCACACCTTTTATGTGAAATAATTTTTCCATGGCCAGGGCCGGCTCTAGGCCCGGACAAATCGGACCCCTGTCTGGGGCGGCAAATTGGGTAAAATTTGTAAAATATATTTTTGAAAACATTATTTTTTAATAAAATACCATAACAAAATAAATAAAAATAAAATAAATAACAAAATACTACTACACAGCTATTTAAAAAATAACTTTTGAAGTAAAATACTAAATACTTAGAACATTCTTGGAAGTAACTAAATAGTTAATTTCAGTATTTCTTTTACATTTTTCCGAAATTCCTTTTATTTTTCGAGTTATTCAACGTATGAAAGATTATGCTCTAAAAATAATTTGTAATTCAATATTGTTGTTTTTAAACCAGTGTTATTTTAATAAGTTATTAAATTTGCGTTCCGAAATCATTACAAAGATTTTTCGAACTTGGCCAAAGTTTGAAATTTTTTGCGAATAAAAAAACTTCCATGAACTTCGGTTTTAGTTTCATTTACTGTTTTAATTTCACATTATGTTTAATATATATTATTATTACAAATTTGTTCGTTTTTTTAAGTTTTTTTATAATGAATAAAATTCAAAGACAATCAAATTTTTTATTTGACTTTCACAGTCACCACTGGAAATAATTTATTAATAAACTCACTTCTAAATGAATAATGTTTTTTATAGTAATTTTTATTCAGTGAGGGCGGCATTTTACAGTTTTGTCCGGGGCGGCAAATCCGTTAGAGCCAGCACTGCCATGGCCAACTACTTTCAAATATTTTAAATATATTTTTTATCAAAAGTATATAAAAATATCAAACTCTATTTATATTGTTTTCAGTTCAGAAAAAAATAAGCTTTTCGAAAGTGCCACAGCCAACTAAAAAACTAAAAAAATACAACTTGATGTTATTACAGCTAAACGAATGGTTAAAAAAAATCGCTGATAACATTATTAAATTCTCTGTAAAAAAGTGTCTGTATAATGTCTTTATTTCAAATGTGTATGTTTTATAATAAGGAAGATATACATTTTTTAAGATTTCGCTCAAATGTCAACTTTTGTTTTTAAGTCGAAAACAAAAGATGATAGCGGGATGCGGTTTTGACCAAAGTTATTTTCTCAAAAAACGGACCCGAGAATGTATCACTCGTTTTTCTCTAAACCTCTTAGTTTCGGAGATCCCCTATTCGGACATCCAAAATGCAGCACCCTGTACTTATTTCGCTTACATCCTGTATAAGTACTTAGTTAAAAATGTTATTATTTTACAGCGAAAACAAAATTTGATAACTTGAATTGTGAGGAAAACATAACTTTCGCGGATTTGGAAGGGACCGAATTAGAAGAAGACTGTTTACTATACTATTAGATACTTGAAAACCGAAAAACATCCTAAAATCCGTCTATCTTTCGTTGAATTTTATGATTTTAACTTACCAAACCATTTTATGAGGGACATAATGAGGGTCATCGTAAAGCTATTGTTACCAAAGCGACCAGATGGTCGTTGAAGTAACCTCGGAGGAATCTGGCCTACAGGGTCGTATTGTTGGATTTTTGTGATACTTTTCTAATTTGATAAATAAAGTAAAATCACCGATAATATATAACTTATACATAACTTTACAAACCGTATGATCACTCTTTTGATAAGATCTTGCCATGACAAACAAATGAATAGAATAACGCATTTTTTTAAATGCCGAATACGACCCTGGAATCCTGTTCCATAACACGCGCCGGTAATTTACTTACTATTGAGGGGATGGGGTTTCTTTATAGCTTAAATCCTAAAAAGTTAATTACCTCTATTCCACTATAAAATTCAACGAAAGATAGACGGACTATACCTCCTACCATAGTGGTTTTAAATAAGGCAGTTCATCAGTTCAGATCTTTTACAAGACAGCAATAATATGTGTTGATTTAATGTAGTTTAAATATGAAGAACTATATAAGTGAAAACAACCTTATGGTTCTACTCATTTATGTATTGTTCCAAAACATATTTTTGTTAAATAGGTATGTACTCGTAGTTTGAATTTATTTTTTATTTTGTTTTTTTTTGCATTTGCATTTTTTAATAAACATTTGAATATAATACATGCCTTTAAGTTAAACCATTTTGACACTGTAACAACTCTAGAATTCAATGCTGTGTACACTCAGGAAGTACATTAGAACATTTAGTTAAGTGTGTAAAACATGTATAAAATATGATATGTTCCTTCTTCAATATGAGAGAAGAGAAGTCAATGTTAAAATATATCAGAAGAAGGCTAGTAGTACGAGTAGTACCGTATGTAGGTAATGGTTCTATTTTGGAACATGATGGTCCGCGCCGTCCTGACAACATGAACAACAAGAGGAGCAACACTTTAGTCGCAAGCGAAGCAAGCCGCTCTCAGGCAATTATTATTTTTAATATCCTAATTAAGCGACTTTCCACATAAATCAATCCCGGTAATAATGAGCGAGGAATGCAGCTAGCGCGAGCGATGATATATGCGCACCAACGCTACGTTCGTTATAATCACATATTGGCAATTAGTTAGGGGACTAAATTGACCACCATCATTATCCTTGGATGATTTATTTTAAGCGATTCGACACGAGTTAAATTAGAGCCCCAGTCTGATCGCCCCCTTCGCCGCCCCAGTGCTTGTCATCGGACGCTACGCTATGCAAATGTTTTGGATAAATTAAATATGGAGTTTTAGCGTGACATAATATGGTGTACGCTATCCATAAACGTGAAAATGTGTAATGAATCACGAAAATTGATTGCAACTTTGTAAATTGACAACGCGACAGATTGACTTTTAATATTTATTCGAATGTGGAGGCTAATTGTGGATATTGATATAGGGAAATTACCACATACTTTAAGTTCACTACATGTTGATTTTATATCATGCTGTAATTGAATGTCATGTTTCATGTACCCACACCTTCAGGTGAGGTGGCAGGAATTAATTCCTGAAAAAGTTCGAGCTGACTCATTTCCTTCACGCACTGCATGAAAAACGCTTATTAACGAATCGAATCAAAGCTGAGAAAAAACTGAATATTTGGACGACTTTTCCTGCAATTACCAGCAGACGCGAAGCGTTTTACAAATACATATCCTTGAAAATTGCCTGCTTGGCCTCTGTTCACTGGATGTAAAAACATCAAACTAAGTCTTTGAAAAGTCTTCTCAATCAATTGTTCATTTAAAGTTTATTGTTCCCAAAACTCTCATAACGTTTAAAACAGTTTTCCGTCCGAAGAAAGAAAGCTAAAGATCTTGATATCTATCATACTACAGGTATATTTCAATTTTAAATTCCTCTCACTCCTTTCACTTCCGAGTGCTTCCCCATAACGCTTGCAAAGCTATACGCTTCTATAAGCATGTTTGTAACTTACTTATGATGCAAATCCCTTATATTGGTTGCAAATATGATCATTTTATTCTCGAAATACACTCAATCGAAAATTTACTCTTAAAAATTCGAAAGTAAACGAACAAAATAAATGAAAAACGAAGATTTGCGTGCTATTTGTTTTTAAATATACAGTTAATAAAGTTGCGAAAGGATTACGTATCAACAACAACAAATTATATCCTACAATTATATCCTTTTACAGTCATCGGATTAATTATTATCCAAATTTATCCAAGGATTGTAAAAGTCGTCCTAATTTGGCATTTAATTTAATAAAATACTCACAGAAAGAAGAATCTCGACAACTACTTATAAATAGATAGAAACTCCTATTTTTTGTAATAAATGGATTTTAGTAACTTGTACAGTAAAAAAAAACTATATTTTGTAATCAAATTGACCAAAGTGTAGAATTACGACATGCTGTCAAAGTACTCGTCTTATAATCGGTTATAATTATTATCAATATTTTGTGACTATTACCATTTTTTAAAAAAGTTCACTTCTTTGATTCTAAAATTGTACTTGAGTTTAGCTCTGTAACAGCAGAACTTATTTATGCAAAAAGCACATCTTTTTGATTCATATAATGTTACCATTTTACCGATATAGTTCCTTTCATTGTTTTTAGCAGTTCACATTAGTCATTTGAATCATAAAAAATTCGTGGATTCATGGACGCACAAACATTTTTGTATGAACCACATCAGTCAAGTGATATTTTGTTGGACCTGTAAGCTAACGACCAATTTGCTAATAACAAACCCTTTTACTTTCCGGGCACATTACGTAAATAACTACTATTTCATGTTTCAAATACACTATATTTGATGGGAACAAAAATGCATTTTGCTTCTGAGTGATAAATCGTGCGGTATCAGTGTAATATATTCGCGGTCAGCTACGTGTCAGTTTGACAATATGAATTTTCACTTGTTCCACTTGTTCTGTAAATTTCGCTACAGGAAGATGATATTGGGCGTCTGTAAAATATTGAATAGTTATTTCAAACGTAACGTGACGTGACTGTCAAAAACTAGATTGATACTCACCATCGGACTTGCATTAGATTGGATGGATGCACTACAACCTAACGTACTGTACTGGCTATGGCCAATATCCAATATTGTTGAATCAATTTGAATATAATTTATTGGTAGCGCTAAATTTTTACCACAAGATGTTTGAAATTTAGTAGCAAATTTTTCAATGGTATTACATTTGCCTATAGCGTCAAAATCATCGTTAGTGGAACTCGGAAATTTGACTATGCAAGAGACTAGACGAGGTTTTAGCATATACGTCGACCACAATTACCGTCAGTTGCCGTTCTGCCCTTAATAGGGGGCGGCGGCCCCGCCACCACCGGAGAGCCATCAGTGCGCCCTGATTGCGTTCTGTTGTCTTGAGCAAATTGATTACAGCTCAAATTAAAGTTTTTGCCGTTCATGATTAAACATGCATGAGAGTGGTCCGCTAGGTGTGGATGCAATGGCGCTTTAATTAGAATTTCCATCCGATTCGACTACTTATCGCAAATTATTATCATTTAATCGATTTCTAATTACGACCAGTTGAAAATTGATTGTTTTACAAACCGCCATGTTCTCGAATTCTCCTGCTTGTTTACTTTTGAAAGGATGGCTTTCTCACTTGACAGCAGGTTGATATTATTGCCGCCGCATTAATTATGACTGAAGTGTGTCCGTTTTTAATTAAAGTGGGCAGATCATTAATTAACTGCATCTACAGGTAGCGGTATTGTCAGGTATAGACAAAAATAAATTAAAATAACTATTCCTTATAATAGTTTTTTCTTGTATGACGATCACCTTTTAGATTTTCAGTGATCAAACGTCTTATTTCTTCTTTTTTTTTCCTAAATGACCAATTCACTCTTCAAGCAAAACCCTTGAGCATTATGATCAACGAGTGTGAACCGTACATTTGCAAGACTTGACTGACAGTAATTACGGTTTTTGAGTTGAAGTACTCTCAAAAGTGGTAAAAAGTTGTTTATAGGTACGAAAATTGAAACAATCTTCCCCCATAGTTTTTCCAAACGTTATTGGAAACAACGAATGTTAAAATTTAAATTCGTATCACTTTTAAATTTCCCGCTATATCGCAGAAGATAGATTTTAGATTTGACCACCAGAGAGCACAACAACTTTCTTGACCAGACAAACATTTGCTTAAACTCATGATGTCTAACGTAACCAACCCAAGCAATACAAAATTTTGAATTCTGTATTTTTTAATTTCTTCCTGTACTTTCATTCACAAAATACACAATATAATGATGCGTACAAGTGTTTGATATGGCATTTATTTGTTGACACTTAAACATTGTTGTTGACGTTTGTTTGACACTGACAGCACTTCAGAACTAATCAGCATTTAATTTACGTTTTATCATACAATTATATTGATAAATGCAAATATCCCACCAAACATTGATTGTTGCACACTAATTAAACAACACCATAATTTTAGTTATTAACAAAAGAAAAGAAATTGCACTCTAAATTTAGAAAGATGTAACCTTCCAGAGAAACATCTATTTTTACGCGGTAACCTAATGATAAAAATTGACAAAATAAAACACAGGAGAGACAGACGAGTCACTAATTCATGACATATATCTTCATGAAAATAAACAAAAAAAACTAAATAAAACTACGAGAATAACCTACAAGAAAACAATAAATATTTGAATTGGCGACCACCATCATAAAAACTGCGGGTGTTCGAATAGAGTTTATGTTTGTTAAACATGTCTTCTTAAATCTTCAGAGGTTTTTTTTTTGGTGTAATTTTATAATCTAAAGTGACCAATCTCCCCTAAATCTAAGGACTAGCAAATGCAGAAATATGACTGATTCCATGCAATATCCATTACTAATCATATACTAATGCCTAGTTCCAAACAAAATATTTTTCTTAGTATGGCGTATTATAGCAAAATAGCAGCTATGATGCTCAAAGTTGGCACTATTGGCAGTAAAGTTTGTTAAAAAAATATTGGCGAAACACTGGTGCTTTAAGATTTTGTTAAAGAGCTATTTAATTTGTTTAATTGTAATAGAAGCTGAGGACCGTGTGAGTAACAGATGGCCACGCAATTTTCTCTATCAATTTCCATAACAAAACATTTCCATGTAGCGAAACATTCATATTCTAATGAAGGTAAACACACCAATAACATTTACGAGGAAAACCAATAAGTGGCCTCGTAAAAGTTATGATTTATTCACAATTATACAAGCAATATACGTAGGGAATGGAGTCGATTTTACGACTTTTGGTTGATACAATTCCGACAAAATACATATTGCACATCGGCACACTTCATTAGATAAATCACTTGCTAGGAGTGACATTTATATAAATTTCTTAATTTGACACTTTCTGCAAACATTCCCAAATTCATTCAGACACAATAAAATTACATTTTCATAAAATGGCGAAAATCACTGTAAAAAAACTTCCTCTGTGTGTAGGTACCTCATTAACTGACAGAACGAAAAATATAGAAAAACGGTATGTACTCGTACATAACACACCTACACACATAATTTAGTACATTTGAAATAAAAATTCAATTTTTTTATCACTATTCTGCTTTAGAGATCAATTTTCTGCAACCCACCGTAATCACAATCATGTATACGCTAATATCAATTAAACTGTTTATAAACAAATTAGTTAAATTAATGCTAATGGAGTAATGGCGCTAACAAATTTATTATTACACAATTACATTTCGATAAAATGTGTTCATGCGATGCTATACCTATACAAATGTACACGGTACTAATACCTAATAATGGAAGAAAATGTTCTTACCTTGTTTGCATCTAGCTGCAATCGTTCTAAGAATCCGACTCTGAAAACAAATTAATAAATAAGTTAAAACATTTGCAACAAAGTGATGTATTTACGATGGGTGTATATATTACCATCTAAAGAAATAACTTGTAGCTTGGTAGCCAGTAACTTTAGAGTAGGGTGTTACAAAGCAAATTGCAGGTTCCCACAACCCGTTATTGGTTTTGCATTTTACGATTATTAAAGTCAATTTCATAAATAAATTATTTACTACACGTCAATTCATTGTTACTCCTTTGTAATACTTCAGCATACAACTTTAGAGATTGTTCTCTCATATACGTTCGAATATACTGTACACAAACTGGTTTATGTTAAATTTGCCCCAGAGCACGTCCACTTGTTGCTAATAAATATAAATAATTAAACGACAGGGAATTTGGGAGTTGCTCTGGAAGTCAGCAAAAATAATCGATTTTTAATAACAATGTGGTTGCTACAAGATGAAATAATTTAAATTTTACTTCAGAAGCATGGGAAACATTTAAAATTTCAATCGAAGCCCATTCATGCGCAAAATTGATTTAGCTATAAAACAGTGTCTATATTATAAAAAGCCTTAAAAGTTTTGCACTTAGTGAAGAGATTAAAAGTTTCGATACGGCAGTCGAGCTAGGAATGTTTCTATATCATTATAGTCATGTTGCTATACACGAAACTTCAATTTATGGGGATACGCTGTATTAGTTCCCTGTCAGTTTAATTAAATGAGCTTAATTACGTTCTGGATAGTTTCACGAAGAATTCCACACACATATATCAATAAGTTTGCGACTGCATGATAATTTCATTATCACCAAAGTCAGCACACTGCAGAGGCACCTTTTGCCTCAAGCATCAAAAGTGTTCCAATCACTGGAAAAAATAAAAATAAGAGAACACCAAACTTAAACTTGCCCAACTTTGTAGGGATGTAATGAAGGTTATATATAATGTTATGGTTATAAATAACCTTATACCTAGTCAATTTTAAAAAGAACAAATTAATCCATTGCAGGATGTGTTGCCTTCATTAAAAAAACATTTTTTAATTGCGTTGCTCTTAAAATAAAATGCTTATGAGAGCTATTGATTGACTTGGTCTTTTTAAAATTAAAAACACGTTTTATGTAGTACTTGGTCTTGAAAAATTTGGTCCATCGTTTATGGGACACTCTGAATGTAGATGTATAGTAAATTGATCAGCTTGAGTCTTACATGCACAACTTAGTTATGTCATTAACATGAATAAGAAAAAACATGTAACACCAGCAATCACCTTCAACAATAAGGCAATTAATTTAATTAAAATTTCCCACTTTTACTAACAATTAAACACAAGTGTCATAATTATACATCGTCAAGTGTATAGCATAATACCTGTCAAACCGTCACTCTCAATAAAACTATCTCATTAATTTTTTAATAGTAATAAAATAAAATGACTATATTTCGCAAGTTTAATAAACGAGCATCGGCCGGTGACCTGTGGTCTCCTCGGCGGAGGAGATGTCCACCTGGAGGCGATACCCGAAGCCTCGGATGCGACAAGGCCGATAGGGCAATTAAATATATCTTGGCAGTAATTACGTGTAGGGCGAAATTAATTGGCCATAACGTTAGAAAAAACTACATGATAGTGTCATTTCGGAGCGCCTATCTGGGATCTCCAACAAGTTCACTGCAAGTGTATTTCCTCCCAGGCTCGGTAATGCATATTGTAGATGCGGCGATAGTGTCAGCCAGCCGGCGGTGTTGCCTCGCTCTCTACTAATGTAGAATGTGTGTTTATGGATATATTTTATTAAAAGCAATGCTAATCGGTTGCGGTTCGAAAAATTATCTGCCTAATTGGGATGTGATGGCGTGGTTTTTGCCAACTTCGGCTATAATAAACGATTTTTCACTCAACGTCAATTATTATATCGACACGTTATCTTTCAGATTGCCCACTACCTACTAAATAATACAAAGATGCGTTCGACTTAAGGATGTTATTAGCAACTTAAGAACGCACTTAAGTAGTCCACTTCGGCATATGGTAAATCTCGTTCCTTGTTGTAACATTTTCAACAATTTGACACTTGAACGATAGCAACTCCCACAGTATTAATTCCAATTTGATAAACAATTTCCAAGAGAAAATTACCGCCGATGTTCGAAAGTGCAATAAAATAGGCTTAAGATACATGATGCACTGAAACTGATTACGTGTAGTTTGGTAGAAAGATAAACAGTGCTTTTAGAAGCCCACAAATAGCAAAGAACTACGTGCAGCTAATTTTTGAAGATAATCAAAACCGCAAAGTAAGATTCGTAATACGTTACGTACTACCTTAACATGCATCACAATCCGGCGTTTATGTTTACTTATTTTTTAATTATTAAATTAAGAAAATTTAGAAAATACGGGAATATGTTTAAAGAATAACTTTATTTAAGAAAAGAAAAAAAAAATACATACAAATGTCATAAGATAATAAAAATAATAACACCAATTAAAACCGAGACTTTGAAACAAGACGTTATTTTTTATTATTTTTTTTTTCGAAATTTTTAAGTTTTTATCAAATTGTTTCAATTATGACTACTTTGTCAAACTGAACTTTTGTCGATCGAAGATCTGTGAGCAATACTGAACCCATGTTCTACTAAAACAACTTGTTTTAGAACTGTTCTGACAAAATTATTTTCTATTCGTAATTTCTTCTTCATTATCAAATCACCGCCTTCAACAAATTTATCTAACAATACTGTATCCCATTTCAGTTCATAGCAGAATTGCAACAGCGCATTTGAAATTTTCGGAGTGAAAAATAAAGCACAAATTGTGAGTTTCTGTAAAAGAGAAGAATTCTGTGTTCAACTAAATCCCAGCGCCACGTTTTGAGCTAAGAAAACCCACCAGAATCTCTCAATTTGTGCTCCATTTCACTCTAAAAAATTCAAATGCGCTGTTGCAAAATTCTACTATAAACTGAAATGGGATATAACAAGTGTTCAATATTAGTTCTGGTCAGATCGCCTATGTGTGGCAATTGTCACAAAAAACGTATGTCTCTGAAACAGTGACACATGACAGCTGTCGGTGCTCCGCTTTTTAACCTCTTGCATATTTTTCGAGTTTCTGTGTCTTCCTCTAAATTAAAATCAACTTGCAAGTGTTTTCGCTGTGTTTTTAGCCCCACGTGCGTTTTTTTTTGTTGTCGACTTTGTTTTCGCCCGACTTGGGCCCGCTCTTCTTTTCTGGACTTTTCACGTGAACTCCGCAATGGTTTTTACCTTGGAACAAAAACAATTTATGGTGGAAGCCTATTTAATGGCACAAAAGTTGGTGGGGTGTGGACTTATTCAAATCAAGCAGCTCTCAGTGATTATCTGGAGCAATTCCTCGATGAAGTTGTGGACCGCAAAAATGTGTAAACAAAATGTGTGTAATTCTGTAAGAAAAAGGGTTTCAAAGTGCATTGGAGTAGGAGGTGGACATGTTCAACATCTTTTATAATAAAACTTATTCATTTACCTACCAGTGTTCGTTTATTTTGATTTTTAAAACAGGCACGAAAAGAGGTTAGGTGCAGGCCACATACGAAAAGGCGGCCAAAAATTCACACGTTCAACTGAGATAACGCTTGCAGAGTAAAGTCTTGAACGTCTCCATACAATTATCATGATTTGCAATGTGATTTTTATCAAAAACTCCTAAATGCAAAAATAAGACAACATTTAGACAGTTGATAGCAAACCATATGAACTTATCACGCAACCTACGTTCATGCTAGAAAGAGAAAACCACAGCACTACTACGACCAGAACAATTATTGAACACTTGTTACTTCTTTTTGTTTTTATTCATTTTCAAAGTTTAACACATTGCCTCGACTCCTATACAAGTACGTTTTGGTTTTCCAAGTTCCAGTAGTGAAACAATAGATAAATATTAGGAGATGCCTGTTCTATAAAGACAAATTCAATTTAAAAGGGCAATTTGAAATTCTTTAGAAATACATACATAGATGAAATTATAACATACCAATTTAGCTTGAAACCGCCATTTAAAACGAATAAAATCAAGCAGACATTTATACCTATCCCATTTATAATGTAGGTAAGTGCAGTGATGGTTTCATCCCGTACCGAGATCGTAATAAGTTCTGTAATGAAAACCGAAATGAGCCAAAGCACCTACAGTGAAACTATTTTAAGCGACTTGTTCCGATTATTAGATAAGAAGTTAGTCGGGATTGAGGTGGTGACCATCTTCGTGACTAAAAATTGGGCAAGCGAAAGGATGATTGCGAAAGTTTGAGTGTCCCTAGAGTGAAGAATTTAAATTGAAGAAGTTGAGGGGGAGCAATTATGTTCGGTGGGGATTGCGGTTAATTCCATACATCAGTCACAATTTTCAGTTTTATTGCTTGATGAAATTGAAAACGTTATAGTTTAATTGCCTTTAATAAAATTTAAATACATACACCAGACCGTTGTGCGGTTTAATTAAGTTGTAGCTATGTGAATGATGCCGGTACCTATTTGGTTTTATTGATTTTTGGAATCCTCTCTTCTAGGATTTCATTACTTGCCTAGTTTGCTCGCTGAACCGAAACTTGTTTGTTTCAACATTAATTTATTTTAATTGATTTTCTTCGAGATTTATCTCTTGAATATTTGGGGTCGTCACAGTTAAATGGCCGTGCTAGCACGACGTTTCGTAATTCCCACAGACGGAAAAAAGTTCATAAGGATAATAACACAATCAGAAATAAAAGTTTCGATTCGAATGAGTAATAATTCCAAGTTGTGAGACTAGAACGCCCGCTATTATACGTAACAAGCAGGCGCACTTGTAAAGTTAATGAATGTCTGCTCTCTATTACCGTGATTACATATTGCGTATAGGCACATCTCCGACTTAATTACAAAATTTACAGTTTCGACTATACTGCCACATAATAAAAATAAATTAATTCCCACCTTGCTCCAAACTACATGTTTCTAGATAAAGTGAAATCAATTATTTATAGAATGCTTATTAATTTACGTATACAGATTATTCGCAAATGCAAACACATTTAAAATTAATAAAACAACCTGCTCCATGAAGTGGGTTCTTTCAGACAAACCTGCTTCGAAAATTAGTCACCCACCTGGAATAGAACAGAAATTACCACACTCCTAATGAATTAATAGCAATTTAATCAAAATATAACTTTATCAACTATATTTCTGAAGCATTTGGAATGTCAAACGATTTGCTGAGGCTAGACGTAATGTTAATATATAAACGATTTCTACGCTGGTTGAGTGAATATAATAAGCACAAGCTGGTAGCAATGGATTGCAAATGGAGATAAAGAAAACATGTGTTAATTATAAACACTTATTCATCATACATATGAAACGAATGGTAGGCTAGCTTTACCATACAAAATTTTCATCCATTGATGGGCTTTTTAATAGACCAAGAGCTCCTACAACCTGAGAAAACTTTAAACGTATATAAATCACACGTAGAAAATGTATACGAATTGTTAAGCGGAAAGTAATTTTTACAAAATCAATGCCCTCTAAAGATTGCTTAAAACATTGATTAGTCGATGGCAGTTTTAGTTTACACCCATTTAATGTATTTAATCGCTTTTAATTAGCGTCTTAACATATTTATACATAATAATGAAGGAAGTAGACGATGAAAAGTGGCAAAACATATCTAAAAATGTCAGTGTTCCAAAAAAATTAATAATTTATATAGTTATTTAAACTGTTTACAAACTTTATGAAATTTACAAACATCCATCATTCCAGACGAGGCGAATGACTAATGGCTTCCACCCGATTTGTAAATGTGCAAATCTACATTAACCAATTTATTAAAAGAGTAGTTTTTACAAATGTTCGAATATCTAAATAAACATTTAAAATGATTCACTTCTAACGTACTTCACATAGCGGAAAGAAATGCCATAAACATTATCAGGAATGAATTTACGATATTACAACATTTCGTAAATGAGGGAATTTATTTATAATAAAATACAACAAGGAAAGGTGCGAGATTATGAACCACTTAATAAAATTTTACATTAATTTAATTAAGTTTATGGAAGGCATTTCCACTGTTTTATTATACGTCCCGAATCCTTGAACGTGTAATTTAATTAAAAAGAAATATGCCGACATATATTACAATAATATCTACAGTAAATTACAGCGGTGGTGTCTAACAGGCGGTTCCCTTTGTTTTCTTGTCGCACTATTCTTTCAAATGACTATATAAATTACAGGTTTTCAGCAAACTTTTCGATGCTATCAACACCGTTTCTTATATCATTACACTGAAGAGTTTAATTTCGGAGCATCAGTCCAAAACTAATACAATAATACTATGCTATCCAAAAAAAAAAGGAATTTCAAAAGCACCGTCCAATTTTAAATATGTGTGAAACATAAAAATAACTTAAATTCCAGTTCGCTCCCAGTTTAGATAACTCTAATTTAAAACTTGTCATAATTTTAGTCAAATACGAGTTACACACAACTTTCGCTTTAGCCGTTGTACTATACTTTCAAGGAAATGTTATCTTCAAATATACTCGTAAAAAATAAAACATGTCTACATGATTACAAAACCTTTGACCTTTACGATAATTATAAAATACAGAAATCAGAGAATATTAATTTGCGTGAATAATGATAGATATGAAGTATCACTTAATATTCATTTTTTAACAAATAATTATCCAGAGACCAGTGGTATTCACCAAAGATTAATAAAAAACAATTTCTAATTAAATTAAAAATGCTCAGACATCTATTTGTAAAAGAGTTCTCACTTCTTTTGCGATATTTTGTCGGAACAAGTCGCAAAATCACCAAACTTTAGATCTGTCTGAATGAGCTATACGTTATTTCAAAAATTCTGATTGAGAAAATCCTTTCCGATCCAAAAACTCGCTTATTTCAAAAGGTATCTATCAATATGAATAAAAAGAATACCTAAAGAAAGACAAAAAACAAAAGGTATAAATAATTTTTTTAGTTACTTATTGCTTTTAATATTTTCCTACTTAGGTATGTACGTGATTAGTGATTTCAGCTAATTTTAAACCCAGAGAATCACTAACTAAAAAATGACCAAAATATTATTCTCTTGCCATGTACATGGTCAAAATACTTTCTTTGAGTTTGGAAAATTGGAATTGGAAATTGAGAATTTCTACAAAGCACGACATAAAATACACAATGAAATTTGCAATCAGTTGTTAACAATAAATCCTTGTCTCCAGAGTCCAGACATGAGCTATCTCTTTGACTCCATATCACAAAGTTACTCAGTTACCCGTTTTTACGACTTAGTTTTCATTATTTAGGTGTATAATTACGTGGTCGTAAAGTACCTAAGTTGGATTTTTTACCATAGATGTTGAAAACAGAGCGCCTCCCTCGGTCCAAGTAATTTTCACCTATTACCTCATTAGAGATTAAAAGGCAATCGTTCCCTCTTCAACAGGAAGAAGTGCAGCCATATAAAAACTTAATAACTAGTTTTATGTGTTTAACTTATTTATCTCGGTAGGTGGCTATGTAATTTTATCTACGCTTGTTTATTTTTTGTGGCAGTATTACTATTTTATCAACTTCCGTTCTTTTACTGTTTACCGGCAGCGTAGCCATTTCACATAAAACGGGCCTTAGTCCTTCGTTCCGGACTCTTTTTAATATTCGACGACATATTCGGGAGTTGCGGACGGCTCTTTGACCGCAGAGTTAAGACGATAAGCGGTCGGTGGTGAAGTTTGTCCCAGGACGAAGCTTGCGGTTAACCTGGTGGTCGAGACAACCTCGCACAGATGTTAAAGTCCTGAGATAATTTAAGAACTTAACATCATAAATGTAACAATTATGGTCCAAAACGCGCCGGGCCGCTAAAGGCTAAATGATTGGGGTTATTCACATCGTCTGGCACCTCAAGACGACTCAAATTACATATTCAGAAATATTATGCTGATAAAATGCATAATTCTCTGAACCTTAAAGCTTTCAGGGTAAAAGTTACCTTTCTCGTATATTATGTTCCACACGCTCGATAAAATCAATTAAAGTCTACCTAATTACCACACTATCTCCAGACCCCATAAATCTTCTTGGTGTGGACCCAATAAATCATTGGCTTTCAGGAAAAGAAAGTCGCGACTTGTCAACTTTACTTAATTAAGCACTGACCTGTTAATTGGCTGTTTATCTTTATTGAAGACCTTGTTAAGAAGAAGTAATCAACAACGAAGTCATAATTCGTGAGTTACTATTTATGGTCAGGCTAAATTAACTAAGTCTTTAAACAAGATTTTCCGCTGCTTACGCAAAAATACGCGATTTTCGTTTACCGCAATGAATTTGCTTATAGACAATGCCTTGGCTTTTTACAGCTGTGGTCAAAGATAATAAAAAGACACTTGGAGTCCTGGCAATGATCAAAAAACCACAACACAAAAATGCAACCACCTATAAATTTTAGATTTGAATCAACAACGTGCATTTTTAAAACTTTACATAAAAGTGCTCCTTCTCCATTTGTTCAAAAGAAGCAGCCTTTCTTGCTACTGCAGGAAAAATTTGCTTCAGGATCAAATACAAAAATTGAGGATACTGAATATTGATAGTTTTACAGTAGTTAGCCTGACAGGAGGTCCTCTGTTGTAAGTGAAATCAATTCAATAAAACTAATGATAAAAATATAACGCAATTATTTTGCTCTTAATTATCAAGAAGAGATGTACAAAAATGTAACTGTTCTTCTCACCGACTATATTTTACGATTACGTTGTAACTATAAAGAAGTTTTCACAACTTACCTACCTATTTACCTTCGCACTGTGTATGGGAACCTCAAATTTGACCAAGTGTTTTACTACATAGCTTTCTTTAAAACGGTAATTATTATCAGTCGCCGTTTAAATATGTACCTAGATATTGTATAATTAAATAACTGGATGTCAATGCAAAAAATGGAAAGGATGTTAGTGGTTTTTCACCCATATGGGAGGCATCATCAAATAAATTACAACCTTACGCCAATATATGCACATCCGATGAAAAATGTAACCACAATGCTGGTGCAATCTTCTGAACATGTGGTTGTATTGCAAAGAGCGAAATGTGCTGTCTTTGTTGTTCGAGACCGTATTAAAATTTAATGAAGCAACTTTTGTCGACCCCTTTTAATAAATAATTTATAATAATTAACTCCATTACGTTCGAAATTATTCCATTATATCTTAACACTTCTCTTTAACGAACAATTAATGAATCAGCAAATTTTTAAAAGGCTTAATAAATTCAACTTAGGGGCATGATGCTTCGAAATTCGTGTAGTACGTGGGTTGCTATCGGAAGAATAAATTGTTTAAAGTGACGGCAATAAAACGTCAATAGAAAAATCTGTAGACAAGAGAAACCGTTGTTTTAACAGCGGCAATCATAATGAACTAATGTCAATATTTGGGTAACATGTCAAGATGTTTGAACTCTGTAATAGCAAATATTTTATAAACTCTTTAGCGCACTTCGACCAGCGTTTGTGAAGATTTTTATCCGAACATCTCCATTCGACACACGGCCGGATTTGGAAAAATCGACTCTGCCTACTTGTTGATTATCCTCGAGGTGAAATCAGCTCTGATTAATTTCATCCCGCTTTCGCGATCTGAAATGTCTCAATTACACTGTTGAATAATGACACGTAGGTAATTTCACGTGTTGCAAGGAGAAAGAGAAACAATTTACGCATATTTATGACACCCCAATTATGTCCATAATTCAACCCTTCGACTGTAGGCATCTCATCTGAAGGGGGACTCTGAAGGGTTGATTCGTTGGTTCCATGAGCGGCTCAGTTTAATCAATTGTGAGTACAGCTACACCAAAATCTTACCCACAGCTTTAGATGTAAAAGAAGCGTGAAAATTTCGGACAAATATAAAATTATGTTCGTTTATTCTATAAGATGTAAATGTAAGGCCGAGAAATTTACAATTCAGAGAAGTTAAAGATACACATCTACAGCCGTCATATATTTTGAGCCGCACATTCCTTTCTCGGTAATTTAAAGACGACCGTAGTGTTTCGCAGTCGGAGATTCTTAAAGATGCACAGGTTAGACGAGGGGATAAAAAAAGGAGGAGAGACCCGGAGTTTACCTGCGAGTGAGATAACATCTCAAATTCCCTTTTGTAATACCACAATCACTATCTTAAACGTGTCATTACCTATTTGAGACGATATTATTCCACCGTTTAATAAAAAAACAGTCCGCCAGGTGCATTAAATAACGATTCCTTAGCTTCGTTTGGTGATATTACTTTTATCCCATTATTAGCCAATGTAACTGGAAGCAATTTCACAACCACACACAACCCAAGTCGGATGTATCCCTACAAACCCCTCCTATAGTAAATACGTCAACTAATCAAATCATAAGGCCAATTTAACAAAGAAGATTCTATTGCGACCGTCCAGAAAGCAACTTTTCCGTAGAAAGAAGAAGTGTTTGATTAACTATCCACCTATCAACAGAATAATATTCCTATAATTTTAATGCGGACTCACTATTTTTCATCAGAAAAATACTGTGTTTTTACGATTGTTTAAGTACCTAACACTAACGATTATAAGTAATTTTATACCTAAATATCCATATGCACATTACAGTTTTCCAAACCCTGATAATTTTTTATAAGTGATAAATACTGTGTGAACATCAACATTCTAACTTCTACACCATTAATAAATAGCCTACGGATCATTCTTGTATAATATTTAATTACAGTGAAGATTGATGAAAGACACGAAAATCGTTTTCAATAAGATTTTGTTTGTGACCTCAAACCATCTCCGAGCTGGACGTTTCTACCAATTTGTTTACAACGAATTCATTAATTAAACCTACAAGAAAGTAGTTTTAATTATTTTATTGTATTGTTTGATTACTCATTTAAGTGAACCAAACCAAAAACCATGCAAAGTGTGATTATACTAATGATAGAACAGGAAGTGTTAATCTACCCTACAATTTTGCCTTTTGCGTATAACCATTACCACAGCCATTACTTTATCTGTGCAAAATTGAAACGTTTCCTTATCAATAAAAATTATCTATTATTGTAAACCATTGCATTTCTCTAGATACTCACTATCATTTTTTTATGGTCATTAACAGTAAAAAAGTGGCTTCTTTCATTCCCTATCGCAAGAAAATGAAGACTTTGCATTATGTTCTCAGTGACTTTAGTGAGGCAAGCATGTTGCAACCATTTGCCTTTTTTTCGATTTTATTACTTCAGAAATTAATTACAGAAGAAAACTGCAAGAAAAAAGACTTCCGCAGGTGATTATGCGAATAGTCAGTAAACAAACAAAATCTTATTAAAGAGTCAGACACCTAGATCCATTATCCAAGTGTTTCGTAAGTTGCTTCATTACGTCTTTAGGTTTAGAATAAAAGACCACTTTATATTTGCTACAGTATAGAAGCTAATTAATCTATGTACATTTCAAGCGTGGTACTTGATGAAAAATTGCTTAATTACAGTTACGACATACGTTAAATAAATTTCCGTTGAGTGAAAAAATTATATCTTTCGACATGTTTAACTTTTAAAAGAATTAAAATTATGTTTAGCCTCTAATCTAAACACGTCTCCTGAAAATTGACCTAGAGGCATAAAATTTCTGCGACTTCCCTTTGGCAAATTAGTGTTGATGCAACGAGCAATAAACACTTACTTTAACAGACGATTTCTATTATTTATGTTCAATTATAGTGTTTCCCCCGAGTGAGTGTAATTTATCATCTAGTATCGAGTTTTTTGCTATAATCACTTATTACAGGCCGATGAAACCCGACAAACGTCCTAGATAGGATTTTATGACCACGATATGGGACGCGCGAGTTGACTTATTGATTCGTTTGGATTTCTTTATCTTGGAGCAATTATGTCAATAGGGCGCTTTAATTAGGTATTTGGAGGATTTGAGAGGATATAGAAAAGGATGATGCAGTCGAACAAGCAATTAACTTATGCACAATGGAGAATCAACGAAATGACTTAATTTGTTTTGGAAATGTGGATATTGGCGACGTTGAAAACAAAATCGACAGCAGTTTTTGTCGCCAGTAGTGGAATGGGACCATTATGGCATCTCTAAAACAATACCCGATTTAATAAACTAATGCAAAACCGTAGTGGATGGGTGGAGATGAAATGAAACGCGAATGGTGTATACCCCGCGGGCATGGAAAGCGTGAGGGGATATTTAGCCCTACTTCCGCAAACCCCTTTGCAACCCCTTCCGATTAACTCCGTCCTTGTCTGTCGCTATAATTAATGAAATTTTCACAGGAACTAACTTACTTCACATAAAAGCGTTCTGAATAAATGCATGCGTATGGAATTTCAACTTTAAACTTCTCAACAAATTTCATAAACTATTTCAGCGCTATTAATTTAATAATTATTACCCCGTGCTTTTAAACGGACAGAAGCTTTTTGTGCGAAAAAATTTCGTCCTCTCGACGTGCACTATCCATAATGAAAACCGTCTATTGAATGAAAAACAAGCGTATAAAATTTATAAGTGAACATAAAACCAAGTAGAACTAAATTAATAAAGGAAAGAAATTTAGTGTAGTAATAAGGTAATAACATAAAACAAACTTGATATGCTCTGAAATTAAATTCGAAGCGAACAAGAAGTTTTAAACCGGACTGAATTGGAACTGTTACTAAACGGGTTCAGTGTTCGAATCCCGAAATCAATCCAAACACTTCTGATTAACTAGAAAATTGATCGCTGCAATAACAATACCCGCTGGAGAGCAAAACCCTCCAAACAGGATCCAATACGACTGTCAATTTTTATTAAGCCGTTCTGGGCCCAGATTAATTCACAAACGCGTTCCCCATTACCCATTACGCTAATTAACTGGACCATCGCACGAAATTTACCTCGGATAGGAGGAAAAATTACTTTCCTGCATTGCTGCTCCATAACAATAAAATCTGCTTTCCCTCTCTTACCTACGCCAATTGGCGCATGGCCGATGCTATCACCTGCTCGTCCACCCGACCTCAAAAACAAGCAAATATCCTCAAGATCAAATCCTAAGCTTGTTTCAGGCACAACTCACATAAATGTCTCAAAAATTCTGCCCATTCTTGATTACCTCACAAGTGCTCATTGTATTTTATTAACAATCTTTTTGGATGAACAGTCTCTTTACACTAGCTTTTTTGTGTTTTTTTAGAAATGACAAAAACCACTGTATCGGCATAAAGCGTTAAAATATACTCTTGTTTAAAAGCGATTAGTTTAATTGTTTGAGTTAAATAATGCCAATTTATTAGTTTCTTGAATTTATTTGTAACTTCAAAAAAGTTAATTAGGCTTCATTTAATTTCCAATTAATTAGTAATAGCAATAAAATAAAATATTACAGACGCGAGTTTAACCTCCAATAGCTGCAGTAGTTGTGCTTCGACCATGAAGAACTTAGCAATATATCTTGTGATTATATAGCCACGCACACCTCCTTGTATCATAATTTAAGTAAATTTATTGCATCAGACGATATTAACTTCCAGTTATGCGTTATTAAATCTAATAACCGCCAAAATTTTGTTTCAGTACCTACACATCGCCAAACTTTACGTTGTTTTCTTTGACTTACCTAAAATATTTTTAATACTTTTTCACTTAATTAAGAGAATTGAATTGCCACTTAGTTATTAACTGTCCTTTCAGTAGTTTTTGACCAATTCATTTGTGATTGTGCCAGATTTGATATATTGGTGGGAACACCTCCAACTTTATTAAGCCAGCAATAAAAAATAAAACTGGGATGTCATTAAATTTAATATATCTAAAACACTCGTTGCTGAAGAATAACAAACCAGTTTATCATTATTCGTCGCGCTTTAGCTCGGACTTGATTTGAATAATAAATAGAATAGGCACGAGAATGCGCACGCCGTTCATTTTAGTATCAATCAATTGAATTAAGTTGACGTCTGTTCATTCAGTTCTGGACATGGCTTATTGTAGATGACAGTGGCTCGAAGACGGACAATGCCATAGAAGTAAACATCCACGCAACGTATGGTTAATTGTTACTAAATGCTGGGGGGAATTTTATTATGGTACCATTGTCTTGAGGTCTTTCGGAGTTGGTTCAACGCGGTGAGGTGGTTCCAAACCTGTTTTAGAATCACCTGGGTTCCGTTTCAAGACGTTCATTGGTACTGACTTACAGAAAGATAAACACTGAAGGTGCTTTCGAGAAAGTGCATTGCACAAATTAAATTTAGAAAAACGAAGTTTTTATGATCTATATGAACGCGTCAAGAAAATAATCATTTCAATTACTAGTTACTGCTGATGGAATGACTTCTTAGATGAAGATAGTAACCTAATCAAAATTAAATTTGCGTCTATAACTTCATAAATTAAGAAATATTGCATGAAACATCTTCGTCGATAAAATCCTCCATCACTCATCACAGGTGAGTTAGGATCCACGCCAGGGCAGTGTCATTTCAGAAATGCTCAAGACGGAAACAATAAAAGCATCCTGACAGGATGGCAATTGTATTGTCACGTTAATTTAAGATTTTAATCAACGTTCCACTACGAATGTTGCGACTAATTCAGAATTATTACCTCTTCAATTCGGTTCAACTTTTTCTCAACTAAAAATAACTCATTTTCAGGAAGCACCACATATTTATTTAATTAATACAATCAACTTGATGAATGAAATTAGGAAGCGGAGACATACGTGCAAGATGTAACTAATTTTAGATAATAAACTTTTAACAGTATGAAACAAATGTGAACAATTTGTTGACAACTGGAAAACACATAAAAGAGAACTTGGAGACTTTATTTGGCTATGTCTACAGTCGACCTTCCTAATTACTATGCAAGGAAAAAATGTAGTATATTATGGATTTATGACATGTCCCAAGTGAAAATTGCCAATCAAAAAAACATATCTGAAGTAGACTCAGAGCAAGAGTACAAGTACAATTTATGTCTTTAACCTTTTCATATAAAATTATTAAATTTCAATGTTAAAATCTTTGTCATAACTAAAAATTTGACTGCCTATCACTTGCATTTACTCGTACACTGAAAGACTATTGTAAAAGTGGACAAAAAGCTTTGTATATTCCTTTTTTAAAAAGAGGTTCTTACTTCTTATATGCCCATAATAATTGATCATATAACCATACGATCTTGTGTTTGCAACTAGTAGTATATTTAATAATGTTTTATAACTCTATGTAGAAGAATTATCCAACTCCATATTCTTAAAAGAAATTATATTCTGCTTGAACGCAAATCATTTCGAGATACTTTCGCAACTTATCGAAACAATAAAATAGTATTTTACGTATCAAGTCCGGAAAGTGAGATTTAAAAAAAATTTTTTGCAAACCGTGATGAGAATTTATTCCAACTTCATCGTCTCGTTTTTAGCGGGCTAGTCCGGTAAAAATTATCCAGCTAACTAGTCCGGTAAAATGATACTTTCCGGCATGAATATTATGAAAGTAAATGTTCATTACGGTACGGTTGAAAAAAATGTTTTTGTCAATTTTATGGTTTAATATAAGTCTTTCTGTCCTCGGAACTTGTTTGTATTCCTACAGTTTTGACGAGCTCTAGAACGATACCTATCGAGTTTTGTTCTCTGATTGCCATTGATTTTGTAAATTGGAATTTTTGTGCCACAGATCTTATACTGTCTTCTGGATTCAGAAGGTTCCAAAGCACATTTTATTCTAAAACTAATAATACCTTATGGAAATTCTCGTACTATGGTAATTATAGGCGTAACTAGATGTCATTTCTCAGTCGTGATATGTGACATGATGAGTGACTATGAATAAAGTTTTGTTTGTTTACTAAACAAACGAATTTCATTTAGAATTATAGTTGCTTCTAACGGTTGATAAATGTTTTCTTGTTTATTTGTCGCCGTGTGAAATGAAAAATATTTATGCAAAAGTCCATCTGCGTCCTGTCCAATTTGCCTTTCGGTAGAAGCGTTTCAATTTGGGTTAGAACAGATAATAACTTGTTATGCTCATTAATTAAAATAAGTATAAATTGTTTGTTTTCCATTTTCGGTTGTTATTACAAATTGAAATCGGTGCGAACGTCAACCATTGATAACTTTTTTGTCTCTCAACGTTATTAAAACTGAAATATTTGAACAGAATTGTAATGGTGTTTCGTAAAAATACAAATTTTAATTACATTCGAAGAATTCCGTAAATTCAGTTATTGCATTAATTATGAAATGTTGGTACCTCGTGATGTGTGTGACAGAGCAGGGAGGTGAAACATAAAAACACAACACACAAATTCATACATTCGCTAATAAACGAAAGAGAAAAAAAAGTAATAAAACATTGTATGGTGGGTCTCAATTAATTTCCAGATGGGAGTGAGTTATTACGAAATCTAATATAAAACAGACATACGAGCATTTAATAAAACTCATCCCAATTTAATCTATTTTAATAGCCGTCATTGTCTGAGTAAGGAATTACAAGTTTAATTAACAACTGTGAAGAATTTTGCTCGCACACACACACATTGTGCTATAATTCAATTAAAATTTCTAATTCGTTCGACGGGTAATATCTTTTACGTTCGAATGTAATTACAAGGACCGAGGAGTTGGGGTGGCAAAGGACGGCCCAGTCTTCATAAATTTGTTTACTAAACGCGCTTATCTAACCAATTTATTTGTTTAACGGCATTTTATCTGTGCACTGTTCTGGTCGCACATGTGGCTCCTAAGGAAAGCGCCCCCACATGTAATTGCCGCATGAATATGTATGGAACATTATCTTCTATTGAATTATTTCGTGCATCATTTTGCCGAGATTCATGCTCGAGTCTAGGGCCCAGAATCGATCCTGTTTTAATATAGACATATATTTCAATCTCGACGCCCCTCGCCGTCCCACACATAAATTCAAACGCGAAATGCACCGCATAATAGCCTCCGATTCATTAAACCATTACGCCAATAATTACTCGGCTTTCCTGGAAACGCGAACCCAAAATTCCTACCCGTTACGACAAAAACCCAACCGGCATTGCTATAATTACCATCATTTCGAGGAGGAGCACTCGTTATTCTCTTATTAATCACACGTGAACTTTGACAGTTTTTTCCGCATCACACTTTCTAAACGGACCAAATTGAGGCTGGCGGCTAGATGGCCTCTTTTGAGCCATCCTACAGATTTGTTGCGACACAACACAGTTAACACTTCGCTCAGAAAATGTTTCGATTTTAAATAATTCCATCATTGCATGACAAACATTTCCGCCTTATGTCCGGAAGTGGTCACGAAATTGTTGTCTGTTACCAAATGTTAACTCGACCTCACACTACCTTTGTCTTAACATCTTTTTAACAAGAGACAATCAGGCCCACCTACGTGACGCCTTTTTCAGAAACCATACATTTTCCACGAATCAAAATCCAAGCTATTAATTCTACAGAAAATGTGCAAAGGTGCCCACGCAGTTTTCCTCTGTACCACCCATAAAACAAACGTTCCTCAAATAAGCGTAGCCAAAGTTTATGGTTCTGTTACGGTTCAGCGAATATTGTAATAATTTCGGTTTACAATTACAAACATGGTTGTAAAATTACACGTACTGCTTTCTATCCTGTTCCCATTGTTTCGGCTCTCAAAAACCAAAAAACAGTATTTTTGCCTCCTCAATTTCTCAATAGCAGTGTAATATTTTGAAATCAAAACCGACAAAGTTTCAGTCGTTTGATATTGCCTAATTAATTTTTGTAGTAACGAACCAAGAAACTATTCACCTCAATCCTCAACGGCGACAAAACAACATACGTCTAGGTTAAAATAAGAAAAATAAAGATTTGCATTAACTTTGGCCAAGTTCCAAATTTGCTCAAGTATGAGAGAGAATTAAAATGCCAACATTAACAATCTAAAACCTTTTGTAAACATCAAACTTTCACAGTATTAGCTTATTGATTACATGTACCGAAACTTATTCCGGTAAAAAATGTTAAAACCAACACTAATTAAAATAATTTGCTCAGAGCCATATAATTTCAGATTTACAAATTCTGTAGTCGTTTTCAAGCCCATTCAAAATTATGATGCGTAACCCGAAATCCACGTAATCTTTGAATCAGAGCTATCACGAAGAAACCTCTAATTCGTGTTCATAAACCGATTATATTTACAAACAGGAATTTTATTTGCCTGATAGAAAGCAAAGTCGAACTACCTTCACCTTAATAGACAATAGTGATTCGTTGAAAACGCGCTGAGAGGAGTTAAAAATGTTAATTAAATTCAACGTCTGGACATATAATTTACATATCTCTTCATCAGGACTATAAAGGAAACAATTACAAATTATATGATGCATTTAAAAGAGAAATATTCTTATTGAAGTGCTACATTTTAGGAACATTTTAGGAATAAAAATGTTACAGCTAGAGAAACCGATCCATTTCATGGACTTTTTATCCATAATTTTAGCACCATTCGATTTTAATTAATTTAGATTCAATTAGTTTTTCTTTTCCACATAATAAAAACAAGACTTTGGAATACATAATGAGCGTCAGACTTAATTAGATGAACGGGATTCAACATAACCAAAACAACAAAAGGTAGCAACTACCGTATGTCAATTTTTGTCTGATTACCCATGCATATAAAAATGTTAAAAGTTAGGCGGTAATCCTGTCCAACCAGTTCGAGGTTTTTTAGTTTAACTAATGGCAAAGACAAGCCCATATTAAGTTGAAAATAATTACAGCCTTTCGTTTAATTTGTGACCAGGTGAAAAACGTTCTTCATTCTGTGATGTCAAAAAGCAGACAATTGCGAATTAACCATGAACCCATGAGTCAGGATGTGGCCTCTAACCAGCTCATAATATTTTTTAGCAGTGCTTTAATACGTAATTACAAAGAAAACAGAAATCTACTGCAGGTCGTTGGAATAAAAACACTTTTTTAAATATGCAAATCTATGTGCATGTAATTACCAAAATGGTGATACATCTAACAAAGATTTAATCGTTTGTGGAAAAGTATTATTTCTATTTTAATGCAAATTGGCTAGAAATAAATAACCTCTTTTTAATATCTAAACGGTCAAATCTAGTAACAAGTTTTGGCAAAATCCTTGAACACTTTCATACGTGTATTTAATTTTGGATGTACTGGAAAAAATGTAATTCTCATTTTGGTTATTTAAAAAAATACCTACTAACCTACACGTGATTTTTTTTAACTTTCCCTAGTGACTAAGTACTAACACTTCTACATGTCATCTACACAATAATATTAAAAACGCAAAGGTGTACCAAGTATTATTTACTCCATGGACATCAAAAATTTTATTAATTTTTTTATCGCGGAAATACACATATTCAGATAACTCAAATTATGTATTTGTACCTTTAACTAAACCTTGAATTAGACGATAACAAGGTACAAAGGTAAAGAAATTTGTCAACAAATATCTTGGATTGCCTAAACATGTCTTCCTGGTAGAGTCGTCGTACTAATTTAAACAACATAGATTCTTAAAGTGTGGTAATATATGAGGTTTAACGCATAGTGCCTCTCTGGTTTATGCCACAAAACAAATTATTGTGGTATTTAGAATCCTAGGAGCAAAATATGTCACTAAAGGTTCTAGTTATAACACAGATTTTGAAATATTTCCGATATTTACTTTGGTTGTTACTAGGAGCCTATTTCAAACGTAATTTTAACACATTTTGTCTTACAAACAGCACAAAAATGATCATTTCGTTATTTGATTTATCCTTATTATTAGTCAATAACTGGTAAAAGGTGAAAATTATTTCAATATTTTAGGTTTAGTTTTTTTCTGGTTCCAAATCCCCGAAAAGAGTTTCTGCTTGAATTACCAAATATTCAATTCGTGTCTTAACCAAACATTATTTTCCCCTCTGGTCATTAAAAATTCAGAGACGGTGATAAAAACGAGGTAGAACAATTCTGTCAATGGTTGGTGATTGGGAACATTACTACAAAAAAAATCACTAGCTTCTGGACTATTAATGTCCTAACAATTTAAAATAGCCAAACGAATCCGATCCCTCGCCTTGCGTCTGTGTCCTGTGTATAAGTTGACGTCACACTGCAGCCGTCTAGCGACCGTGGCCACCAAGTCGACCAAGTCGACTAAGACAAGATTATAAATAACCCCATGGTGTAGAAAAAGCGTGGTCGAAGCGAGGAGACAGGCGTTCCAGCATTATCCGCAGACGACCGCATCCTCCAACTAGGTGCATTTTACATATCGTGTGCCACAGGTTGGAACTTCTAAATAGATACGTTTACAAACCCGACCGAGTCCAATTCGAAACACATACATATACTCATATACAGCCTCTTTGGGAAAAACTTCTCGTCTAGGAAAAGGTTTAACAATTTACGACAAATACCGTGACGCAGAATTTAATGGAACTGAATCGCATTCGACTTTATGTCGACGTGCTACCCGGATTGGATAGGCCCGAATCGAAACGGCTGATTTGCATTCCAGTTTATAGGGGCTTTCCACATAAAAATATGATGAAATAAGTGAATTTTTAAATTGGACTCGCCTCCTATACGATACTCATCACGTGAGGAAAACCCGTAATCTTACAATACATACTTCGGTAAGTATACCATAGACCAACCACAACTCTCATTAGATTTATTGCTCTATACTTACAAAACTTAACTATTCCAACTATATCTCCCAAACCAATAACTTGCAAATATCGATTGGGTTGTTGGCTCGTAATTACAACTACTATAATTTTTTTCAGAATTGTTTTCAACGGCATCAAATATGTTGAGTAATTCCGAGCAAATATTCGAACTTGGTCATTTGGGCATGAAATTAATTTTTTTATTACTTCAGCCTAAAATGCATTACAAAGTTTACTAATCTACAGTAGGTAGTGTAATTGGAATTGCCTTCGTAAGACACCGGCTAGCGTTCTTTATTTAACAAAACTTCCCTAACTGCAATAAGAATGAGTAGTTTGAAACTTGCAACTCACTTTGTTTAAATATGATTTCTTCCAACACGAGGAAAAAGTTGATGCAACAAGCGCAATATAAAACAACATCTAAATTTCCTGCAAATCCACCAAGAGGGATATTACCGTTGCCTTATTTTAAGCTCAACTTCGATTTGGACCCAGTCGTCGTCACATTTATTCCGATATTTTACACGCAAAATATTAAAAAGGAGTAAAATGTTGTACGACAACACGCGAGACGTGCAGACTGGATTCACATGAAGGAACGTCTTTATCAATGTTCTGGGTCGACCCTGAGTGATAAGCAAGGGAAGTCGCGGTAACTGGCAAATGTAAACAAACCAGCGTGCAATCAGCAATGTCAGTCGGACCGATAACGCAAGGGTCCCATGTGGCCCAAGTCCCATTCAATCAGGGACGATATCGATCCGGGAGCACTCAATGAAACGGACACTCGACAAATAAATGTACTACCTAGAAGACGAAGAAATGTTCCTAAAAAGAAACAAATTCTAAATAACACAAAGGTAGTAATTGCAGTTAAACCGCTATTTTTGTGAAACAGAAACATCATTAATGTACGAGTATTAATAGTCTTTTATTCCACCATAGCATATCAACCCTTTACCGTCGAAACTATTTTTTCTCTCCTTTAGAGGAAAACAATGTATCTACATTGTTTTTTGGAGTGCTGAATGCAAATTTGAAACCTGTTTTAATTTTTATTAGGATTTTGAAAAACTCGAACTTGAAAATTTGAAAATATTTTTTCTTGGTGTTGAACGGTGTTATGAGTTCTTTTGTTGGAATGCTCAGACAATGATTTTTAATCCATGGGTGTAATAAAACTGACCTATAAAAATTTTATCAATAAGAAAACCTATTTCTGTGCACTCATAATTGGGGTATAGTCTAATCAGATTTAGTAACCAAAATAAGATATAGATAGACCATAAGTAATCAATAATAATCAACAAGATAAGTAAAAAGTAAGCAATTTTAACACAATTTTGTAATGCATGCACTCATTTTTAGGTGATTGTATGTTACGAGACTGAAGTAGCTGCATTTGTATCTAAAAGTAGGTACTTACGAGTATAAGTAGTTATTATTTACGCGTAGGTATATGACAAATTTGGATTTACTTTTTTTCCAGAGAGATATGACTGTTTCAAGATTTAGGTATTCTTAGCAATACCATCAAATAAGTGAGTACCTGAGAGCAAAATTACTCAAATTAAACAAGTTTTGTTTACTTATTCGTGTCTCAGGAGTTACTGGTTCAGGTTTCCTCACACCATCCTGATATACATTTTTTTTCTACTATGCATCGGTTTCGTATCTTTTTAATGACTGTAAGATAGAAAAATACAGTTTTAAAAAAGGAATATACAGGCTGTAAATGAAATAAGTACATTAATTTTAACTGGTAATAGAACTCGTCAAGACCAACAATTTTTCCTAATAAGTTTTTTTTCACAACGTTTTAGTTTTTGAGTTAAAATTATTTTAAAATCTTACACAATTTTCTTACACGCCATTGGAAGCGAAGTTACCTAGTCGACAAGATTGCCGTTTGAAACGGTTACCTTGGTTGCGGCTATTATTTATTGTTACTTTTCTTTGTTGGAGCATTTCATAAAAGGCTCGTCAATTTGTAGGGGAAAAAATGATTTTAAAAAAGGTGATTTTGAAAAAATGGTACATAGAAAAAGTGTTTGTCTTGATGAGTTCTACCACTGGTTAAAGTTAATGCACTTATTTCGCCTACATCCTGTATATTCCTGGTTTCAGATAAAAGAGAAAAGAATAACAATTTCAAATAATTTTTATTGTCCAATGTAGGTAACATCAGTCCACATATGGCACAAAAAATTATTGTTCAATTTCGTTAAAAAAATGTCTTTTCTCGTACTCAAAAATGCCTGAATTGCTGCCTGAAGCTCTTCATCGTCCAAAAACGGCTTTTTTAATGGGTGAACTGGTATTAGTCATTGGAGGTCAGGTCCAGTCATATTCCTTTCAAACCACCAGTCTGACACCGCAGCTTCCTGAATAATTAAAAAAGAAAGAAATAAAATGAATTTCAAATAACAACGGTTTCCAAATTTTGTAAAATTTGAAATATGTAACCAGATCTCGAGGTAGATAAATCGATTTGAGCAAACCAGTTGGTTACCTTAAAATTAAGAGTATTTTGCTTATTTTTTATAAAAAAATAAAAATAAAAAATGCATGCTAAAAAATACATACGTATAGTACCTATAGTCCAAATCTCGAACCTATGCGTGTGGCTCAGTTTTTGCAAATCTATGACAGATGTAAAGTAATATTTGAGCATAATATCTATATTTAGACCATAATTACCTATTAGTTATTTACGCAGTCAAAAATGAATGTTTGATCATTATGGTATGAGCAACATCTCCATCAGCAAAACTTCATGATCTGGTCTTTAGTGACCACAATACTATAAACATTAATAAAATACATACGTAACTATTCAATGTATCTTTGGCAGAAAATAAACCTGTTACATTCTATCTTTAAATCATCAAAAATACCTGTTACTTATACACATTAAACCTGTTAGTTACTATAGTATATTTCTCAGAAATTATACAGACTGCTCTGAAATGTTTCTTCTTCAAGACGACTGTAGAATTCAAATGTAATGTGCCGCTTTGTCCAAATGCCTACGTATTATACTGGATGATCAATTTCAAACCAGAACATCCACATAAAATTTTGACTTTTAAGTTGCCCACTGTTTCGAAGGTAATGCCAATATATTCTTAATATTTAACGGTTTGAAACGAAACTGATATATCAGTCGACATATACAGGGTGTATCAGAAATACGTGTCTTAATTTTACCACGTAATAAAACTCATCAAATATTAATATTAATATTAATTCTTAGTATTAATTTCACTGTTTTCCTCCTTTCTTTTGTGCAGACGAGCCGGTCAGTGTTTAATAATTAGTTTGTATTAATAGCAACAATTTTCATTGTTGTTTTAAATTGTTTAAATTGTCCGTTTCTATCACAACAAAAATAGTTCGGCTCTTTTATTTTTGTACCCATAGGCGGGTACACGTTTCGGTATGTTATCTTTTCCAAATTACTTAAAATTTACAAAACTTTTATTGAAAAATTACAAATAGAAAAAAAGAACTCTGTTACCTGTTAAAATTAACACACGTATTTCTGATACACCCTGTATATAGTTTCCAAGTACTGTCACGCTGAAAATAATATTTTTTCTCTTTTTTTACATCGTTTTTTACACTTCACACAAAGTAAACTAAGCGGCACATGACAGTGAATTTTCATAGATGACTTGTTGCAGGAAACATTTCTGGACAGTCCAGGACATATTGGACAGTGTATTGTATTATAACACAATAAGAAAAAAAATAAGATACACCTATGTATACCTCGTCCCAAAACCTCAAAACAAGTCAGAACCATTAAGAAATTGATGACTCCTTTTTTTAAATATAGTACAAACTTCAAATTTTTAGGCAAACGTTCGGTTTAACAATATGGTTGTGCAACTTCTGATCTCCTTATATTTGGGAAAGCTCCCAGTCGTCCAACAAATTATAATGTTTTATGTTTTACACTAAAATAAAAAGAACAACATGAAACGTATTCAGGATAAAACCGGAAATAAATATCGAATATTTAATAAGTAGCAACTTTTCGACTTTATGTAAGCAAAGCTCCTGAAAACCTAAAACTGCCATTAAACAATTTACTAGACATTAACTCGCTTATAAAACTGAATGAAAGCACAAGAGCTTTTTTCATAGGCATGGATGTAAACACGTGACACAAGCGGATGAATTTCATTGGCGGAGAAATTGAATTTGAAAAACAACCATGTGCTAAGAAAAGCTCGATCACTACCTATTTGTCCTTTTCAACATAGTTTTAACCCTTTCGTATATTTATCTCAAGAAAGACTATTTAAGTATAATTTGAGGAAAGTAAAAATCAACGACAAACTTACTTTTGTTGAACTGACAAAGTCAGCGTAAAATACTCTCCCAAATAAATCGTAGGAATCGTGCGGTCGTTTCGTCGTCAGACCATGGCACTCAGTCTAGTTTGCCTTGGTGGCGGGCGAGAGAAGTGCCCAAACCCCACGGAATATCCCACAAACAATCAATCACAAGAGGTCAAAAACGGCACAATCACAAGCAATGTGTAGAACGCAGTAATATTTGTTTATATTTGATTAAAGCACGCGGTCAATAGTCGACAAGGGCTTTTGTGTAGCTGTTCACCCTCCGCGCTCCTGAAAGCAACTGAACCGGCGGTCGTCGCAGCAGGCTATGGAAGCGCCTCGTGGCTGGTCGGCCGTCGTCGGTGCCCGAACGCTCACCTGGTGCCAAGTGTGGCCGTGTGGCGTCCACGGTGGAACCGTCAAGAACCACTCTTCGAGTGCTGGAATTTATCGGGTCAGCGGGAGGCGGTGCACTATTCGCGATTGCGCGCACACATTACCAGTAGAATTCCAATTCCAAGTAGAGTATGTGAGGAGGTTGGGCTCGATGAAGACAGGTGACAAATCAGTGGGGTTTGATTGGCCCCCGGCGGAGGTATCGGTGCGGCCTTCTTCGTGGTCACCTGCAGGAGCCCGCGACTATGGTCAGCATCAATGCGTAATCAGCTGCCAGTCGGCCGAAGGCACATAAATGATGAATTCGGCCAACTGAGACGCATTCATCACTTATGGATCTAATGCTATCCATTATTACGCTAAAACTTCTCCAACACACTAACTAATGCCATAAATTTTAGATAAAACACACATATATCTCCGGAATATCCCGACGACGACTAATACATAACGTTGCAGAACTAATTTCGGGACAAATCCTGTCGCCCTGTCCCGGAGAGAACACGCGTTTGCCTCGACAGCCAAGGGCCGCTTCTTTATGCATTATTCCAAAGGAAAACGCAGAATTCATAAATATGCTCACCTGTCAAACTGGACGAAAGATCAGAGAAACTAGATGTGTTTAAAGGTTTTGCTTATTTTAATTTGCAAATAAGCGAAACATTATTTATAATGAACCGAGATGAATAAGGAATTGTTCATCAAGAACATGTTTTATACCCAGCGCAATTATCAATTCATAATGGAATACTATGTATTGTAATAGTCTGTACAATCTCACGGTACTCACGGTAATTTTAATAGAAGAATTTTTGCTTTTGAAATACCCACTGAATAGGTTCTCTATATATTTTTTATCTTTTTCAATAAAAATATACATTTTCCTTGTCTATTCATTTTAACTAAGAAAAATAGATAATCCATAGAATTCCTTGCAATATTATTATTATCATTATTATTATTATTATTATTATTATTATTATTATTATTATTATTATTATTATTATTATTATTATTATTATTATTATTAATATTATTATTATTATTATTATTATTATTATTATTATTATTAAAAAGTAACAAAGGTCTAGAAATAAATTACATCGTATAATGTCTCGGCTAGGCCAGCGTAGGTCTAAGTTATTACCGAAGGAAATGTTTTGGGTTACTAACTTTTTTCAGGGTTAGTCATACTCATGCGCAGTGTCTTTGTTTTTCTAACCTAATTTTTTTCCGAGATTTCACGCCGTTTTGCCACTTTCTGCGACTCGTTCTTGTCCGTGTTTTGATCGCACGGTAATTATTTTATACAAAACATGAGTGCTGTGGATGTCTATTGCATTTTAAGGAACAATAAAAAAGTCACCAAGAAATCAAATACAGATTCCTACTTTTCAACGCCAACAAAGCGCGCGGTGTTGCCAAAATGCTGGGAATTTAACCCAATTTCCACTAGAGCACTGAAATACACATTTAAAGTTAAAATCTTGGGTAAGATTTACCATAAGTTAGTTACCAAAGATTTTAACCAAGCACTGAAATACCGGGCGTTAGTAAGTTAGACCTACCTACTATGGCCTAGCCATGACACTACGATGTCATTTATATCTAGACGCTTGTTATAATGCCAACAAATCTTTTGTTAGAATAATTTACACGTTAAGCCAATATTTCTTAGCCAAATGCAAAATGTACATATGCTGTGATATTTTATGAAGAATTATTTATAAAAAAAAAATCTCGGTATTTTTGTTAAAGGCCAGCTATACTAAACATGCTACAGTCAATTGTCCAATAGCCAAAAAATAATATTAGATGAATAATAGCGTAGGTATTTTAATTATAGTTTTCATTGATTTCTATTTTTTTTTTTTCAAAAAATTTATGAAAGATACTATTATACTTGTTTAAGGGTGGATTTTACATTATCAGATAAACTCCTGATAAGTTATTCGTGGTATAATTACTTAGAATTACAATTGTTACAACAATGTAATTTTCAAATTACAATTAAAAATTTATCCGACGATTGTAAAATTCACCCTAAAACAATTGTTAAGAATTCGATAATTTTGGTAAACTTTATTTTTATACTATACAGAAAAGAATGATGGCAACATCGTTGAGGTAACGAGATTTATCAATAAAATTTTTCTATTTATTTTGCAGCTCCCAAAAAATGTATTCACTTAATAATTATTTTCTTATCAATACTTAACGCCATATTACTCCCAAAATTTAAAAAAGCAATCTATACTTACGTGCACATCTACAAATATTAATTAAAAAATATTTTCCTGTAGGTATATTGGTTCATTTTATGTTGGAGAACAATCGCGCAAACTATTATTATTTTTGAGTATACCTCCTTAAACAGAGACATTGTTTTAACTGTAAACATTTAAGTAAATCTTGCAGATTATCATTATTCAAATAAAGAAAAACTGGTGTTTGTGAAGTTTATTAATCATCAGCTAAGAGTTTCAGGTAAGGAGTGATAATTTACAAATTACAACAAATATTCGAAATATCCTGCTTCTCAATAAAATAAAATCATTAGTAACTTAAGTTAGATCAATTATTTGATGTCTGATGTTTTTCAAATTAAACATTTAGTATCTACGTTCAGAGTTAAATAATGTATGTCTTGTAAGCTTCTTTTTTTTTGTTACTAAGTTAACATGTTTTAGCCTTACAAGGTGTCTCAAAATTGGCGAATTCGGAGTTCAGAGTTCCGAGTTGTAAAGAATAACTTCACTATTCCAAATATAAAAACGAAATAAAGATTGGGGGCTCTTCCGCAAAGATTCATCGGTTTGAATGTGCGCTTCAGGTGCACTTTGAATTGCGTTTTCGTGTTTATTGTTATGTATGATGTAGATGATTAGCTTTGTTTTAGATTAAAAAAATCTTAAATTTTTGTAATTTTTGTAATTTTTAATTTTAATTAAAAATGGAACGACAAATTACAAGAATTTAAGATTCTTTTACTCCAAAGTAAAGCTAATTTTTTGAGAAATTGTTTTACATTATTATTCACCACAATCATCTACACCATAAATAAAAATAAACATGTTTTTGAATCTTTTAGACTGCATTTGAAGAAAACGCAATTCAACGCAATTTTTTTTTCTAGGTATATTTAGACTATACCTACTGAAGTAATAATTCTTTATTATGCATGCTCTGAACTCGAAATTCGTCAATTCTGAGACATGCAAAACTTATGGAAATCAAAATCTTGTGCACTGTAGGTAAATGAATTCAAATGGTCTATCTATACCGTTCCATAAATTTCACACTAAACTCACGTTTGCATACGTTTTGCAATTTTTTGTTTGCTCTTACAGAATATTTTAAACATAATTCAAGTTAATTTAAATTATTACCCAAATATCTCATTTTCTTAAAAAAAAACACCGAATTTATAAGGTGCACTCCAAGGCAAATTATAGTTACCAAAGTACACCGTTTTTAGAATCAATACATACACGACGAAACGAGAATAAACCAAACACTTGAGTTTGTTTTTAATTAAGGATCATTATTGGATTGTTTAAAGTAGAGTGTTTGTCTTGATCACTATTTATTCTCTGTCTATGTCGCCGCCATATGAAAGTGAGTAAACACAGATGACAGAATCCGAAAGCAAAGTAAAGATGCATCACCATAATTATTGAATAGCACTAATCACATTAAATCGTCATTCTGCAGTAGGTTTTGTGACATATGGCGATCGGCGTTCCCCGAATTTGTCATAGCCTGAGGATATGTCAACTGCAACCAGTTTTATTCATTACTGTTTGCACTAGAACAGTCGGGCTTCTTTAAATATTCGGTTTGAATATTGGGTAGCTATTGTGTTAAACAGATATAGACATCCAGTCATCCAGATAGACCAATATTTACTAAGTAACAACTAAATATTTTAGAAGACACGAACATTTATCAATTAGGTACCTCCACATTTAACTGTAGACACAAATCATAAATAAATAAATTAAAACAGCTCAGATTCAAGTTCAGCAATAAAAAGACTAGAAACTAAAAATTAAAGCTTTTGCTTCATTAATCTGCCATCAGAAGTTACAAAACATCACAATTAAAATGGCTCTTAAAAAATATTATTGTACTTGTTATTGTACGTCTAAACACATTAATAAATTATTTACTGTGTACTTATCTTTTTTATGCTTTTACGTCTATGCTTTATGCTTTTTTTTATGCTTTTACGTCTAGAACCACTAAAGTTGATTTGAATAATATCTTCCAAAATATTAGAAAAGAATTTGTTAAGAGTCAATCATTTAAGAAATAACTGAATTATTTGTGACATCACTGCTTATGAGTATAAAGCACAAAGTAGTAATTACGAATTACTATTAATATTAATTAGATTTCACATTTCACCTAATACCTACACCATGAACACATGTAACAAGAAATCATCTCCTTACTGTTCCTAATTATAATAATATGTAATAACTAGATGTTAATAGCTTAGTAAAAGTGTATAAATAATACTGACCAGTAGAAACGTATGCAGAAATTCACATGCTTATACTAATAAAAACAATAATACGACCGTACGGTGTCAAAAATTCTCTTGATCCTTCGTAATCATACATTTTCTAATCCATAGATGGTTAAATTTTAAAGTTTTGCTTATCAAAATTCGTTAGTCGGCATTGTGTCTAAACAAATTTCAAAAATCTTCCTACTGATACTAGTAGCTAGATTGTTTGTTTTATCAGAAACTCGTTTCAAAACCTCAGTGAAATAAAGCCGAAAAGTTCGTAAAAAAAGTAACATAAACATTCAAAAATAAAAAAATTAAATAAAATAATGTTTGAGCCAGAAACTAAATTATTGCAAGAAATTTTGGTGAATTACTTCTAGCGACATATCAACAAATTTCAAGCGATTTATGAGCTCGTAAATAAACTAATTTTTTCAATGATTTCTTGATTGACTGAACGAAACGTGTTAGGTATAACTCCTTAGGTAATGATTGATGAAAAAAAAATCACATATTGGTTTGTGAGGAACTATGATCTAAAAAGGAATAAGATTAGAGATGTGAAATAATAAATAAATAAGTAGAAAACTTATAATAGGTACACTTCAAAATTTTTGAAAATACAAAAGACGCTTCGGACGCTTTATCTGTAAAAATTCCTGGCTCTTAAAGACTTAAATAAAATTTTACAAAAGTTGGTCGAGTTTTATGCCATTACCTCTACACATAATTAATTCCTCTATCAAGACTCTTCAGAGAAGAAAGATAGTTCTTCAATCATATGTTTTATTTTTCGAGTGGCTATGCAGGGTGTATGCGAAATAAGCACATTAATTTTAACCAGTAATAGAACTCATCAAGACAAACGTACCATTTAGTCCGGTCAAAATAGACATTTCAATTTACAAAAACTCTTAGAGCTGAAAATTGGTACAGATCTTAAGTACACTATCACAAATAAATTGTCAAAAGTCCCAACCGATCCCACGTGTGCTAAAAAAGTTATTCAATGTCAAAGGTCAAAAGTATCGATTTTTTGAATTTTTCTTGTAAACGGAACCTCTTATCATGAAAATGTTCAAACAAAAGTTGTAGATCTTGCAGTTGTCTATAAAAATTGTTTCTATTTTTTTCCTACGAGTCACCATTTCTAAGATATCACGGTTTCAAAAGCTAAAGAAGCCGTGTGCATAATATGAACACATATCCCCACCACCTGTGAGGTAGTCTGTTTGCCGATGGTGATATCTCAGGAATGGTGATTCGTAGGAGAAAAATGAAAAGGACATTTTTTATAGATAATTGCAAGATCTACAACTTTTGTTTGAACATTTTGATGATAAGACTTACCGCTTACGAGAAAAATGAAAAAAATCGATACTTTTGACCTTTGACATTGAATAACTTTTTTAGCACATGTGGGATCGGTTGGGAGTTTTGACAATTTATTTGTAATAGTGTACTTAAGATCTGTACCAATTTTCAGTTCTATGCGAATTTTTGCAAGCTTACCACTATATTTTTGTCTATTTTGACCGGACTAATTTTTTCAATATCACATTTTTTAGAATCTTTTTTTTTCCTACAAATGATCCAACAAAGAAAAGTAATAATAAATTAAATTAAATTTTCATGAACTTGCTTGGAAACGGTAATCTTGTCGACTAGGTAACATTTTAAAATAATTTTAGGCACTGGCTAAACGACCGCCGGCGGTACTCTTAATTTATACTAAAAAGACCGCCGTCCGGCGGCATTATCGCCTCACGTATAAAAAAGCCACCGAAATTCTTGAATTAAATCGTAAGTCTCGGCGGTTTGATATACATTTATCGGTAGATGCCGCCGGTCGGCGGTTTTCTTTATTTAAAATACCAAATACCGCCGAAATTTTCTCATATACCTAACTCTAATTCTAATTCCAAATAAAAATTTATTCTGACAAAAATTTAATTCAATTGAGGTGGTTATAATCCTGTGATTCCACTCTTTGTGAAGAAAAATTGAACCTACTGTACAATAATACAATAATACAACAACAATCGTGTGGACATACGGAAATGTAAAAATTAAAGTTAGGTACGTATATGTCATATTTTAGGCAGTATTGTAAAAATGTGATCGTTTTTCAATTTTTTTTTCGTTCTTGAGTTAGACTTAATTTTTCTGAATAGGAACCTACTGTAAAACATTTTTTTTTGTCAGTTCTGCAAACTACCTCACTTAAATTTAGTTTTGTCGTAAAACATTTTCATGCTGAGTTGTCATTTGAGAACAAAATGTGCATAACACAAAATCACAATAAAATTTCATTTTTGAGATACAAGGTGTCCCACCGAAAAGGGCACCCCCCTCATAACTTTTTAATTTATTAATCAATTCGAACAAAATTTAAATTACACATGTTTGGACCAAAGGTCCACATTTTAAAGTAAACATTTTTTTTTGAGGAGTTTACCATTTGTGAGATAAAAAAATAAAAATCATGAAAAAAGATGCAAAATCCTTAAATTGCATATTTTTAGAAGAAGCTGTGTTACATTGCAGAGTTGGCAAATTTTGTTTCAACAAAAGTAATCCAGATTTCCTTAAATTCTTTTTTAAAAATCTCAAAAAAAAATGAAAATTTTGTGTGACATATCATCGTCCATGGAGCGGTGTTGTGAGATTGCTTTAAACAATTACCTGTAAGATTTTGACAACCTGTTGACAACTACTGTTGACAACTAATTTCAAAAATGTCATCGAATCAAGAAAAGCGAGAAATCATTCTAATCTACGGTGAATGTGGCAGTAAACTTACGACTCACAACGCGAGTCCTTGAAGAGCGCTTTCCAGACGTGCGTTACTCTTTGAAAAAAGTCCGCAAAGTCGTCCAATTATTTGAAGACACAAGCTCAGTGGCAGTATAAATTCACAGGTAGCTTTTACAATCTCACAACACCGCTCCACAGACGACGATATTTCGCACTAAAAAAAAAAGATTTTTGGCGAGATTTTTAAAAAAAGATTTGAGGGTATCTGAATGACTTCTGTTAAAACAAAGTTTGTCAATACGTTAATGTAACCTGGCTTCTTCTAATAATATGAATGTTAAAGGTTTTATACCTTTTCTCATAATTATTAATTTTTTATTTCACAAACGATAAACCCCCCAAAAAAAGTAGTTACTCCAAAATGTGGACCTTCAGTGCTAACATGTGTAATTTTAATTTCGCCTAGATTAATTGAAAAATAAAAAAGTTATGAGGGGGGTGCCCTTTTCTGTGGGACACCCTGTATGTTTCTATTATTTGTAGCCTTATATCTTTCACCAATTATTATTTTTTGATGACAAGTATTTAGATTAAAGTACTTTAAAAATAAAAAACTTTCATTTTTCCATATTTTTTGTTCAGTCGCTAAACGCAGGTTGTGTACGTACCTACATGAAAAAATTAAGCTTGGCGACACTTCTGAATAATTATTCCAAACGAACGAAGATTGGTTTTGATTACTTTTACCTTTTGCTTTTTTTATTTATTTCGAAATACTCCGTGAGTTGTACGTTTTATTCTGCCAACTAAATTTAAATAAACATGTGTATAATATCAGGTGATCAACATGTAGACAGATAGACAGATACTATGAGAATGTTAGAATAACAACGTATAAGGTTAGATACCTATGACAAATTTTTCGGCGGTATTTAACATTTTACATAGAGAATACCGCCGACCGGTGGCATCTATCGATAAATGTATATCAAACCGCCGAGATTTACGATTTAATAGGCGAGGCGATAATGTCGCCGGATGGCGGTCTTTTTAGTATAAATTAAGAGTACCGCCGGCGGTTGTTTAGCCAGTACCATAATTTTAACTCAAAAACTAAAACGTTTTGAAAAAAAAGTTATTAGGAAAAATTGTTGGTCTTGACGAGTTCTATGACCAGTTAAAATACATGTACTTATTTCATTTACAGCCTGTATAACTATATTATCCTCGTTATTACCCTATTACCAACCGAAGTAACATAATTTTTGAGTTTTAAAAGAGATTTTCTAAATTTTCGAAACTTGCGGGTTTCTTTCGCATGTCCTCGATTTGTAAATCATTTGGCCAGAGATCTGACAGTTTCCACAAACTGAAAGTATAATAATTGCTATCCAGGGTTCTCAGTAGGTTGTCGTAGACATCGACGTTGGCGTTGGAGCGATGCCGCAACTGATAGCGGTGATAGATGCGACTTAATCGTCTGAATATCAACGAATGACCGCCGAATACAGGGAAAACGGCCGTGTTAATAAGCACCTGCTATATTTGATTCATGACGCTTAAGTAGAGTGAGTGTCTAGGCCGCCCTCGCCGCCGACAAGTGGGTATGTCGTGATATATCATCCTAAGGTTGCAATACACCAACAAACTTGTGCTACGGAAGTAGATGAAACACCAAACTAAATAATACACATTAAGAACTACAAATTACAAACTACAGAGAAATAAATAATACAAAATTATTACCCTCCCATTTACTCACTTATTTATAAATATTTGCATTTATGTAAACGCAAAACGAGCCTAATACGGTCTTCTGACCCTTTTCAGTATTAATACGTTTTTTTGCAGCAATAACAAAATAATCAAAAAACTTAGTAAATATAACCATCTAGGTATATTTTTTAAGAAAATGATTGTCTTTGGGAGTAAAATATATTTTAGTCAGACATTTTCTCCAGATGTGCTGTTTGCTTGAGCCAATCGGTTATTAAACGAGATGTAAAAAAATTGTTTCAAGACTTAATTATTTTTTAAACGTTCACATTTTAGATTTAGGCAAAAAGAAATAAGAACTGTTAAATACGGTGATATGTTTCGAAGAGTTTTATTCCGTTATGCTCTGTTTTCATTTATGCCGTATTTTTGAGCTTGGAAAATTTACAGAAACGAACAGTGTGTCTCATTCGTTTGAGGAAAGGAGCTTACAGGCACCTGTCGCTTTCCGAGTCCTGATACTACATGCAGCCATGAATTCTATACGGTTTCAGCTCCTCTTATAATCCTGTTTGCTACATATCTTTGATTCAAGTCCGAACATACAATTCTTTCTGAATGAGTAAGCTCATCCCTTTTCAACCACGAGGTTCGACAAAGTATCACAAACTTGGAATATTTCCCAGCGATAAATTCGAAACGATTCATCACTTTAAGTGCAGTATGTGAGAAATATAAAATAATAATTTATGCAAAGGTGTAAAGCTCCCGAGAATATCATTCAGACAGTATCTTGCCATTCAACTAATTCAACAGGACCTTCAGGACATGCGATCTTCCTGACATCATCTGGACGGATGCATCACTCCTCTCATAACTTATTCATATTCACAATTTCGTGTATAGGTATGTTAGACATGCAGGTGACGTTACATTTTCGTATTTTCGTTTCAGACGAAAACCGTTTTCAGAAATCCTGCTAATTAGCGAGTTATTTTATGCCTGAAAATGGACCTGAAAATAGCTATCGACCTATCGAGTCGAGTCCACTGAATTGCATGTAAATGTTTTTATTTACGGTCGGTCAAAAGTTAACAATAGAGTAGGTTTTTAATTTTTGTGCCTGTTTTGTATTGTGCAGAGTGACTAAATAAACGTAAATTTTTAATTATTGGCCATCGATGCCTTCAGGGAATGAAAACAGAATTAAATTTCAACCTATTGTTTAATGTCCAACGTATTGCAAATATCTGCATGTGCATGTTGCCCTGCGATCTCTAATTAAAAAATGTCCGGTGCAGCCGTCCCTCCCTTACTCCACTGTACTCACCAAACTCTATTGAATCTACCAATTTGAATCCAGATGTAGTAGGGCACCTACCGTTTAATTATGCACCTCATATTTTATTAAAAATTACCAACAAACTATCACATACATAAAATATTAGCATGTTAATTAAAAAAATTATTGTTAGTCCACAAAAATTCACAAATATAGAAGATCCCTGAATTTTCCGTCAATTTTGTACACGAAACAAGATGTAAAATTTAAAATAAAATTATTCATCAATTTAAAAATTTTTTTTTCGGAAAATGCTGACCCACCTGCTGTCTAATAAATACCCAAGCAGAACACAATAGTTTAATAGACGTATAATTAAATACACTACTAAAGTAATAATAAAGTTTACGCACAACGTATAAATACGTGAAGAATGTCCCCCGCCTGAACGTTTATTTTCGGTAAAAATAAAACTAAGAATATACGTTTACGAAAACAGTGAGAAAAAGGTTTGTAGTAAACTATATTTATTATTATTGTATAAACGGTTTTACAACTAATATGTAAGCATTAAAATATAGGTACAATTTAAACTTTGAATAAACGTAGATTAAAAGGTTGTTATATCGGTGTTTCTTCATCGGTGTTAAAACGTTGAGAAACATACAAGAGGAGGTCCAAAAGTCCGCGAGATTAAATTGGTATATTCTATACGTTGTAATAACGTTAGTGTTCTTGGGTTATTATAAAAAAAAACGTGCATATAAGTTTTTTTCTCTGGATAGTTGGGCATACGTAAAAAAGCACAAGTTGTAATAATACTAAAAAAGGTATATTTTTTCTGCAAAAGTGTAAAAAGTATATAACACTAACAAAATTATGTCTTAATATTTGACCATAATTATTTAGGGATATAAGATCCCATTTTTCTACGTTAATAATATTTTCTTGTCATAAAAAGAGTATTTACAATTGTTTCTGTTTTGAAGTATGATATTCAATTAAAATGCTCAATCTCTATAAAGGAAAATTAACGTATATTTTTTAATCAACGTTTAATAAAAGTATGAATAAATACTTATTTAAAAGCAATACTTATTGTAAATAATGAACGTTTAACAGAAACGTTTTTTTTTTACGTACACGGAAGCAAAACATTTAACATATCCGTCAGATATCAGTAAAAAAACGTTTAAGTATAAATCAAGTTTACTATATTATACGCGTTTCTTTTATACCAATTGCAAAATAAACCGATTTTACACCTTTTTTACGTATATTAAACGTATTTGTAACGAACATGTGCTGCTTTGGTAGATACAAATTGAATTTTTTCACTTGCCTGCTACATCTCCAATATAACACTATGCAACAAATTTTAACTTTTTGTTTGTTTATGGTATTTTTTTATAATTTTCAAATTAAGACCATTAGTTAAGTTGCATAAATAAATTTCATGCTATTGTCTTTTCGTTTTTGGAACTTACGTTAAATTTTATTTTTCATTAGATCAGACAATGGCATTAAATCAAATAGGTCCAAAAAATAAAGTAATTGGAGGCAAACAAAAGATTTTAATTAAACAAATGAAGAAATATGAAAAACATAATATTAAAATTATCTCGACCAAAAATGAACATTTGATCTATTTTTTTTTCACAAAGTGAATTACTCTTTGATAGCAAGATCCATACGTAATCTACCATCATTGCTGCGTTACATTCCCCTTCACAATGCTTTTCCACCATCTGAATATCTTGATGGAACCGTTTCGTATGTTCCCCGCTTACAGCACCCAAAGTTTTCCGAAAAAAGTCCAAATGAGTATGTAAAGAAATTCATTTTAATGGACATTCTGCATCCTAAATTTTTGAAACTTTGTAGCAAACTGTTTATGAGTTCCTAGTACCTAGTATACACTTTTTTTATTGCTCAGAAACTCTTCGACTACTATCCAAAAACTTGACGAAGCAGATTTTTCTGCATCATTCAGTTTTGGTTATAATTCTTTTGAGGAAAACATTTTCCTAATTTGTGGATACCAAAATACTCTTGAAACACAGCAATAAAATTGGTTCCAGTAACAATTATTTTGGTGTTTGACTTGTTTCAGAGCAATGTATAAACCGCACACATAACAAAAATTGTCACTCGAACATTTACACTGCCATCTGGTAGTTATTTTCTCCTATGAAACGACCCCAATAATAAACAAAAATTTTTATTTGATATAAATGCAAGCTTTTAAAAGCAGCGCGAAACAAATGTCATAAGATCGTTCGAATTCATTGTTTGAATGCTCTAGTACAAAAAAATATGCATAAACAAAACCTTTGTTCCAGTGTAATAGAACATTTACTCGTAGTACATAATAATATATACAGGGACATTTTTTTAACTCTGAACATAGCCCTATGTTCAATACTTCAATCTGAGAAAAATCATATCAAAGCATTGATCTAATTTAGGTTACCAACGAGGTAATAATTTGATGTCGAGTTATTTGAACCAATTTGAAGTGATTTCGAATATTTGTTAAAGTAATTTATCATTCCTTACATGTTACTATTACCTGATGATTAATAAATTTCATAAAAATTAATCTTTCTTTACTTAAATAATCTTGGAAGATTTAATTGACAAGTTGAAATTTTTGACAGTACCTAGAATAATTAGTTGCATAGCAATACTCGCAATGCTTTGATCTGTTTTTTTTTCAGATCGAACAAAGGGCTATGTTCAGAGTTAAAAAAATGTCCCTGTATAATAATCTATTACCTATTGGTATTACCACATTGTAAAATTAAAAACAACTTCGTATATGGAGTTTATTCAGTGTCATTTTGTAAAACAAAATTCACACCCATTCACAGAAAGAGTCCTTTGGTTAATAGTTTGCTCACGAGATGTGTGACTTCTTATTCCTCGTGACATAAAACTTTGCAAAGCGGCCACAATCCTTGCAGGCCATCAAGCTAGACAGACATAACTTAACGTTAATATTTAATTTGATAATGCGGATTTATATGGGTTTTGCATTGCTGAGATCGTCGTTGGGACTGTGAGGCTTGTTTCAAAGTTTCCCCTCGGACACCAGTAAGATTAATGTCGCCATAATTCACCTCGTATGCAATTTCTGTGGCGAATTCCTTTCAGAACAGGTAGGTCCGCGAGGCAAGCGGTTACATCGTGCTGTACTTTATTTTACTATATTCAAATTAGAGATAACAAAAAATAAACGAGCAAATGCAGTGAAACGAGAAATTTATAGATGCTGACAACGGCAGCGATGAAAAAAATACAAAAGTGCAGTAATTGTACATTAAATTTAAGTGAACGTCAGATAACGAATGAGTAATGTTACTCGAGTAGTGATTTCAGATGAGGATAAAACTGGACAAAGTCATCATTAATTATTTATAATGGTAGAAATTATTATCTCCTGTAAAGGAGATACATAGTAGCACTTCCTATTACATAAAAAACACCTTAATTGTACCACACGTTCATAAAATTATAATTTTATGAGCAACGAAATGTAAACACAAGTCCATTTAACGTCACCTCATTTTTTACTACTTCCCAACTTTTAAGATCTCCATCACCTGCGAATTTCCTATGTTACGATATCTGCATCTGTTGTGTATTTAAAATAAAAATATATAAATTGTAATTATTATAGCTCGTATTATCTACAATTATCAGCATTTTACTCGTTCACGACTTTCCTGGATTTCATAAAATTAGTTGTAATGAAAATTTTTCTTAGAATGCACAACAATTTCTTTGAATAATACACACATAGTCGGCACGTTTTTAGGCTGAAGGACACAATTTCATTGATACTTATAAAATCAATTTGTCATGGGACAGTAGCATCGGCAGAGATCGAAACGGTTTTTTCTGTAAGCGAGAATAAAATTTCATCATTTACATAAATAATTCGTAATTTCAACCGCAATTGTGAAGTGTAACAAGCACACTTCCGTTTATTCATGAAGAACTTTTTAGTGCGGTTTGTAAAGCATCTTCAAATGGAATTTATCGTCATCGCTACCGAAAGGTTAGTTAAACCAAAAAACCTTATTTTTAAATCTTCATTGTCCAGTTTTATTAGTCTAAAGGACAATTCGTACCAGAACTAAATAAAAAAGGACACCTTGCAAAAATATTTTTTATTAAAATTATGTATTTTTGTGAAAAGAAATAAAGCATACATGTACTTAGTTTTTTGCTGCTGCTACAAATGTTGTAATAATTCCGTACCTAAGTGATATTCGGAGGGTAAACAGCCCTTGCATGGAATATTTGTTGGTTGAAATATAAATGCCTAGAGCTCTGCAGTAAAACGTTGAATATTTTGCAAAAGTTGTTGGTTAATGCTCGTAAGCACCCTTTAAAATATATTACGGAATTAAATGTTTTCCAAGCCACATCTGATATAATGCCAAATATTTCCAAATCCATTGTATTGTTTGTGCGAAATCCAGTCAAGTATATATAAATATGATTTTAAATCCCTCATGCATTGTTGGAATCGTTCGTTCGACTTTTAACAAGCATGTTTTATGCGGCATTATTATATAGCATTATAAACTGGACAGACAAAACGAAAATAATGTTGAAAATGTAGCGGATATTACAGCGAAACAAGTAACTCGTTGAAAATTCGCAGAAACGCCACAATTAAGCAGTGCGGGGTGCTTCACAATAAATCCCCGGAAATTCGAATTTTCTTTATTTTCCCGCTATTGTTCTGGAATTACGCTGGTGTGACGCTATAACCTCATTTTCTGCTTCGTTTGCCTGATTGGAATAAATCTGTATCATCGAAAATACAAATAAAAACAAATTGCTCTTTAAGTAACCGCTTACCATGAAAGACACAATACACCGCATGGTGCCAAACAATTATCAACTTGTGTTTCTCTCCACGTCACCCTTACATCTACATCTTTAAAACTTTCGGTAAAAATCAAATGGAAAGGGATAGAGAAACGAGACGTAGAAATGAAAATTTAATGCATCTTATTTCTTTAAATTCCCAAATGATCTAAACAGCGGGAGTTTTACAAGTTGACGTCTGACATCAGTCTTTATAACAGGAAGAAGTAATCCTAAAAATGCTCAAGAATGTTGTTGCTTAATAGTCGATGAATATAGGATGGACAATTAGACATATAAATACGTGTTTATTTTTTTACATTTAGTTTTCATTTCATTGCTAAAAAACCACATGGACTTAAACTATAAATATTCGGGTAAGGCAAGTTGAATTATTTTAATGTCTTTTGTGCACTATTATTGTATTTGCACACCTTCAAATTTACTCTGAAACGTCCCCACAAGGTGAGTTTGTTAAATGTATATTTTTACAGTATACTATCTCAAAAGAATTTATCACACAGAATTCAGCTTTTGCTATTAAATACTCTACTTTATATTATTCTCTATGCGTGCGATTTTTTTTAGAATTTTTCTACATTTATATAAAATTAATTACTATTAATAATCAATACTTAGGGCCAGATTATAGAAAGCTTTGTTAAAATTTAATTCGTTGTTAAAAGTTTGGACCAACCAAATTGCCTCAATTTGGTCACGTGATCAGTTAATCAGTTAATCACGCATTTAATTGCAGATAAAATTAATGACGCATCTATAAACCGGTCCTAAGTGTTTTTGTAAAAAAAAAACATTAAAAAAAGAAAAGATAAATTGTATTTACAAATGGCTCTTTCTGAAATAAAATGTTAACTAGAAATAGGGTTCAGCAGTCCAAAAATCAATTATGATTTATGAAATATGCGTTTCGGAAAAATGGGTAATCTCGGTTACTGATGTAGATAATCAAAAATAAGTAGTCTATCAGATTATTTTTTCATAAATCTAAAACTACCAAAGGCAAAGTGAGGTAGGAAAGAATAGAGTCTGAATCTTTTGTTATTTTACTAAAAAAAAAATCCACATTTTGAAACAAAAATGCATAAAGTAATTGTAGAATTTTAACCGTAAGAATTAAAAAATTTTTGAAAAAATATTTTGATACATGTTACATCGCATACGACGATTAAAAAGCCATTTCATGAGACGCGTCTCCTTGATGTCTTTTATCTCATGGAGTATGGACTCTTAATTCCCAAAAAACACGTCATCTGATTACTTCTCCTACATTAATGAAATTAGATCGTGTGACGGGTTCGTTTAAGTGAAGAAATGATAGTTGCGTGTTTCGCACCAGGACCACGGATGTTTCATTATTGGGGGTTGTATCTTGGTTACCAGCCGAGCACACAATGCGCGGCCGGGGTGAGAAGAACTGGGGAAATGCGAGAGTACAGGACTAGGAACAGTAAATTGTTTAGTGAGTTTCCTGGCTTTTGTTCGACGAACTCGACCAATTAGTCGCTGTGAAAGGCTCGTTAGCTCATTATTCACTACCTGACTACTATTCAATCACTTATTTGAGCTTCTTTGGCTTCTATAGAAACGGAAATATATTAATACCATTTAGCACTGAATGTGTGTATTCAACGTGTGTTTCTTTTACGACGAATCTAAATGCCTATTAAATTTCCATACATTTCGCAAAAATTCTCCCAGACACCTTAATAAACGTGTGCGCAAATTTCTATAATTTATAATGAAATATCCTTGCTCTTTAAACATTGTTGCCAAATAATAAATAACACGATTTATGCATAGTTAAATAAATCTCTTCAATGAAGGCGGAGGAACTTCCAGGTCTTCATTTGCAACCAAATGATTTTTATGATTATTTTTTACTATGGCAGGAAGCTGTTTGACTGGACTATAAACCAAAGTAACACATGTGCCTTGACCGCTCATTTCCGGAATTTTACAACATGCAGGTATTTTACACGTGTTCTTAAGGTAAATTTACGATTTTTCATTCCGGTTTATTATTTTATTGTTGGCGGTAATTAGGTTTTCGACCGTTGGCCAATTAAGTTATTAAGTGTTATAAAGCTTTATAGTTCTTGGAAAGGATACAAACTAGACAACGTATTTTACTATACCTATCACAAAAAACGCGTAAAAAAGTGTGGGGGCATGTGTGTGTGATCATTTATAAAATTATATTAACACAATAGTATATTATTATACGAGTTGTACAAGACAGTCCATTGTCGAACTCGTTCGACAATGTCTTGTACAACGAGTGTAATATGCTATTTTTTCTATTTCGCTTTTATTTATTGAAATTCTTTGTTTAAATCATTTAAATAATGACCTAGTAACTTTTGAGATTTTGGGTTGGTAATATGACGTATGGGATGAAATGACAGTTTATTGCAAATAAATTACAAATTTCAAATCTTATTGCATTGTTACTGCATATTTGATGGTTTTCTCGTTACTTCGTTCAGTTAAATATGGATTCTGATGGATGTTGTGCACTCCTTCCGAGCTGAGAGACATCGCAAACACTGCTGTGAGTAAATTGTTCCCGACGAAGTGCAGTTGACCCGGCTTCGCTGTGAGTTTGACGATGACGACAGTCACGCGATCGCATTCAGTAACCAAGTGGATATTCTTTTGGGCCAAACACAAGATAACCAAGTTAACTATCTAATACTTACGTTCAATCCGACCAAATTCTGTAGCATTTTTGTTGTACCACATTGAATATGAAAATTGGGGAGGTTTGCGGTTTGACAGAACTGACAGAAATTCATTACCAATCATGAACAAAAAAGTTACTATTTCAATGAGACAAAATTTCATTTTGTCTAACTGTATCCCATGACAACAGTTGCACAAAATTGCATTTTGTGTATGCGAAATAGAAAAAAGCATTTAAAACGTACATACATAATGACCAATGAAACAAATTAGTAAGGGTTTTAAGTATACTACAAAAGAAAAAAGCTCAGCTTTCGGTATGGACTATACGCGTGTTAGAATAGTATTTCAATTCCTCTAAGTGGGATGAAGTCGCTATTGTGTCCACAGTTGGAATGAAGCAAATAATTTAGATAATAATAATTACTGTAGTCGGTGGATTGAGACTCCGTCCACGTCTGGGAAATTCGTGAAATCTTAACCATTGTGAAGAGTATCGGATGAGCCCGGATCTCGTCAATGCGTCTCATTAGCGCTCGATTTGTCGTCAGAATCTGAGAAAACGCCTTCATAATAAATTCTAGAATCAAGTGATCACGACGTGTTTAGTATGGAAACCACGAAGCGGCACCGGGGAATTGTTACAAATGCAGAGAAATTACTCCGCGTTAGCGAGGCGCAACTACAAATTGAGCGGCCACATTTGCATATCGCGCGACGACACTTTTTAAACTAACGTTAATTAAATCTACTTTATTGACAATATCTAAACGGTTAATTTTATATGCTGCATGAATGCTAAACGTGTGCATCTCATTATAACCCGTGTGGGTGTTATCAGTGTTCGCTCCAGCGTTCGTTGGCAAAACCGATTATAAACCGAATCCGAAGACGACGAGGAAAACAACACGAATCGAAAAATTAAGTCAAATTTCAGAGCTTCCTGTGTATAATTAATGAAAAGGGGCCTTAAAGTAACGTCGTAATTAAAGCATTATTGAATACCAATGTACTGAGAAGTATTAATTAGAAGTTTAGTAAATATTAAAACTTCGCTAATGAACTGTAATTGTGTTTGTGCTCTTAATTAATATATTGATTACACAACCCTTTAAATTCATACGGAACTCCTTCATTTAAGCAGACTCTAATTTAATCACGACTTTTTTCTTCTACAAGAATTTATTGATAATTTATGAAACGAGCCAGAATTCGATGATTACACACAAATTTTCCAAGTATGCTATACACGCGACTTGCTTATCTTCACAAACCTTGTTCCAGCTTCTGAGCACGAAGCATTTTAATTACCACTTTTGTTATTTGGCGTTTTGTCATTTTCTTCCATTGCTCATGGTATATTGCCCATATAAGCCCTAATTTTTATTACATACATGCGGCTTTCCCTGGGGTAATCATAACGCAAGGAGACAAACATTTATTCTAATGTAATTTAGAGATAGTATTAGGATATTACTCACATTACATGCATTTAATAGGTATCCAGTGCCTTTCTATTTCAACTAAAATCCATGTGTTGGAAAATGTAAATTATACAACCAATAAACTTTATTTCTTATTATTTTTTTAGAGGGCTAGCGATAATTTTCTTTCCTTTCAGTATATTAAAATTAATAAAAAAAATTCAATTACTTAATATTGATTAATCAATTTTAATAATAAAGAAATGTGAATCTGAAAAAATTCACATGCACAGGCACAGGGAAAAATAAAGTATGTAACAGCAAAACGCTGATTCCTGTGTGAAACAGTAAAAATATACATTTCGCACATTCACCCTGTATTTCGAAATGGATTACAATTATTATGTAATTAAAATGATAATAATTATTATTACAACTACTAAATTAAAATCGATCCATATACAATAACAAATTTGGATTGCATACAAGTAAAAATAAACAATAAGGTAGAAGAAAGAAAAATTATAAACAAAAATATACTCGGGCATATACTTATGTTAATGATACCTAGTTGAAATACTAATTATAAAAAGATTTAAATTAATTTTTAATTTATTTTAATTTTGATACAATTTACTACCAGGAACGGCAAACTTTTGACATGTGTTATAATACCTATTATTATTTCAGTGACCTAAGAAAGTTATTAGATGACATGATTATTATTTCAAAGGTTACCTAAAACAAACGTCCAGTTCCAGTTGTATTCCAGTGTAATTGTTTACTTTCCATTACGTTATATCTTTACCTATACGAAGTGGAACTGTGTCTATTTACAATGTCCTATGAATTCTGTTCAAATAATATCACATCTGACCGCTATTTGCACTAATCTCTGACTCCACTTCATTAATTTTCAAAACGTAATCAACTAAATACACCCAAAAATTGACAAGTCCAGATTATTATAAGTAATTCTCATTTTGGAATTCATCAATGTTGTTTGAATGCAGTGTAAGCACCACGCAAAATTACTTGGAATATTTGTTCTAATGTTAAGCACAAATAAAGAACCCCCCTATCTGATAGCCGATCACAAGAAGATGAAAGGAAACTGCAAACCTTATTTGACTAGAGATTGTACAGTTTACATATCCGTCAAGCTTTGCAAATATAAACAGTGGCGCGAGGCCCTTGACCACCGTACAAATCATCCATCAGTCAAGGATAAACGGTTTACATTAATAACACGTTTCTAAACTACCCTCTAGTTAGTTTCTACTTTAAAGAGAATTAATAATGTCTGTTTGTTTTTGCCTACCTATCATTTGCAAAGCAGTCGTTGCCTGCAGACAGATACCACCAAGCTTTACATTTAAATTTTATTAATAAAACATCAATACTAATGAGTACAATATTTATACAAAAGTGAGATAAGTCATAACACGTTTTGGAATTTTTTCATCTGTTGTCGGGACTTTCCGTCTCTCGTCTCTCCTGTAAAAAAAGTAGTAAGTAAAGAAAATGGTTTATTTTATGTAAGTACATTTAAATTCATTGTTACTGAAGGCGATGCAATTGCCTCATTTCCAAACAGCCGCTGGTGTTTAATTTTCCTTACAGCAGAACCTGCGTAATTCTGCGCCTCTTCAGGCAGGACCCAGTGCATTACAGGCGATATGAGCTCCGGATCCAAAGTCTTCAGATCAGTTTTTCCCGTTAAAAAACTCGTTATAACACCCACAACGATTACCGTGAAAACACCAATCGGTGTTATCCACAGGAAAGACAACCGAAACAGAGGAAAAACCTTGCTTTCATCAGGATATTCCTACAAACACAATAAAGCAATTGGACGATCATGCAAAACTCTCGTACTATTTCAGGCGGTTCGGTAACATTGAGGCCATAAGTTGCAGCGCAGCCTTCTATAGCCATAGGAAGTGGCCGAGGGACCACCATTTGTGCAGAAGCAACATACATTTGACCGTAAGAAACAATACAAGACATTAAAAAACCGCTAATTGAGCCCACTACTGCGCCCTTGACGTTAGCCCAAGGTATTAGCATTCCAAGCGTAAAAACACCAAACATTGTTCCTGCAACAATTGCAGACAGAGAAGTCGCAACCTAGAAAATTGCGTCAATTTTTGCAACTCTGATCCCCGAAACTTACTGCAAAAACGCTACCCATTTTTTCAACAACAAAAACAAGACATACAGAAGCAATTCCTAGAATTAATATTATACTTTTCGTAAATAATTTGCCCTGTCTCTCCGTTATAGTAAAATGACAAACTCCTCGAAAAAAGTCTTCCAACAATACAACAGCTGAGGAGTTTAGAACAACTGATAAAGAACTGAAAATATGTTACTGAAGTTGCAATATAATAATGACAAGCTTTACCTTAATGCAGCTCCAAAAACACCAGCAATAAAAAGGCCAGGAACACCTCTTAAATGTCCTGCAGTTTCAACAACAAACAGGGGAAGTAATTGGTCACTGTTTGATATTCTGTCTGCTGCTAGAGGATCACAGTCATGATATGTGCCGAATAAAAGAAGACCAGCGAAACAACACATCGATATAAAAAATACAACACCAACTGTAAAAATAGCTATGGCACTAAAATTAGCAAAAATTAAGATTAGTTTTGAAATATAGTTTCAGGATATGTGTACATTCTAGCCTCTTTGTTATTTGGTAGTGATAAGTATCTCTGTACCATTGTCTGATTGACAGCATTGAAGGAAGTCCAGTAAGTGAAACCTCCAATTAGAACGCTAAATACTGTATATCTTTCATACATACTGGGACTAAAACTAAAAAAAATTGTCACAATAGTTGGTTTTGCACATGGCCTCCTTGATGTATGGAGACAACTTCGTTGTTCAGGCCTGGCGCATCGTTAAGCTTCAGCGGTTTTTTTTGAAACCGTAGATGGCGCCCTATTTAGCGCACTGACTTTTATCTGACAAATATCACTTGTGAGGCTAAATCCGAAAAAAAATTGAATTTGTCAAGTACAATCAGCGGAAAAGAGGGTGAAAAAAGGGCACAATGTTAATGATTAATTCTAAACACAAAAACTCAAAAAAATTAATAAAGTTGTAGATTTTTTCGGGAGCAGTGCACGAAACTGGACAGAGGTCCAGGCAGGGACTTTGGAACGGACAGTCCAGAGACACTCCAGCAGAGAGTAACGCAGCAGAGGAACGCTGGATCGAGCATTTTTAAAGCATTTCATTTGAAAAACACCAAAATTAAATTAACAATAGCAGGTTTTCAAAATACGTGAGTGCAAAATCGTTTCATTTACCTAAACAATGTTATTGCAAGTATCAGCTGGTTGGGAAGTTGAAATTGTACAATACATGTAACAATACCTTTCAGAAAACTCAAGTCATGCCTAAAAACTCACAGGTTGGTAACGCATTCTACCTAAACCATTGGTAAAACCATAGGGTATGTATAATAAATGAAAGGTGCTTTGAAAGGGCGTTTTCTCTGCCTGTGCGTCTGCGTACTAATGCCATAGGTTATGTTTAAAATACTTATAAACGATGACGAACCACAAATTCACCCCGAAATAATTTGCGTATCTCCTGAAGCTGAAATCAAACCTATTTAAGATAATAAACCTCTTTTGTACTATGTGTTTACTAGGACAATAATAAGTAGTAGCAATGGTTGGGCAATGGTCTTTCATCATTCTAATTATCAACTTCACGAACACTTTACACAACGTGATGCCCTCAGTCAAAAATCGTATCGATCGTAAAATGATTTCCTGCAAGAGTTACACTACCCAAACGTTCATTCAAGGCATAACTTTAGAGTTATCGTCACATTCCCAACGTATTTCACGTATGCACACTTAGATCTTTCAAATTCACTAGTCTTTAACCTCACAAATGGTATTTGTCAAATAAACGTCAGTCCGCTAAATGCAGCGCCAGTGGAGAATCAGTGGAACTTAACGATACGCCAGGCCTGAACAACGAAGTTGTCTCCATACATCAAGGAGGCCATGGTTTTGCATATTAAATCAACTCACTTCAGTGATTGGATCCTATTACCAGCAGAGGATCGTTCGATAATAACACTCATTCCTCCGATAGCAACGACTCCCAAAATTACGACTACCATGTCAGAAATAAACATAACTACAGTCTGCCAAGTGTCGGTGTAAACCACAGCCCTCAAACCACCCTAATATTAAAAAAAAGTCCAATAAACCCTTTACACAAATATATCAACAACTTACCAAAATTGTGTAAAAAACGCAAACCGTGCAGACAATAGCACCGATCAAATGTAGATTTGCCCCAGAGACTGTGTTTATCAAATGTTATTTATGTTACATACTAATGTTTGAAACATTTACCTTGATTAAATGCAAGGGACGGTACGTAGATCAACATTGGTAAAAACATGATCTGTAGAAAACCTGGCATATTAAAATATTAATTTATTTACGACCGCCTAAACGTAAGACTTACTTCGTCTAAAAGGAATAAAAGGGACGCTATTGTTCGCAGGATCTTGCTGAATCTTAGCTCCAAATACTGAAACACAAAAATATTGAAAACTTTTTGTTCCCCGTTTAAATAACCAATTTAAGGAACTATACATTTCATTTCGTTTCATAGTTTACAAAAAAAACTGCGGACAAAATTGTTTTAGAAAATATGGATATTGTTTCTAACAAACGTAGTGTCTTGGATAGGTCAACGTAGGTCTAACTTCCCTAACAAAGGGAAGAAGCTTATCCCCACACACAAACTGTCGTGAACTGACCCATACAACAATGTATTGTTTAAAACGTATTCCCAGGATAAAGTTATTCGACGATTGTAAAAGTGAATGATAAATATATTTTATCCGCAAACGTCACAAAACTGGCAACATTTGTCACAGAATGGCTCAGGTAAAAGATCTAGTTCTCGGACCACCTTTACCGGACTGGGGTAAAACGTTTTTATGAGATAAAGCGATTTTTACTTTTATCTGTCATCACGACTTACCATTGTTTTCACTTTCTTGTGTCTTTTGCTGCTTCGCTCAAGAGGTGATGATTCCCTCATTGTGAAACGGGAGTCACTGCACTAGTTAAATTAAAAAATACTCAACACATTCGAAAATCTCAACACAAAAATCCAAGACTGACGTTTGCTTATAAGCATTGTTATGGTAATGATTCACGTGCAAAGCTTCCTGATTATTTTATTCATTTACCTTTAAATTAGTGTTGCTCAAAATTGCTCTTTACTCTTCATCAATACGTTTGCGGATAAAATAGTATATTTTATTCGGAGTAAATGTGAGTTTATGTGGCTCAGCTGAATTATTTGCCTCATTGCATTCGGCAAAATAAACATTCAGCTTCCCCACATAAACTATCACATTTACCCCTTATAAAATAATCTACTATTAGTTTGTTCAAAAAATAGTTCCTCCAAATATATCTCTAGGTATGCGTCAGTGGCAGTCATGTAATCTTGTTGTGATTTTAAAGGTGAAGGCCTAATTAACTAGTAAATTAAGAAAACTGATTTTTCGTTCTGCAGGTAGATAATTTTAACAAAAAAAGAAATAAACCATAAAAACTGAAATCGAGTTTTCTTCATAAATAACTGGACTATCATCGATACAATGATTCGAATTATTAATTATCAGTAGGTATTATGATTAAATAATACCGTTTTGAAACGAGTTACTATGAATTAATGTTACTATTATACATTTTTTATCGAGCCCTCGTAGATTTTTACACATTGCCAACTGACAACGGCGGTTCGTAGCTGATTTCAAAAAAGGTAGATATAGTAAATTTACCAAAAAAAAAATAATAAACCATGGTATGTTCACATTCACAACACCTCTTCCGTCAAGTTCATAAAATCTTTGTGACGAGCTTTATTTACGAATTTATTTAAAAGAAAAACACTGGTTTAAAAACAATGTTATTGAATCAGAAGTAATGAAAGCACAATCTTACCTAACCAATCGTCGTAGTAGAGTGTCATTTAAAAATAAAAATAAAATTTTAAATAACTCGAAAACTAATAGCAAATTCGAAAAATTTTATTCTTTAAAAATGATCACATTTTTAACAAACTTGAATGTATCAATTATTTTTTTTGTAAAGTGAATAGTTTAGAAAAAAAAAACCGCTTGGTTCCATACAGTTTAACTCTTCTCACTTGAATCTCAAAAGAACAATAGGTTTTAAAGTTTACACACTTACCCATGGTACAGAATCACCATAAAATTGTTAGAAATTAATCTTAATCGACTTAATTATTCTAGCAAAAAAATTGTAGTTCCTATACAAATTTCTTCTTGTCATCATCGTAATTTGGTAAATCCCCCAGAAATATTCCAGTTTAGTTTTGATTACGTATTAGAGTATTAGAAATATTCGGGTAATAGAAATTAGAAATTTGATGTAAGAAGGCAACACTATTAAACATAAGTATGTGAAAGTTCGAGTTAAATAAGTTTCATTGTACATAATATGAGTAAGCGTTTGTTATTTGAGTAAAGCTATAAGTGCGCATGCAAGGAATTCCTTTTACTCACAAACAATTGATGAAAATTATACACGTGTTCAATGGATTATATTATTGTATACAATAATAATGCATAACTATTTTTATAGGTACTATTAAATACGAGTATGGCCAAATAATTTCATTTTCATAAACTCGTATATCTAGTACAACTAAACAAAATTTTCCATTTAATTGATTTTAATTACCTCGTATGAAGAACAAACTTGTAGCTTGGTAAATACTGGTAGATAAACGGTAGCCACCGTAAGACCACTGAGAGACATTGCAAAAACAATTAGCCAATACTGAGCTCCAAAATTGTACACTTCAGCGGGAGTTCCAAGCATTGTCACCCCTGATATGTAACTATAAAATTGATATACGATAATAAACCTCAATAAAAAAGCATAACTACTTACCTTGCAATTAACGACATGGCAACCGGAAAAGGTTTAAGATTTTTGTTTCCTGTTAGATAATCTTTAAAAGATTCTGGTTCCCGATTTTTGTTGATTTTTCCTCTACAGCCAAAATAAATACCAGTTAGGGCCGACAAAAATAACATGGCCCCAAAAATAATATAATCGACAATATCGAAATAATAAACGGATTGCTTCATTTTGATCGAATTGAATTGTTACGATGTCTTCAACCAACTGGTCGATTAAGTGGCTCGGAATTTGTTCGGTTGTTAATACCTAAAAATTAATTTATACTTAATCACGTCATCGCGAATGGTTTTATTGCAACTAACAGTCCATGTAACGTTTTATAAATAAATAGACAACGTGGTCGGTCCCAACACGAGAAATAATTGGCAACAAAACCTTAGTATAACATAATTAACTGATAACAAATAATCTTCTAATAAATGCTTCATTATAATGATTAATTAAACCACAAACGGTAAAAGATACCTGTTCATGCGAGTTTGAAAATTTGCTAACTGAACGAGACCAAAGTCCACAACACTGACCCTGGTGTAACAAACAATACTGGTAGGTATTTTAATTATGGTATTTCTTACCCACACCTGTATTGTGTTAAGTAAATAGACTATAATCACCTTTATTTATAAGCTTAAAGGGCGCGTAAAAATCAGGATAATAAAAGGACTGTTGTAAGAATTAGATCAAATAGTCTGGTAACAAGAGTAGGTAATCAACGTATGTATAATTAGACTAAATACATGCCAAACAAGTATTAACAAAAGTGTATGTTAACTTTTCCATGCCAGAGGTAGATAATCGCCATAAATGTCTTAAAAATTAAGAGCCTTTATTCTAAAATAAATGCTTTATTTAAATTTCATACAATGCAGAATAAAACAGCATTAGTTGCCGTAGAATTAAGTAAGGATTGACGTATACACGATTTTTGAAATATAAGTAATAAAAAATATTATTTACTCTAGCAAATTTCTTTTTATTACGGTTTCAACAATTTTGTTTGCCCAAGTGACTCTTTACCTATATAAAATTCTTATTCAAAGTAGTTAAACATCTAGCAACACGAAGGAGAATTTTTTTTATTCACTTCCAATATTTTAGCTCAACTTACTTGAACTAAAATATTGACTGAAGGAAAACACTTTAATAAATCATTCGTCCATGACAACGGCAACTTTATAAAATACAATAATATAATTAAACACTTGTTTCAACCTCCTAATAAAATAGTATTAACACGTGGTGTGAGCATGATAGGAAACACTCAGTCTTCAAAAAAACTGGTAAATATCACATTGACATTTAAATTTTTTTGCAACTAATGATGAAACAATAAGAGTTTTTATAGCAAAATCAGATGCTAATTAAGTAGAAAAAAATATTTTAGAGATCCCTTACCTTCTACTACCAATTACTTATTAGTTATTACCCATTCACTGCCCTACTGTATCAAAATGAATTGTGTGTTGACGTCACGAATTTTATCTTTTGAACGTGAGTACTTCAGGGAAAATCGATTTTTGAACTGCATGAAAATGCACAAATATAATCAAGAAACTGTAAAAGGCAGTTAAGAATTTTGTAAAAACTAAAAACACGCTAGATTTCACTCAAGTTTTTACATAACACAGAAGGATCCTGAACTTTTTATAATTATGAATTACCTACTTACCACAAAAAAATTAAAAGCTAAATAGTAGCTAGTACATACCACAGAATGATGATGCGCTGACCAAAAATGGTAAAAGCATTTGCAAAACTAATCAAAAAAGTGAATTTTATTGCAATCATCACTTAAAAGTTGTCATTACATCAAGTGTAGTTAATTGAACTGCAAGAAATACACTTAAATCTTTTAGACTAGGTAGTCAGAACTTTTTGCCTGACGTTCTGGTTTTATGAAGAAAATATGTTTCTCAACAATTTCGGTAACAATTTTATAATTGACGGCGAAAACAAAGATTTATTAACCTCATAACTTTTTTATCTTCTTTATTTTCCATTGTTAAAACTATGCTTTTTATAAATTTGTTGTATATACCTATATTACTTGTAATACTAATTATGATTTTATGATTCAGTAATATTACGCTGTTTACACATTCAATTTAAAAAATAGGTAACAAAAATGTGTTAGTGATTACAAAATACACCAAAAAACAAATTAGCGGTTATGCAGTTAACTGTTACTCGTAAATCGTAATGGAGCACGACAATAAACATTTATTAATTTGTATAAAGTGCGAATTTGAAAATAATAGAAGATAAGAGTACGTTTAGTTTTCGAATCTGATGTTCAAAAAATGATCTTTGTGACACTTGTTGCAAATAAACAGCTTTAAGCATGAAGCATCAAACCGTTAAAAGAAATGTGCAATAAATACGTACATGCTGTAATTCTTTAAAAACAACTCAGAAGATGAACCCACAACTTTTCATTTCTGTTCATTAAATGTCACATAATATGTCATATGTAACGATATGATGACAAGGTGCAAAAAAATTTCAAAGATTTTTAATAATGTGCTTTATTGGGGAATAGTGAAGATGATTTATATGTGGGTGTGTTTGTCCTAGTTTCAGGATTCAGATAACTCTTCGATATCACAGTCGAAACAATTTTATTAAGCGTTTAAAGGCGTTTAAATTTAATTAGTCATTAAGCTCCTGAACTCCACACGTCCAAAACATCCAAAAACTAAAAATTCAATTTTTTGTTGGAGTTCTTGTATTGCAGTTGATCTTATTTTTCTTTGTTCATTTTGTTCCGAATTTGTGCAGAATAAAAATAAGACATGTTTTTGAAGATATCTTAATTTTTCTTTTTATTACTTTAATGTTAAGTATACGTGGCCTATTACAGCATTATTACCCAGATATTTCTGTCACAGCAACTTTTACAAGAATTTAGAAATGTTGGCAAAATTATGAAAACATGTACCTATGTACCTACTTTAAGTTGTTTACGTGCAGTTTTTAAATGAATTTTACATAATATGCAATACACATTTTATACCGAGTGTTTAAAATGCATAGTGTAGGTCGACAAAATTTATCTAAATCCAATGTGAATAATATATTATGTATTAACTATAATGATAAGTTTTAAGCGTGTTTCGGTGTATTATTGTATTTTAAATTTTAATTTTATATTTTTTTTTTCTGTGTTTCTTCTCTAATTCCCTCGCACGGTTCTTAAACAGCTTTCCTACACTCTTTTTTTAGTTTTTCCTCATTGTTTTTATTTGTAATGACTTCCATTAATTTTTTAATATTGCAATTTCGTCACTTTCTTTATGTAATCCCAACACCTAAACCTATTCCGTCCTAATAAACTGATCGAAAAAGTTAGAAATGTTGAAATTTTTCTTTGTCCTGTAAGTGAAACATAAATAGTCTGTTTCTTTTAACTCTTCTGATTTCAAATATGATGCCAGTTTGATCTCATCAGTCATCACGTCACATTTGTAAATAATAATGTCAACAGAAATTTTAAAAATTTTAATTATTGCTTACAAAAATTATTTTTTACAATTGAACACAAATTAGCTCTCAAACATAGCAGAATAAGATAGGATGGTTTTTGCAAGTTATTTCCATGTGATTTTTATTTTTCTGATGTTTTTACCGACAAAGAAACAGTAAACTAGTTTTCGCCAGAACACTAACAGCGCTGAAAAATTATTTTGATAACTAAAACTAAAACAAAATATTTCAAAACCTGTTACAAAATTCGCTTTTACAATAGTTTTAATAAACTAACAAAACATAAACGTTTAAAAAAAGTTATAGAAATAAAATTATCGTAATTTCACGAATGATCAATAACAATCAATGTTAAAAAAGACAAGACTTGTGTGTAGTGTAATTTTTACTGGAGGATACAAAACCGGTACAGTTCTAAACGATAAAAAAGTTTCCTAGAAAAAAACAAATAATATTTTTTTATTGCTTCTGCAGATTTTATTTACAATTCCCTAATTTTTTTCAATCAGTTTATTTTGTTCAATTTTGTCATTTCTTGTTGTTTTCTTGGTTTGCGACTATTAATTTTCAACTCTCTTGAAGTTTCTCATCAGAACAAAATCAAGTTTATTTAAATGTAGGACCTCTAGCTGTTAGAGAAAAAGAGAAAAGCTATGCAACCAACACTACACAAGTGCACAATTTGTAGACTACGTCGGTAAATTTAGCGGCGATTTCAACAATGTTTGCATTTTACCGAATTATTTTTTTAAATAAGATTGATAAAATTGTGAAATAGTTATTAATGATTAGATCTCTCATTGAAAGTATAAATTACATTAGCTATTATTTTTTTGAATTGCATGCATATTTTATAACAGCTAATTTCGAGAGAAAATGCGACGTTGGCGTTTTTATAGTTTTGAAACAGCTAATACGTGGTTTTAAACCCCATAATGGCAAATTCCAAAAATAAAAACAAAATATGTTTTTTAAGTGTTGGACCCCAGTCTTAATTTTACTTTTAACCTTAACAAAATATTCTATAATTCCTCAATCGTTAAAAAATATCGCAAATGTAGTACAAACATCAGAAATCACTTTGGTTTTGGTAAAATTGTTAAACTGCGCGCTTTATGACATCGGTATTACAGGAATCTTTCAGTTACCAACATTTCCGCACTGGAACGGAGATGTCAGATTGTCAGTTGCCAAACGTTCAAACTTGTCAAACTATATTCCGGCGTATTTATCTTATCAAAGGCAGTTGCGCGAAAATCATAGGCAATAATAGAATGATTACAGTGTCTGGTCATAAAAATGTTGTAAACATACTTGCGTTCGATTAGTTCCGCAAAAATGACGGACCCATCTCCTTCTCAAGCGATGCAAGAACCGACTACTTCCACTGTGACAGTCGTCGAAACTGTCGAGCCCGATGAACAGGTAAACATTACGTAATTGATAAGAATATTGAGTAGTTGTAGTCGAAAATGTTGGCCACTGTGTACAAATCCATCCCTCATGTTAAATTCGCCCGTTTAAAAATAGCGAACGCGTTTAGATCAATACACTCGCGTAATTTCCCGCTGGAAGGCGTGAGAGTTCTAGATTTAACCCGAATAGTGGCAGGGCCGTACTGCACCATGATTCTGGCCGACCTGGGGGCCGAAGTCATCAAAATCGAGCGGCCAGGGGGCGGGGACGAGGCCCGCAAATGGGGGCCCCCGTTCATCAACAACACGTCCGAAACCGCCTACTTCGTCTGTCTCAACCGCAACAAAAAAAGTGTGTGTGTTGATCTCAAAAAAGGCCGCGATATTTTGTACAAACTGGCCGAAAAAGCGGACGTGTTGGTGGAAAATTACGTGCCGGGAAAACTAGACGAGATGCTGCTAGGTTATGAACATCTCAGAGCAGTCGCCCCCCATTTAATCTACTGTTCGATCACTGGTTTTGGCCCTGATGGTCCCTACAGGACTAAACCGGGATACGACGTCATTGCAGCTTCAATGGGGGGCTTCCTTCATATCACGGGGGCCCCATGGAGGCGAGCCCTGCAAGGCCGGCGTCGCCATGACTGACCTATCGACAGGCTTGTACGCACATGGGGCTATCATGGCAGCGCTTTTTCAACGCACAAGAACCGGAAAGGGGCAAAAAATCGACTGTAATCTCCTCTCAACCCAAGTAGCCTCACTAATCAACATTGGCTCAAATTACCTAAATACGGGGAAAGAAGCAAGTCGCTGGGGCACCGCCCACGAAAGCATAGTCCCATACGAAGCGTTCCCGACCAAAGATGGTTACTACACCATAGGCACTGGGTCCGATTTGCAATTCCAGGACCTTTGTCGGAAACTAAAACGGCCAGATTTGGCCGAAAACGATAAGTTTAAAACTAACCAGCTTCGAGTCAAGCACAGGACTGAATTGATCGGTTTATTGCGGTCTATAATGGCCACAAAAACCAATAAAGAATGGAGTGAAATTTTTGCCGGCGGCTCATTTCCTTCAGGGCCCGTTAATTCCTTAAAAGAAACTTTCGACGACCCTCATATCAAAGAAATTGGATTGGTGCAAAATTTGGAGCATCCAGTGGCTGGCAACATAAAAGTTGTTGGGCCTCCGGTCAAGTATAGCGATGGGGGAAACAGCGTGAGATCTCCGCCACCTACTTTAGGCCAACACACTCAAGAAGTGCTGGAGACGATTTTAAACTATTCAACCGAACAAATTAATGATCTGAAAAAGCAAAATGTTATTCAGTGAAGAATGTATTTCTTGCCATTTGTTATTTTGTTGGTATTGGTTTATTTTTGTATTTACTTTTATAATAAACTGTATTTCGCACTTGTATGTCATTTATTTTGCGACTTATTTACAGGATCATGAATTGCCAACTCTTAAGTTAAAGTTGACAAAGCCAAAAAACGAAAAAAAAGTTAAGTGGACGAACGAAACCGTGGATAACGAACACTTGAATAAAAAGAAATCAAAATGTAAGTAATCGTTTATGTATCACGTATGCGAAATTAAAACTTTTTCTTTGACTAGGTTGTTGTATTTACGAGAAACCTAGGAATTTCGATGAGAGCAGTTCCGAAGAAGATTCAGATGATGAGTGTGAACACTGTAAGGGACATGTGGAGAAGAAGAAGAAGAAGAAACAGTCGGGAGAACATCCTGTTAATTGTGAACACTAAGACTGCGTTTGTGGATATTTATTAATGTATTCCAATATCAAATTAAAATGGGATGAATGTCTCAACCGGTGGGGGATTGGTAGTGTTTATAGACAAATGTGATAAAAGCAATGTATTATCGATATCATAGAGAAAAAATAATGTGATCATGTTTTTGTCTTTACCAATTAATTTTTATCAAAATTGTAACTTCAATGTTACTATTTACTTATCAAATGGCTTGCCATCGTCCTATTAATAAACTCAACTCAGTGTTTTTGTATTTGTATTTCCAACACAAGTTTTGGCATATGGAACTATACCTAAGGGTTCTAATCACTTCACTGTTGTGTGTTCATACAGACCTGCATTTTATTTATTTCTTATGTCAATTCTTTACACATAATTTGTGCACATACTTATTTTGTAGCTGCAATTTAACATTTTTATTTTAATAATTTCTTGAGTTTTTCCGTTGAAGCAATATTTTGTGGCTAATATGTGACGTGTTAACAGTACAAACCCGTAAATCTTAAGAAGGTTAAACTAATTCATATGATTTGTTACACGCCATTTTTAAATTGTAATAAATCATTTTTGTTTTTGTAATTTTATTTTTCGATCCGTTCAAGTTTATCCTTATCGCCAAAGCTGTTTTGTGATTTTTTGTCTTTTTTTTTAAATAATTCTAATTGTATTTGATAAAATCCATCAAAATGGTTGATTTTCTTTAACTTCTGATATGCGTTTGCGGTGGCTGCGTTTTTTCAGTTAGACAACCTTTTCTATTTCTTTTCATTAAAATTAGAACCACGAAGCATATGTTTGAGCTAAAAACGTTTTTTTTATCAGATTTAAAAAAAAATTGGTTCGAAAATGAGGTTATTTTAAAAACCGAACCAAAAAATTACTAAATTGTGTCTAAAGCTGCATAGTCCGTTTTTTAAGGCGGACGCGCAATTATTTCGCCAAATTTCAAATTTCAAAATAACCAGTAAAATTATAAATGGTGGATTTTTTTTACCTTTTTGGAACGTATAAGCATGTGTTTGGGGTAAAAATTAAGTTTTTTCGCGTGATTTCGCTAAACCGGGCAGGTCTAAAGTGGCCCAAAGCCAAAAGTGCAATTAGTATTTAGATTTACCAAGTTAGGTCGAAAGTGGTGTGATTTTAGAATTTTTGCGCGTTTAAGGTAAAGGTATGTTTTTTGTGGTATTTTGCGAAAAAATGACGTTGTTTTTGACGTTATTCAAGGTTCAAGGTAAAACGTAATACCCCCTTTATAGGGCATACCATATACAGCGTGTACCAGAACTCGCTCCCCACCGGAAAGGTGCATATAGTTTAGGCAATTCTGAAGATAAAGTTCCTTTACAAAAAAATGTTAACTCTCTGCTTTTGGGAGATAAGAACGTTTGAAAATAACCAATCACAAAAGACCTTGCTCCGGAGGACTACGGGAAAAAACACGTTGCTAGGAAATCAAAAATATGTGGAACGGACAATAATAATGTGCACTAGAGTTATTTCTCATTCCTTAGTAACGGAGGTACTGTATGCAATACACCTAGGGGAGAGCTTCTGGGATTGGTCACTTTGAAACCTCTGTATCTCCCAAACGAAAAATAAAAGACCTCCTTTTTTTGCATTTTTGCCATCCCCATTGCTGTTACCACTAGCACCTTTCCGGTGGGGAGCGAGTTCTGGTACACGCTGTATATGCAGTTTTAAACCAAATTAATGAGTGATAAGGATTACTAAGTTGTATGTTGTACAAACAATTTTCTTATGGATACCGTCTGTAACCCCCTGAAGATGGCCTTTTAAAATATAGGGTCGAAACCCGGGTAGGAAATAATAAAAACTCGTCGTGTGGCTTAGATATTATTATTATTATTTATTTACAGCCAGAAAATCAATAGTAATTGATTTTAGTTTAATGTTATACTACTTTTTTCCTTTATTTGAATTATTTATTTATTTGTTTAATTGTTAATTGATTAACATGTTGTTCGGTGGCCATCATAGATGATATCCTAGAGTACATATTGATAATTTCAAGCTGTTGCAGGATCATGACGTGCCTACACTTAAGCTGAGGCTAACTAAACCCAAGAGTGACAGAAAAGTGGAGTGGACAACTGAAACAGTGGACAACGAACATATGAATAAAAAGAAATCAAAATGTAGAGGTGTTTTTAATAGTGTTATTGTGTAAAATTTCATGTTTGTAGGTTGTTGTATATATAAAAAACCGAGAAATTTTGATGAAAGCAGTTCGGAGGAAGAGTCTGATGACGAGTGTGAACACTGTAAAGGTCATGTGGAAAAAAAGAAGAGGCATCCAATTCAAGATGATAATAACACAGAGGGTAATAAGGCCTCGGATGAAAGTATTTTAAACAATAACGAATCTCACGAAGTGTGAATACACTAAGGTATTACAATATTTATGAACATTCTATAGGACTTTATAAAAAATAAATAACACAATATTTATTTTTTTAATTTTCATATATTCAAGATTATGTTAGTCATAAAAACATTCCTTCATATTTGGACGGATAAACTAATAAGTTAAAAATACAATCAAACGACTCGAAAAACTGGATTATGTTTACATGAAGACACAATTATTGCCACCACAATTTCATATCCTTCTTATGCCGGCGTTGCATCTTAACTTATCTTTCGTTCGACTTCGTCTAAACTCTACACCTTTTGGAAATTGCGTTTCGCTTAAATTCAGTTCTCTCACTTTTGCCCTCGACCTCCACACCTTAATGATGTGATCATCTGATGTGGTTACCAACATTTCCGGGTCTTTGGGATTAAATGCTACGGAATTAACGACATCCGAATGAGGGAATTTAACTAAACACATGCCGTAGTGTCGATCCCACAAATACCCATGCTTGTCTTCAGCACCACTGAAACACTTGCATGAAAACCCGAAAATTTACACAATGCTTCTCACCTCGCCACATACTGGTTACAAACGTCCAAAAATATAAAAAAACACTCGCTGTTGGAAGTGTACGCCTTGTGCGCTCTTAGCATAGTACCGACTTGTTTCAAAGTCACTAAGTCAATGACATGGATGTCGATTTCTTGTGCAATTGGGGGTGGATCCAAGGGGTTGGATATCTTATACCCTTCAGGCCACGATCTACTGTTGACGTAGAGGTATCTGTGGTCAGGACTGAGACCCATTCCGACGATATGGCCATGTAAATCAATCACATGGTCGACTTTGTCAAATTTATCAGCCACTGAGTCAAAATCTAGCCAGTTTGGCTCAGGGGGCGGCGATCCCGATTTTAAAAGTTCACGTTTGCGTTCACGCAGAATTATGCGTTCTTTCAACGATGGGCCCGGGTCCAAGCGTTTAGGGAAAGCGAAAGGTTTTATCCGTTTAAAGCCTAAAACAGGTTTGCTTTCGTTCAAAGGAATTTCCTGATACGTAAAAAATAATCATTTCTTAAATTTAAAATGGCAAATGTTGAAATGTGACAAACATAAATCTAAATTAATGATTTTGGATCAAAAATTGCTTTTTCTTCCTTCGTGTTTTAAATATTTGTAGACAAAAAAGTTACACAAAGGTAACTGATGACTGCAACAATAGTTTTGTCATTTTTTTACTTCTTAGTACCTTTTACACGAAACCCTATCTCACCGTTTTGACAATATTTTTTTCTTATTTTTGAAAAAAAAAAAAACAAATAAGGATTTGATTGATAACGTAGATAATGTACTTATCAATTCTATTCCATCTATTTATCCCCATTCTGTCACTACTCACAATGTTTGTTCTGTATGAAATAACGAAACTTAAAATTTGTCACTAAAGTACAGTTCTAACACAGATTCTTTTATATTTATACAAAACGAAGTTAGGATAAAGACAGACAAAAATAAGCTCATTATAATTGATAAGTTATTGTAAAATGAAAGTGACGTGTTGTTTCGCGGATTTCGTACGTCTTTTTTTTTAGTTGAATTATTGTTTTTATTATGCTTTACAAAAAGTTTGAAAACTGCAAAGCAAACAACCCTTTATTTTGTCGTAATTGACGTTTTTTGTTTTAATGTCTTTTTATTTTATTACGTACCTATCTGATGAGGTGTGTATGTTTTAAATCCTGTTGTAAAAATTAGATATTTATCATTTTGAGTGAGTTGATCTGAGTCTTCTTCAGAACCTTCGTCATCACAATCATCCTTGCCAGTGTCATCATCTTCTGTTTCTTCCTCAGACTCATCAATTAGCATATTCTCAGATTCAACTTTGCGGTAATCTGAATTATACCAAATCGGATTTCCTAAGTCTGAACCACTTGCAGTTTTCTTAGCATCAAAAGAAATAGCACTTCCTAAAATGTTCAACACTTACTTAAAATTGCAACAATTACGGAGGACTAAAAGATTAGGAGGCGACTCGTTTTTCTTAATTCTACATTCATATTTCTTTAATTACTTTTTTAAACAGTTTTGTATAACTGTATTTGCCGATTGAATTTTAAATGTAATTTTTCTCAACTTGTTACGAATTTAAGTCTCACTTCTTTTCCAAACAAACGTTGATTTTGAATCTCGTTTCCCTCCTACTTTGGTTAGTCCTCCGTTTCGTATTTTAAATTACCAGAAGAACTGTGTGTGCAAGGAACCACATTTATATCTCTGTGGCTTACAGGGTTCCCATGCTCAAATGCGCTGTTTTTATTTTCAGACGGTCCGACCTCAACTTCGGTTTCTTTGGTCTCTGTTGCAAGTTCAGAATTTGGAAGACAGTTGGCGATCATTATCGCTCTAATTGAACTTGCATTTCTGTTATAAAACCGAAACATGTTATGTGTTATAGGGACATGCTCTGATTCAGCCTCTTGTGATGCTTTATTTAACCATAACGAGGATGTGCTAACTAAATGTGCTAACCAGTGTAAGTCACCTGAGAGTAAATGTTGGTCACTGTACCAAGTGCCATAAATATCATATGGCTTATTTACGACTCGACATTGCAACTCAAATCCAGCTAAAACCAACATAATTGACACACTTGAGTTATTATTGCAACGTAAATTTATTACCGAGTAAATTAAATACTGCGATTTCACCTGAAGTACTATGTGGTGTACCGAAATGAACTCCAGACACAAGAAGTAGAGTGTCAGATTCGTTAAATTGTGAATATTGTGTGTATTTCCAGGAAAAACTATTCATATCTCGTGAATATTTTATTTCAACTGGATATGTGGAGTTCCACAGCTTTAATAAAATAAATTAGGAGTGAACGACATGATCAAAGTGGCCTGTTGTGTCTGTCATCCACAGGCGCCTTTGATCAGAAATTTAATTGAAAGCACTGTATATCGCTCTAATAAATGAGAACTTTACCAGGACATAACCATCCTTTGAGCAAGTAGCAAAGTATTTGCCGTTATGTGAAAAACTGACATGAAGGACTTGATGTCGATGATCGTGTAATGTCTCTGTTTGGACCACTGGAACATTGTAAGACAGTCTTTTGAATTCCTCATACCAAGTTCTTTCTGTAAGTGATTCAGTTATTGATAAGCCGTATTATATTCCTTGTTTTACCAGAAACTATCGGTACTGATTTATCGACAAGAAAGTTCTCAAAGAACAAGTCTCTCCAGAGAAAATCATCTCGACTAACCTCACACCAGTTATGACAAACTTCACTTACACGCACTAATTCTTTATAATTCAAGTACTGAAAGATTTTGTATAAAGCAGGATAGGGTAAAAAAGCCCACATAATCCTCCACTTTGTTTTATAGTTTGCTTTTTGTGAATGTGTTATTTATTTACTTAGAATTCGAACTGTCAAGTGTCAATGTTGACATTGACAGATGCTAACGTCAAAAACAGCTGATTTCCGTTTGAGGTTCAAAAAAATAATAATAAACAGTTTTTTCATAATTTAAACACCCGAAAACAATAATATTGAAGATAAATTAATTTGCTTCCTTTGTACTTTACTACATTTTACAATAATAAAACAATAAAAGTAATAAAAGTTTGTTATGCCATCTCGGTGTCACCTGCTTAAGTGTAACTTTATAGGAACCTAAAAAAATTGTATATCCCATTTTAGTTCATAGTAGAATTGTAACAGCGCATTTGAATTTTTCGGAGTGAAAAATAAAGCACAAATTGAGAGTTTCTACTTTCTGTAAAAGAAAAGAATTCTGTGTTGAACTAAATTCCAGCGCCACGTTTTGAGCTAAGAAAATCCACCAGAAACTCTCAATTTGTGCTCCATTTCACTCCAAAAAATTCGAATGCGCTGTTGCAAAATTCTACTATGAACTGAAATGGGAGATATAGAAAAAATAACCCAGTGTAACCGTTAAAATATTTCCCAGATGTAATTGAGAAAAGTGATGTTGACACGATGATTAATTTTGACTACATATTTTTGTATTTAGCTTTCTTCTGTTCACGTTGGAACTTATAAAAATCTCAATCTGCTATCATTTCGTGCTTATCCATTTTATCTAAAATAAAAACTATCTACTTATTGGTTTTTATCCGTTAATTTTTTCTTTCTAGTGATTTTGAAATCCACAGATTCAAAAGTTTTGAATCACTTTATTTCTTGGATATTAGATTAATTAGTATCGAAAATAAAATAACTATGAGTTTAAGATGATCATTGGTAATTGAAATAGGGCTTCAACCATTTTTTTTTCTTTTAAAGCAATTTTAAACAATAAAAAAAATTATCATACAAAAGTGCATGTTTGGCATGTCTCACATCAAACCAAAAAATGATTACTAGCACAGCGTATTTCTTGCTCTGGCATCAATACAAACTTAAAAACGCCGCCACATATGCTTCCAAAAAGAACATATTTCGTTCTTGTAGAATATTTGTCATTTTCCCTAGCAGCAATAACGAGCTTTCAATGAGTTCTAGTAATAAGTTTTTGAGCTCTAAGGACTTCAGAAAGCATATTCCAACTGTCTTTAATGTAGCTTACGTCGAAAAAAATTAGCAGGCCACATAAAACGGCTGTGTATCATTCAAAAATATCATGCGATCATTTGAATTTATAATTAAAGTAGTGTCTTTGCGACTGAAAAACTTAAGACAAACTGAGGGAAAAATTATATTCTAATTGAATATTACCGTTTAAAAACATTATTATTTGACTCTTCAGCTTAATTAATTATCACAATCGGCGTTTTCATCCAAGTTAAAAAACTGACAAAGCCTACTTTAATTATAAATTCAAATGATCGCATGGTACTACTCTGTAATTCTCCCGGCAATACTTGAAGTGCTGGGACGAATCTAGGAAATATACGCACAGGAAATAAGCGCACCGGAAACAAGCGCACAGAAAAAAGCGCACAAGGAAAAAAGCGCTCAAAAAAAAGCGCACAAGGAAAAAACGAACAAGGAAAAAAGCGCACAAGGAAAAAAACGCACAAAGAAAAAAGCGCACAAAGAAAAAAGCGAACAAGGAAAATATCGCACAAGAAAAAAAGCGCACAACAAGGAAAAAAGAGCTCATAGAAAAAAGCGCACAAAGAAAAAAGCGCACAAGGAAAAAAGCTCACATGGAATAAAGCGCACCTGTGTACCGGGTAAAAGTACAAACTATTATGTACAAAAAGTCTAAAATAGATAGCAATGATACAAAAGTCACAAAACACTACATAAAAAACAATACACATTTAATTACTTATTTAATTTTTAGAGATCTATAATAGTAATAGTAGTTGTGAAACTAATCATTGTTTCATTTATAATCGTAAATTGCATACTTTTCAGAAGCAATTATCATGATTGTGTTCTATCAGAAGGTGGAATGAATATGACTCTAATCTATCTATTTTTATCACTAACGAACTAAAAACTTTACAATTTTTGAAGGGGTGAGCAAACTAGAGAATACTATACAATTTTTCAAAATTTGTATGGAATTCGTATTATGGACTATTTATTGTTGAATGCGTTTTACAGGCGTAGACCTCGTAAAATTATGTGAAACAACCTGTATAGTATACCGGGTTGGTGTTCGCGTCCCTGTACCTTCTTTATTTAATTTTTTTTTAACCGTATTTCCATTAGTTACGGTAAAGAAAATTGCACAGTAAACCATGTTCGCATGTAGGGGAGAGTGTTGTACCTTGGGACGTTTTTTTTTTATAACAAAAATTTTCTTTGTCATTTTCTGAAATAAATTAATCTAATTATGACTAATATGCTCAGTGTTACTTTAGCTATTCAGAAAAAAATTCGCTAAACATTAATAATAATAATAATAATAATAATAATAATAATAATAATAATAATAATAATCTTTATCTTGTTAACAACCATATAGGTCTTACAAACGTCAATATAAAACAATACAGTTAAAACAATAAACAATAAATAAAAACAAAGATAATGGAATTGGACATTACACGATATTACATGTTTTTACAATTATTAATAAAATCGTCAAAGTTGTAAAAGGCTTTGCGGACAAAATAAGACTTTAAACTAATTTTAAATTTTTTTTATATCTAAACATTTAACCTTATCAGGCAGTGCATTGTAAAATTTAACACCAAGATAATCACTATTCATTGATTTTGCCAATCTGATTTTTTTTAAGCAAAGCTTGGCATTATTTCGCGTATCGTGGGAGTGAATATCTTTGTGTGTTTCAAGATTGTTAATATTTTGTTTTATAGCTAGTAAACACTGAAGTATGTAGTGTGAAGGCAGTGTTAGTATTTTAAAGCAAATAAAAGTTTGACGACAGTCTTCTCGAAATTTTAAATTTCCCAGAATTCTAACAGCTTTCCGCTGTAGTTTAAAAATTCTTTTTGCTATACTAGCGTGACCCCACAATATCAGCCCGTAGCATAAGTGACTTTCAATTAAAGAAAAATAGGCATTTCTTAAGGTGGGTGTTGATACTTCGTTTGTTAAGTTTCTTAACAGAAACAAGTTTTTACATAGCTTTTTTGCTAGGAGGTCACCGTGTTGTTGCCAATTAAGTTGATAATCAAGATATATACCTACAAATTTTGTATGTGAAGGGTAGTCAATGGGGATTATAGTACTGTTTTTTAGTGTACACTCTGCTGAAAACCATTCAAATGCTTTTGACTGTGTATCCTTACTATTCAGCAAAGTTTCTGAAAGAGACTTATTTTTATTAAGTAAGGTTGTATCATCCGCAAACTGTATACATTTATTTTCTAAAAAAGGTGATAAGTCATTAATGAAGATTAAAAATAGTAGAGGTCCGAGGATCGATTATTTATTTCAAATTTACTTATTTCAAAATAATTACTTAATTGAGCAGTTAGAACTTTTTCTAATATCTTAGAGAAAATTGGCAACAAAGCTATGGGTCTGTAATTACATGGGTCATTGTTATCTCCATTTTTGTATATGGGAACAACAATAGCTTTTTTCAAGCAGTCAGGAAAGTGTGATGTATTTATGCACTTATTTATTAAGTTTGTTAATGGCTTTAAAATACATTCTTTAATTGATTTTATAATTTTGACATTGAGACCGTAAGTATCAAACGAGCCGCTATTTTTTAAGCTGTTGATTACCTCACGTACCTTAACACTAGATACTTCAGTGAAATTAAAATAGTTTTTGTTATTTGTACTACAGTTTCTGTTACATAAACGTACAGGATCTGCACAGCCTTTCGGTAAATTATTGACTAGATTTATAGCAATATTTGTAAAGTATGAATTAAAGGTATCACATGTAATATCACAGTTAGTATTTTGTTTTATAGTTTTTTTGGTATTATTTTTATTAATAATTTTCCACATTGCTTTTGTTTTGTTATTGTTATTCAAAATTAAATCTTCATTGTATTTAATCTTTTTTGATTTTATTTTGTTTCGATAGATGTTTCTGAACTCATTTCTTACATTTCTAGAGTTTACATCGTTTAAACTTTTGTAAATGTTAATTAGATATTGGAGTTTGTTTCTCATGTTTTTTAATTCTGTATCGAACCACTTCGTATTTTTATTTTTGTTTTTAGTAGCAATTATTTTTTCTCTGGAAATACAAGATGAGCTAACTCACTAACTGTTAAAACAAATAATTCAAAACTATCACTTACATTTAATACATCAATAAATGACCAGTCAGTGTTCTCAAGTGAATGGTATAATTGAAATTTCCATATTTCTGTTATTGGTCTGTATTTAATGGTTTTGTTTTTAATTATGTGGACAGGTAATTTGATACTAAACTTTATGCCTCTGTGGTCAGATAAAGCAGTTTCCACAGGTATTGCACTGCAAGAGGACTGGTCTATGTTTACGAAAATATTGTCTATACAATTGTTTTTCCGGGTAGGAAAGTCTATTATAGGATGTAGGCATTAAGTCACATAACTTAGTGGTTTTGTCATTTTTTTCATTAAAACTTACATTAAAATCACCTGCTATAATAACTGTATGTGAAACAATATCTAAATTTTGTAATACATTAGCAAGGGCATTTAAAAATGTATTAAAATTTCCACAGGGAGGCCTGTATAAATTAATAAATATAACATCTAATTTTTTTATACATACGCCGCTTATCTCTACCTCTTTTTCTATAGACATTTTATTGCAGTATTCTAAACAGACTGTTTCTATGTCTTTTCGGACCAAAACCATAGACCCACCATGCTTGTATGTTTGTCTTGAGAACTGTGATTGTATTTTCATGTTGCCCACAATTGTCTCTTTTGCTTCAAGAGCTGTCCACCAATGTTCATTAATGCCCATAAGATGATAGTTGTCGTCTACCACAGCCGCTTCTAATTCCAGTATTTTAGATCTTAGTGATTGGATGTTTATGATGAAGATATCTAAAACTTGTTCTTTAGATGTATTTTGGTTAGTTGGTAATTTGATCTTCGTTTCTTCGATTATGCATTTCTGCTTCGTTGGGATAACCGGGTCGAGTTTCGCTTCGTGGTTTCTGTTTCCTGGACGATTGAAAAAACCGATTGATACTTATACCAGGAGGCCAAAGTTCCGGGTCCATAGCAGTGTTTAAGTCTTCAAAATTTAATGTTACTTTGAATGAAGATTAATGTAGGGTTTTAGGGTTTTAGCGTTTAATTTTTCAACATCGATGACAGTTAATTTTGATGTTAGATATTCCTTGAGGTCATCTATTGTAGTATCCGGATGAGCTCTTGAGACATGAATAAACGCTCTCCTGGGTGCGGATTTTATTAAACAGGAGTCTGATGAGCATCCCACGATAGGTTTTTTGTTAAGACGTCTTTTTCTTGATGTTACTGTTGTCCAGTCGTCTGCTTGGGGTGGCGTAGGTGAAATTGTTTTTTGAGATATTCCGTTCTCATGTTTCGGTTTTGTTTGTTTTTTTGCTACAACTTTTTCCGTTTCCGCTGTTGATTTTTGCAGAAAATTTTTTAATTTCACAATTTTGTCATCAATCCTGTTTTCTTGCTGAGACGTTTGCTTCGCTGTTACAGTTTTATTTACACCGCTTCGTGTATCGGGCCGAAGGGGATTATTTTTTAAAATATTGCTGGTTGATTGCTGCGTTGTTATTATATCGTTCTTCAACACTGGGTTATCACTCTTTACTTGGTTTTTAATTTCTTCTATTTCACGAAATAGTTTTAAAAAATTTTCTTTTATAGTAATGGTTTGATTTTCCATATCGTGGTGGAGTTGTTCAAGGTGCCGCATGTGCTCCAGTTCGTTTTGTTTTAATTTTTCTTCTAACAGATTATTCCTTTTTTGCAAGTCGGTGATTATTTTGTTAGACTTTTTATAGAGTCGTTTTGATCAGACGCAGTTTCCTGTAGGATTGAATTTTCCCATAATAAGGATTCTCGTATTAAGGGGTCGTCGAGTGTTTTATCTTTACGTAGATCTTCGTCTAGTTCGTCCTTTTCATTGAAAATTGGTATTTCACAACATTTCCTTTTTTCTGCACAACTGACATGTGCCCAGGAACCACAATCCGCACAAAAAACCCTTTTTCTTACAGCAGGATTACCACAAACAGAGCACAACACTTTTTCGCTTCCACTTGCAGCCATGACGCTCGGAATTTGTATGTTGTATTTACGAATTAACAACTGAAAGGATACAATTAATTGCAAATTGTGTTGTACCTTGGGACAACGCTAAATGCACATTGGGACAAGTAAATAAATAAGAATGTCCAAATCCAAAATATAAAAACGTATTTATTAAAACTTACAAATTAAAAAACATAAAGTCGACTGAGAAACAAAATTAGCGTGTTCGGCCCCTAACAACTGTTGGCTTTGGTAATTTACTCAAATTTCTTCATTCTTCGCAAATGTGTTCTACTACTTTATTTTCAATGTCATTTTTTGGACGATCTGTTACAAAAGCACTTATAAAAATTCATCTTCACCAAATATTTCTGTGTTTAGCGAACAAATACCTGTTACAAAAAATGTCCAAAGGTACATGCAAAGTTCTGTCCCAAGGTGTCTGCCATGAATGTTTAGTGGCTTTTATTGATAACTTTTTCTTGATTAGATAATACAGTTTTTTGATATTTGTGATAAAATGACCAGAAATTAATTTATAGGCTTATATATTTCAATTTTCACAAAACTCTTGTTCTAATCCTAAATACACACAGTCGTAGATCGATAAAAGTAAAATCGTTGCAGTTAAAACACAAAATATTACCAATCTCAGGTTTACTATGTCGAATCGTCGCAGCAACTGAGACAGGACACTATCTATCTACCTTTGATGATATATTGAAAAATTATTGCTTTACGACCATAGTTGACACCTTATACCCATTATGTCCCAAGGTACATGCGGCCCACGTGAAAATAATAACTCCGTTGTTTTATGAAAAAATACACACGATTAATTTAAAAGAACAAAAAAGCACATAAAATTTTATATAATTTTGTAGCTGTAATTTTCAATATAATGAGTAATTTGATGGATTACTTTCGCCAACAAAAAATAACAGTTATTTCTAAATTCTTTCGTTTCCATGAATTTTGGTTTAATCCAGATCCAGAAAATCTGAGTATGTTGGCAACACAATTCAACAATCTTGTGGGGTTGTTCGTGAAATAATTGTCAAGAAAAACTGCACCCGGTTGCAGTGTGGCAAATTATGAACAAAAATATTTTCAAATTTATTGCCAACAGACTCAGTTTTTCTGGATCAGTCTGTATTTGATAAAAAATAAGTTTCATCAAGTGCGTTATAAATAAGGAAAATAAATCACGAAAAAAATTAAAGCTGCTGTGAACCTTGAGCTTTTATTATCGAGCATTTTAAAATAAGATGTTTTAGTTTAATTGAACCGTTAATTGGGCGACAGCATTTTTCAATGTGTGTACTTTTCCGTGTGAATTTTTTTTTGCGCTTTTTTCCTTGTGAGATTTTTTCCTTGTGCGTTTTTTTCCTTGTGCGCTTTTTTCTTTGTGCGCTTTATTCCTTATGCGCTTTTTTCTTTGTGCGCTTTTTTCTTTGTACGCTTTTTTCCTTGTGCGCTTATTTCCGGTGCGCATATTTCCGGTCACCGAAAAGAAGACGGTATTCAAAGTGGAGATGTATTCAGTAGCAATTAATGTGGCTACTTTCTGGACTGCGTCAGGGTTCCACCAATTGCTTCTACACTTACACCACTTTTGTTAGGAAGATAATAAAAATGCATCAGTTTTACATACATTTATTCAATAATTATTGTCTTCAGTTATTGAAAATGCACTTATAACAAATAGTTAATTACAAACAATACGTGTTATTAGAAGGCATTTATTTATTCAACGAGATTCAGCACGCTCAAGATGGGAGAGCAATAAATGCCATCCAATAAACCAATTTCACGGTTATTTCTTAGAATTTAGGCAATTTATACAATTGATTTATTATATATATAATTTCTCCACATAATTAGTGTTTTTCTTTTTAGTCTATAGAGAAAGAAAAAATTTAAAGCACTTATAAAACATGTTTAGCCTATATAACTATATATAATTATATTTTATTGTTAATCACCATTGCTGATACGTTTTTGTTTCGTTTTGTGAAATCACATTGTATACATTTTCATTTGAAAAAATAATCCTGAATAGTACAATTAATCAAAATATGAAAATGTAAGCAACATATGGACAAAGAAAGCACAGAAGAGTATAACTTGTATCAACAAAGCCTTTATTCATAATAATTTGTTAATAGCACCATTAAAAATTAAAAGACTACACTAAAAGTCGAAAGATGATTTTTTCATAATTTACATATTGGACCTTATTTTTATGTACCCTTTTAAGTATACATTGCTCTTCAACAGTTACTTTCTTACTAAAACTATCCCTAAAATGGCACAATTTTTTTATTTAAGATAAAATCATATAAAAAAGATTATAGTATATGTATAAAAAAAGAATCGACCAGAAAAATGGCAGTTAAAAGAATAGAAAGTTATTCTATTGGGGAATAAAATAAGGTTGGCAAAATGTTAATTTACTGTGCTTTTGACCAATTAACATTTTGCTGTTTGTAATGATCTTGAATAAAATAAAATGAACACAAATAAGTGAACACTTGTTGGACAACTAAATCGACTGCCCTTTTTTAACTTAAAACTAATAGTCGTTCTCAATTCACGAGGTCATTTTCGTCATATAGGTCATCAAAGCTGAAACAGAAATTAAAATTAGTAACAGAAAATATTCGTGTCGAACTGACTTCTTTAAAATTGGTATCATCTTACCTAAATATGTACAATCCATTAGAGGTTGCATTAGTTGGATAAAAAAGCGTCAGTCTATATCATGTAATTAACGGTAATAAAATATTTACCTTCAAATTGCTTATTTATGTACAAGTTTTAACATTTCTACAATTCGACCTAGTCAACTTAATCTTTTGGACTTGTTTTGATATGTTATAATTTTAGAACAAACTTATGTTTCGTTATTAGTCTATTGTCTAGCACATGAAGTTATTGCGATTATTTACGTAATAAAATGGATCAGTTTATTTAGTCAAATGTCTGTCAACAGTATTTGTATGCAGCAAAGGTATATGACGTGATAAAAATTAAGACAGGGTCGTTGATGCGACATACTGGAGGGTTTTGGATGGATTATGTTAACAGGAGGGGGCTCAACAATTTCATCAAACTGATCCGAATCAGCAAAAATCAACGAGGACGGAATCCACCGTATTCTTCATTAAGCAGCGTGCGAAGTTTTTAATTAGTCAAAAAGTCTCTTCGCATTCCCACGCATTTTCGGACACACGATAACTTCCGTTACTTATTTATAGAAAAAAAAAACAGTTTTTTTTAGTTCTGAAAACACACAAAGCGGAAGTGTGTCCGATGGTGCATGGAACTCGAATTAGTCATTACCTAAGATACGAGTTTAAATTTTACTCACCTAGAGCATGGTTTAACATTAACTCCCGAGATTGCTCTTATTCCCAAATCAAGTGTTTTCAAATTTTGTAGCTCGAAAGCGTGAACGCAACCGTCAAAGCCATGACTAAACCTTCTTCCAGTCATGAGTCCGATATTTGGGGCTCCTCCTAGGTATATGTTTCCAGCGCATGATAACGTATTTGTAAAACCGGGGGATTCACCCGTTTGAGTGTACGCATTGTCGATTTCGATGGAGCCAACGCGACCTCTGCGTTTTAAAATAGCACTGTGTCTTTGTCCATCATCTACCCTCTTCTGCGTGTTTCTGATTATCGCGGGACCTGAACCTAGGTCGTAACTGAACTCCAAGTATCCGTTCACAACTGTAAATAATCAAGTGATGATTTGGCAAATGAAACAAAAAGACGAACCTCCAAGAGAAATATAATTTTTCCCTTGGCCATCTTCGTTGGGCGTTTGTCCGTGCCAAAAGACGAGACCATCGCTCGAATTTGTCGACAATTCCACTGCTATTAGTTCGTCTTCGTTTTCTTTGATGTGATCAAGGAGATCACGGTCGAATTCCAGGTAGCCTTTGCCGTTAAAATGTGCATCGTTTCGTAATTCGACACCTACGAACAAGTCAGTTGATATAATTGCAACTTTAATTAAGTTTGATTTACTTACGGAGTTCACAATTTCTTCCAGAGAAGAGAAGTGGACAGCTACACTCGTATTCTGTTGCGTTTCCACTGCAAGTGCCTCCATTCTGACATGGTATTTTTTGCTCGCAGATATTAATTTCAATTTCGCAGTCTTTACCACTGCAACAAAATGGAATTTTTTGTTTTATAAAAAAAAACAAAAGGAAGTTTATGTATTTCCAAAATTTAGAAAAAAAAACATATTTTTTTATCATCTTACTGTTCGGTAATTAATTCTCCATCGTTTACGCTATTAGAATAATGAAGTTACGAATACTTAAATATTGCGCTAAAATGTCTGAAATTATTTGTTTAATTAATTTGCTTTGCACCTCCTTGTATATTTTTCAGGTAAGGTAGCTCAAAAAATATTAAGGGACAAAGTTGTAAGACAAATCAATTATTCAGACAAACGTCGTCTTTGTTTCCTACCTCACAACTAGTTATCTCACAGATTATATTTTTTCTTGGTGATGTTTTTTATCCATTGATTCTTACACAATTATAGTTGTGCCGTTTAATTTTATTCAGTTTGTTACTTGACGTGTTGACGCGAAATGACGCCTCATAAATAAAAACATAATTTTGCTGTGTAAAAGTTCCAAATTCGTTGGCTAGTGCGTGTTAGTGTGATGTCTGATGTGTTACCGCTACCACATTTCCAGGGAGAAAAGAAGAAAATAATCCGGATTAAAGGGTTAGTTCGCAATATGTATTTAAAAATTACATTAAATCTGTAATATTTTCAATTAATTTCAAAGACACATTACACTAATTTCATTGTTTTTTATTTCAGTAGCTCCGTTTAAGAAGATGATGCGATGGAAATCTTATGATGTCATAAAGGTCAGTGCACGTTTTTTCATCTTCAAGTGAGATTTAAAATAGATTAAATAAAGTGGTACCATACCTGAATCCACTCAAACAATTACAGTTGTAATCCATTGGTGACAAGGGGTAGCACTGCCCACCATTCTTGCAAGGGTTGCTTGAACATCCGGTCCTTCTACTATTGTACGGTTGCGAAGTTGTTGGTGTGTTTTCATGAACGTATTCAAATCCACCGACATTGTTATCGACCTCGTTATCCAAACTGCTGCACTCCATAACATTTGCAGAATCTTCAGCTGAATTTATAACATCCAAGTCCAAGCCAGACATCTTAATCTGAAAATTCACAGTTTCTCACAACTGGCGCAAATTAACCACACTAACCTCCGAAATACAGCCGTTGAAACCCGAATGCACTCCAACTTTATCGTTAATCTTAATATTTTCGCTGTCGTAACCGCCAACATATAGCCGAGTTAACAAATTCAGTGTTTTGTGGTTCCCTGGTGTCGTTCCGAACGTCGTTTCCCCATCGACAATAAGTCGTCCTTCGCTTAAACTTCTTGTTGCTGTTAGGACATGCCACTCTCCAGGTCTCACTTCTTTCTCGCTGCGGATGGTCACAGGTCGTCCTCCCACGTTGAAGTTGAATTCAATGTGACGGTCTTTGATGGCTAAACTGACGAAATCTCCATGTCCTTCATCTGTCTCAGCACAGTACAATAGTATTCCGTCGCGGTTGTCCGTTGGTTTGATTTTCAGAGCGGCTTTGAAACGCCTTTGCAGTTTCGGTACCGGATATGCGATGTAAGCACCGTTGCTGAAGGCCGGCTCATTTACGGAAATTTCTCGCTCACAACGGCGGCCTGCACGACCCATTGGGCACAGGCAGTCGAAGCCGCTGTCGTTGTCCAGACATCGGCCGGTTCCGCAAGTGTCTGAAATTAAACCGTCATTGTAAACTCAGTCCATGTATACAAGGGACGTGTAATTTTCGCAATTTTGAACACAAAATTTTTTCGGAAAATGCTTTATTACTAGTCTTTGAAGTTCCATTATTAAAATAATTTTTATCTCACCGAGGACCACCATAAATAGCTAGTGAACTGTTGAATTTTTTGAAGGTGATGGATTAAATAAAATTATATAAAAATTAAATTAAATAAAACTTATTCGGAGGTGGTAAAACTGTACGAGTTGATTCCTCCAACAATTAATGAATTTTGTAATAAGAAAATCCACCAAAAAGGACAGTCTTTCAAGTTTGTCATTATTGTGAATTGATTTTTGAGTAGGACCTTCTTAAAGAAATGTTTTAACATTAGAAATATGTAAAACAAAACCGCATGTTACTGAAAAAACTTACATGGTGAGCAGGCTTCTCCTTTTAACTTTTCGCAGTTAGGCCCGCTGTAACCAGGGGTGCAAATGCAGGAATACCCTTCAGGAGACAAGGCTTCTTGACAAACGCCCCTATTTTTGCACCTATCGTGTGAACAAGTCTCACACGTGGTGATTCCATGTTTGGATTTGGCTTGCTTGGTGATATCTATGTGGTTATAACCGATCTTGAACCGGCTGATGCAGCCCACAAAACCGTTCGAAACTCCAACTTCGGGGGAAATTTCGTCAAAATCGGGGACTCCACCCAGATATAGTTGTTCGGAAAGGTCGAGACCGATGTATTTTCCTTCGGCGTTTCCGATAAATGGTCCCGTACCATCGACGAACATGGTGACTAGAAAAATGAATAGTGGTTAAAATTACACGTTTCACCGTTTAAAGCAATTACCTTTCTTTCGGTATCTTATGATTTTAATGGTGTGCCATTCGTTGAGTGTCACCGGACGATCAGCCGTCACAGTCGCAACACCACCTCCTAAATTAAACCTAAACTCGGGTACGCCATTGACGAGCGCCAGTGAAATAAAATCACCGTTTCGGTCACTACCCTTATCCCCGTTATAAAGTAACAAACCGTCGCTGTTTTGTGGTTTAAACGAAATTTCGAAATTGAATTGAATGTATAAATCTACGGCATTTTCGAGTGCGATGTAACTGGTAGGTGCTTGGGCGAAATGTGGCACTATTCCAGTGACGGTGAGTACCGTGGTTGTATCAATTTTGCGATCACCGTTGTTTTGAGAGCAAGTGTAGACACCAGCATCCATACTGTTGACTTCATTTAGTTGAATCGAACGCTAGAAAAACAACTCAATAAAGGCCCACTCACTTCAATCACTTACGCTATGCACATCAACGTGATTTGGTAGATTGCGGCCCTGTTTCGTCCAGATGTAACTCACAGGTGGCTCCAAATCCGTTTTACATTCCATTATAACAGTGGAGCCTTGAGGGGCCGTTTTAATTTCGAGCGGAGGTTCGTCCAAGTTCAAATCGCGGTCTAAAAAGCCGCAAAATTGGGCTCGTGACACAATTGAATTTATTTTTGATACCTATAACTTCCAATTGGTAATCCTTGTGGTATACACCTTGATAACCGGTTGCTTCACATCGGTACGTCCCAGAATTTTCCGGTCGCACTGACGGTATTCTTAAAGTACCACCGGCACTTTGAACGTTACTTTCAAACCAACCGGCAAGTTTTGACCACGTTGTTATGACTCCTGGTTCACTCGATTGGCAATTGAGATCAACGTGTTCTCCGGCTCTGTAGGTCCTTTCTGCTGGTGTTATGTGGAGACTTGGCGATGGGACAGTTACGGTGGAAGGCCCTATAGTTTCCAAAAATTTAAAACACCGTTCAGAGATTTTCAATATATAAGAAACAGTGGTAAATGAGACCATGACTTCAATTAAAGTTGGCGAAATTAAATATTGTCCTTACACGAAAAGCATTTTTAGCAGACTCAATAATAATGCTAATTGATATCAAATTTAAGTGAAGGCATAGTAGCTGTGACACGATGTTTCGTTCTTGTATATCTGCATGTCAAGTATTGATTATACACATAAATCACATTGGCATTAGTAAAGTACATACAATACAAAAGCACAAATGTCTAAAGAAATCTAACTAAAAAGCTTTTACACAGGGGAAATAATGTTTCAGACTTTACGTCGGTTTAGGTACTTACCTCTACTTTTTCATAAATCATACTCTGGCAACATTGGACAAAAATTTTAGTAATAGTAGTAACACGTAGGTTATCGAATAGGCAAGCCATTAAAGAAATTTTTTTACGAATGCAGTATTGTTTATGACAAGTGTTATCGTAAAGTCTGAGACGCTGGTTTTGTAGAAATTTTGATACACAAACTCCCAAACAAGACCGAATATAGCACCCTCTACATTGTCCACTGACGACACGAAGAGCTATAAACAAAGAAAGCATAACAAACCCCGTCGTTTCCTATGACTACAGTTGTCCTCATCACTGTTATCACCACAGTCATCGTAGGTGTCACAATGCTGTGAAACGGGAATGCACACATTGTTTCTACATTTCCACTCGTTTGATCGACAAGACCATGAACCTTTTGGTCAAACCATGCAATAATAAATAAACTAATATCTATCACAAAAAATAACAAAACAAAAACCAACACAGAAGTAAAAAACAACTACTAGAGCACTTCTGGGCTAGTCTAATCAAACAAACCGCAAACTGTAACTTACTGGTAACGTGCAAGTCGACGTAGTCGCTGGAACTTCCTCCATCGGTCGCCATTTCACAATAATAACGCCCTTCATCTTGCGGTTGTAGACTGTAAATAGTGAGAATTTCGCCTTGAACTTGCGAGTTTTGTGGGAGAGGTAATCGCTCGCGGAACCACCTAATGTTGGGGACAATGCTGGAATCGTGCGCCCTGCACCGAAGAGTTATTGTTGAGCCGACTGGACCCGTTTGTTGGCGGTTTTCGGCAGTTAGGGAAGGTTTATGAATGTTTTCTATAAAAGAGTGGTTTGTAAAGTAGACTTTTTGGATAAAATAGGAGCACAAATGTACCTTCAACTATAACGTCAGCAACAGCGTCGGCTTCTCCAGCACTGTTAACAGCAGTGCACCGATAACGTCCAGCGTCACTTAGCTTAATATTATTGAACCGAATAAGGCCGTCTTGGGTGGTTACAGTAGGAGGAAACGAGCGTCCGACTGGCACCCATCGAATTGTTATCGGCTGTTGTCCGGTGGCACTGCACTGGATGAAAGCGTTGTCACCAGGACGAACAACTTGACGTGGAGGAATTAAAGTGATCCTTGGAGGTGCTGAAATTTTTCACACATGAGTGTGGATGATTATTGGAGTTGGCACACGAAACATGCGTTACCAATTATCTAAACTAACCGAAGGAACAAAATAGAAATAAACTAGTGGAGTAGAAAGTGTCTTTTACTCCCATATTAACTTCTAGCGCCCCAAAACGTATTTAGTTTTGTTGTTGGACCGCTAGGGTGGTTTTTAATTCAAAAGTTTTTTTTGCTAAGAGAGGTTCTCCTAAAAGTAAAGTTTCAGGCAGAAAAATTGCATACGTACATACGAGTATAATTTAAAAAATTGTACCAGAATAATCTGGGACACTTTCCACCAAATTTTCATCTCTTTTGTTAAATTTTCTTGAAATGTTAAATGTCAAATTAAAAAGTCGCGCGCATGCGCTTTGATTTTCAACGTGGGTCATTTTCATTTCGAAAATTCGTCAGTTGAATATTTTTGAGTAATATAAAAGAGATTCAATTCAATATTCCATTTTCTTTCCTCTCATGTGTCCAAATTTTGGTGTTTTTCATCTAGCAGATCGTCCACCATTACATACGGGGGTAGAATACGATGAAAAACTGAAGATGTGAGATGCAACAAAAACAAAGACAGACTCATCATTTTATGAATTAACGTACGGCACGTAATGATTGTTGTAAAATTTGTAAGCATTTTGATTGGGCCGTTTGAGGTCGGCCATTAAAATTACGGCGAAAACCAATCACTTTTTGATTTTTTGTTTCATTGCAATTATATTTTTGGATACGATTGGTCCATTTAATGTCGGCCATTAAAATAAAGTGAGAAACCAATCACTTTGAATTTTTGAACTCATTCATTATTTAATGCGAATGGTTACTTTTAATTTGAAAGCAGTCAATAAATAAAGCTAATAAAAATAATCTCTACTCCGAACAAATATGGTTATTTTCACGAATTAAATAAGAACGTACATTAATAAAAAGCTTTGTAGTACCATATCAAATTGTTTATCATTTTGTCACTACTTAAAACATTTTTGCAGCCAAGTGTGCAAATACCTTTCTTAGCGTTACCAGCACGTTGTAATATAGCTGGTTGTTGTTTGGATAGTTTTTGTGCTAGATACAAAACATTGTTTCTGCTCCACTAAGACTTTCTCTATGAAAGCAGATAAAACACCGGTGAAAACACAGTACCTAGAATTGCACATATGTCTTCCTCGGCTGAATGTAACAAAGAAACCATAATTACACAAACTACCGATAGATAAGAGAAAATAAAATCTTGTAATAAGAAGCCAAAAAATTGCGAAAGTACGATGGGCAGACTTACAGATAACTTCCAGATGGGCGATAACCGAGAAGACCACTTGTCCTGAGGAAGTTGTCCCCAAGCAGCGGTATTCACCACCGGCAGAGGGTTGAACGTTGTCAATGTAAAGGGTTCCACTTCTGATAAATGCATCGTTCGGCAATGAAGAATTATCCGTTCGAGCCCAATTTACATAAATTGGTTCAGAATCTGGAAATAAAAATGATTAGTGGGTATTTTTTTCTTACATGTCACATTTTTACCATAATTGTTGTTGATTTGGCAACGCAACTCTGCCCTAGTTCCCACAGGAGCCGTGAATTTTTCATCGTAAGTGTGGGATGGACGTTGTCTAGGTGGTAAATACGTCGGTCGCCGCTCGTTGTTTCTGTAATCCCCTTCAGGTGGAGTAACTTCGTTACCCGTTGCATCTTCGCCTAGTCATCATAAATTAAATTACGAGCAGTTTAAAAAATAAATTAATTTTCCGGTCATGTTAATTGATTATTATTTACTTACCTCCACGTGATCGGTTACCTACGGCCCCCCGTTAGTAGCAAGCAAGATGAAACAAAAACAAAAGCATGAAAATAATTATTCTACAATATTGCAATAAAACTAGTACAAATATGAGCGCAGGTAATACCAACACCGCGATTACTCTACTAGCCTACTATGTTACTCTAAGCCTTACGATAAAAAGTCGAAATGTTGATCGAAATAGCAAATAAGTGCCAAAGTGCATGGAAGCTACTTTTTGTACGCTGACTATGTAATTTGAAATTATTTTCTTTATTATTTTGTCAATTACGTTATAATATTAAGATTATTTTAATAATAGCAAATCCTCCTCAATAACTATAGGATGCATAAATTTGAGAAAGGAAACAACAGGAGACCAAAAAATTAAAGATAAACTAAGAAGCAAATGAAGGAAAAAGGTTTAGAAACAAATTCTTGATGAGACAAAATATGAAAGAAATTAGAGATTATGTGGGAAAGAGTGGAACAAGTGAGCAAGTTCTATTAAGAGTGAGCCAATTAGAGAAGAAACAAAGACAAGAAATGATGTGCTGCAGAAAATTTCTCGTGTATTTTACTTTTTATCGTATGGCACGTAAAGTGAATGGATTATTTTAAATTACTCGTTCTTGGTCTACTGTTAATCGTAAACTTACAATAATTATTAGACTTTTTATGTAAATACTCACCCACAATATCACCGCGACTAGGAACGCTATGAATCGCAAGTTGAACCCGCTTTTCTGCAACTCCTGCTTGGTTCCGTGCTTCGCAGATGTATAAGTCTTGGTCCCTTGTGGAAAATCTCGCAATTTCAAGTATCGCTACATTTCTTGGCCCAGCTGCTACAGGAAGCCCGGAACGTCCTGAAGCTCCGCTGCAACATCACAACTCAATCAGCAAAAGTAGCGCAAACCAAAAATGATTCTTACTAGGGTTCTGATAACCTCCTCCACTGCACTGATGGTGGGGGACTTCCCCTAGCGTGACACTCAAGTCTTACAAACTCATCTCGCCTCCTCATAATCACATCTTCGTCCGGCACCGTCCAAACCTCTGGAGCAACTTGAACTTCGATGTTTGCGGTCACTGACGCTCGCCCAGCTTCGTTCTCAGCAGTGCAGATATATTCACCGCCTTCGTTTTCGGTTATTTGAGTGAATCGTAAAGTACCGTGAGACATTGTTTCGATGTTAGGACTTAAAGGTCGGCCGTCTGCTCTCGTCCAGGCTACGGTAGGTGCAGGAATGCCCGCATCAACGCGACACGCTAGAATTGCACTATTGCCGGCTGTGACCGTTTGCGAGGCTTGTGGGTGGACTGAAAGAATGGGGATTTCGAGACGGTTTACTTCAACGATAGAGGAAGCTTGAGCGAGACCGAGGTTGTTGGAAGAAACACAAACATAGACACCTCTATCTGAAACTTGGGCGTTTCGAATGTAGAGGACCGAACCGGATTGCGTGATATGTGACGGAAGCTCGGAACCAACTCTTGTCCATTTGATGGTTGGTGTTGGGGAACCGGTGGCGTCGCAACGGAGCTCCGTGGAGGAACCTTGGGAGATTGTGATACGTTCGGGGCTGACTTTGGCGCTTGGTGGAGACGTGCTGAACGACACAGAAGTTAGTTTCAGACGAATTCAAGATTTTATCAGTTCTTACCCTGAGGATTCGTAGATGGTAACGTCGGCCGTTCCGGTAGCGGTGTATCCGGTAGCCGAAGTCGCCGTGCAAACATAAACTCCCGAATCTTCAGCTCTTGGAGAAGTGGCAGTTAACACATCACGATTGACTATGAAGCTGTAAGGTAAGGGGCGACCGTTTTGTCTCGTCCATTTGATATCGATTGCTCTATCGGCCTGACATCTCAGCGAGAAAGACTCTCCACTTGAGCCTTCGTAATAAGGAGGTGTTATTTCCACAGTTACGGGTCTACCACCGGTGTTCTCTCGTACGTATATGTCTACGTTGGATGTGTGAGTACCGGCTGCATTAGTAGCGATGCATTGATATGGTCCTTCGTCGGATTTGTGTGCTTGAGGTATACGGAAGAGGCCGTTTTGGAAGTAGTGCTAATTTGTTTGTTTGAGAAATTGTCAGTTCCGTTTATTTATAAACTTACTGCTGGATTTAGTTGTTGACCGTCGAGTCGAATCAAGCGTAAGATTGGTTCGGGTGTACCGGTGGCTGCGCACTGGATTTGAACCGTCTGACCTTCTTGGACATCCACGAATGGTGGTGTTATTACCACTCTTGGTGGTTCCGGTTGCGATGCTTAAAAATGTAAAATTGTTAAAAAATAAAATTTGAAATACACTTCTACAAAAAAAAATTAAAAAAACAACTGTAACACTGCACCAGTTATTGATTGTTACCTTTTTATTCGTCTCGTTATACTGAATCAGTTTGTGTTAATTGTGTTTCGAGTAGTGTAAGAGAAATTGATAAAATATTTACGTCAAATCAAATACTTTTTTATAATGTCTTTAAATTTCGACTTAATGTCTTATCATATCACAAACAACGCAATTCTAATCTGGAAACAAAAGCTATTTTTTTATTTTCTACATTTTTTTTGTGGTAAATTATTTTCGTCAGTATCTGATATTTTCTGAGTTGACAGTTCAATCCTCCCCTGAGTTTTTCATAAATTGACATGGAGGCAAAATCAAATTCTTTTATTTTGTGGTCACTTATTCTTGTCAGCGCATGATATATTCTGAGACGCAAATTATGGAAAACTCAGTGGAGGTCTGAAGAGTTCAGATCTGTTGGTGGTACAAACTTATTAAAAAGCGTTACCGATAAAGGTAAAATTGTAGGTTGAGGAATACTGTGTACGCAAAAAATGGTGGATGCGCCAGGCAAAATGGGAAACTTTTTCTTAATTCAATTTAAATTTGATAGTTGTGCGTATATTATAAAGACTGGTAGTAAGGCACAAAAGAAGTCAAAATTATATAATTTGCCTTTGTTTATAACATTTATAGTTTTGATTTATTTTATTACAAACTAATACGCGGTGGCATTAAAGGGAATAAAATAAAATAAATATGCGTATGGTGGTAACACCATCACCGAAGTGTCAGAGTTTTCAGGTCGCATCTGCAGCCTTTGACCTGATCTAACGACCACTAGTAGTGACCGGGACCGACGGCGACGGCATAACGTGGCTGCTTTTGAGAATTTTAATTCAATTTCTTTAAAGCAATGTAATAGATTTTGACGAATTAACTTCAGAGATTATTTTTCTTTACAATTTTTATTAGTGAAGTTTTAATGCTGCGCCATAAATTTCAATTTATTCGCCGACCAAATCTCAGAAACCATAAACATTTGGATAAAGCAGGTTGAGTTCTTTTAACCTGTATTAAATTCACTTAGATTTTTGAGTTTCCTACCGTTTTAAGTTTAACACTATTTTAGTAACCAAAAAGTATTCCCAATAAATGTCGCCTCCATCTTAAATGACATTGCCCGCACAATTGGTGGATGCGCCGGGAAAATATCAAACCGCTGGTGTTTTCAGTACAGATTTCGTTTTTGCACCTTTATTTAAAAACAGTTTTTTTTGTCAAAACAATCATGGTTGTTGTCAAAATCTGTCAAGTTGTGTTGTCACTTGTACCAAAATTGTCAGTATTTGAAAACCATAGTTGAAGACTAAAAACACCTTAATGCGTACCAACGAATATAATTGCAGCAGTTGCCAACATAATTTACTTCTTGGATTAATAGCAATTTCTTTATTTTTGTTTGTTCTTTACATGTTATTAAAAGTGCATGTCTAAATATCTTAACAAAGTGTGAACTCAAAAATACCAACAATGTGTGGACATTGAATTTGAATTTTACCTGTCTGATTCAACGCTTTTGGCAGTAATGCTAAGAAGGCATGTAATGAAGGAGAGTGATTAGTAGAAATAAGAAAGAAACGTCATTGAGGCTACTTACGTCCTACTGTAACTGTAATATCTTTGCTTTCAATGGCATAACCATCGGTCGCTTCGCAGATGTATCTTCCAGAATCCGACACTTTCAAGTTTGTTATGACTAAAATCCCTCTTCCATCATCAATTGCATGAGCGGGGAGTCCAGCACCATCTTTGGTCCATGTCACTCTAATCGGTCTAGGACCCAACAGTGATCGAGCACTGCAGTTGAATCTAACAGTGCTACCCACTTTGTAAATCTCAATCACTGGGGCCACAATTGTTATTTCCATCGTGAGCGGATGTGGAGTGGAATAGACTGGTCCAGGTGTTGTAGTCACATTTCCGTCTAAAAATGCGACAACTCATGTTAACAAATAGCTGATGATTCTCGATACGCTATCAGTACAAAGTTAAATACACACAAAAATATTAGTATCAATGCGTGGACGACCACATCGTTACGTTGTTAACAAAAAATAAAACGTATTTAATCACTCCACACCCTAAAGTACGCCAGCCTAAACGGACCACTACTACCAAGAATGATGGACACTAGAAACAAGAAGCTGACTGATGGACTGAACTGGACAGTACCCGCTCAAACTTCGTATAACACATGAAATGAAATAAAATTTGAACGAACATTTGTCCAGCGTTCTACGTTTTTGAAGACAGTTCGAACCTGGATTCACCAGTGAAGTTACCGTGCCTACAATCGTACCGTCACTGGTCGAAATAACACACTGTATGTGGTGCGCAAAACAATCATTTACTTGATAGTGCCAGATGGAGCTTCCATTCTGTGATACTTCCGAACTGACCGGCACTCCATTGTCACGGAATGTGACATTTAGTATCTCCATGCTCTTGTATGTACAATGGAATAAAAAATAACTGCCGACTTGTGCTTTCACTTGCGACGGGGTTAACTCCAAGCCGATTGTTCCAACTAAATGTTTACAATGTTAAGCGTTGTGCGCCAAATTTACTACCCGACTAACAGATGTAGAATCTCGGTCATTATCACCTAAATTAACAGCGTAAATTGTACGCATTGTTTTCCAGACGACTGTAAGCTGGAAAGGGAAAACCGAGATTCTACAGAGAACATTAATTACTGGGTTTTTATTTAATTATGTTTTGACTCGAGTCGAGACTCGAGTACTCTTTTTTTCCTTTAAAACAGTTTTGTTCATTTTCGTGTGACCACTCACGGTGTAAAATATAGGCGATGTAACAATACAGGAGATATTTATTCTTCTCGCTTCGCTACTAGTGTGACAATTTACTGTTATGAGAAAATTTATGAAAGAACCAAAATATCAAATAATTACTTGAATATTTTAGCTTTAATAAAAGACATGTGCAATTCCATCCCTAACAAGAAGTCATAACGAGGCTTTACTAAAAGAACTTTTATAGATTTGTAATTCGGTGTATAATTACCCAAAAGCCAATTAAGTTGTTGGTATATACAGGCTGCTTCAGAAGTAGGTGACCACGTTTTAAGCAAGCTGAACTGCTTTTCCCTCTAGGTAAGCGGGTCTGTGTCTGATTAGTGATTACATACATATAGCACATATGTAGAAATTTTGAAAAAAATGTAGTTTTGTAAGTGAATTTTTTTAATGAGGTCACAAAATTCTGGAGCGTACACCCTGAGCCTGAATATTTAAAGCAACAAAAAAATCCTTTTTATTATTCCCACCGCGCATGCCTTTAAGTTAAATTCCATTTCAAACCTTTAGAAATTAAAACTTTCTGTATAAGAAAAAATTTTTACACTGCAGTCCAATGACAAAAAAATACCAAATAAAAGAGAAAAATAATTATGAAAACATCTCTTGCTAAAGGTTAGAAACAGAATGTAGTTATATAAACCCAAAGCAAATCTAAATATTCTGCTTGAGAGCAACATTAAGTCAAAATTCCAATCCAAATTCAATTTTGTAACTCAAATGTCGTGCAATCGTTAGATCTTTTACAAAATTTTAATTGCAAATGTTATGCATAAGAAAGGTACTTACCACCGGTCACACACCGTTCGCCCATATAACCCGGCAAACAATTACAAACAACCCTGTTGTTCGGTGCTAAATAGCAGCTTTGCTCGTGATTGTTGCACGGACACCTTGAACACGACCCAAGCGGTCCAGTGCTAAAATCGTTGGTATCTCTGTAAAATCCGGGAGCGCAGGACTCGCAAGATGATCCCTGGTAACCCGTCGGACATCTACATATTTCTACTTCGATAGCACGACTCAAAGGATTGAAAGTGTTTTGCTCAATGGCGGTATCTAAAGTAACGTCGCTAATGTAGGCACTTTCGGTATCACTTGACGGTTGAGCGTTAATGAGGATCACGTCGATATTTGCCAAAACGGTCATGATATCCTCACGAGTGGCCGGTCTGGGTCCCTGATTGCCGTCGAGACGCTGCCAGTTCGAGCTGGGGTTCAAAACCACTGACACTTTCTGCAAAAAGAAATTGATTATTCAATGAACCATATTTTATGAGTTAGCTACATTTGTCACATCGGGAATTTGCGATTGCGGATTCGTCCAATAAATAGTAATGCCGTTGCCGATTATAATGACGCTTTTATCGGGAACGTAGCCAGCTTGTGGGCGTTGGGTAAAGCGTTGAGTGAATTCAAGTCTGCCGCCGTAAGACTTGATTTGATTGCCGGTGAATTCGCGAGGTAGCGACCAAAACCACCTCTCTGAAGTGCTCGGTCGGAACGTGTAGCCGATTTCGTTCATGGAAGTGTGAATTTGGAAGCCGGAATCGATGCGCTGCGTTTGGTACCTTCAAAAACACAAGTGTCAGATACAATTTTTTAGTGATCATTGCGGTTAATTACTGGTCTGTGAGGGTAAATCCATGTCGGTCAGCGTCAATAAATATCGGAATTTGTTCGTAGAATAAGTTGCCTTCCACACACTGAGTGGCCACTCCGGAACAGAAGCAGGTTTGACAACCGTGGATGTTGCCACCACTTAAACCGAAAGTTCCCGGCCGGCAGCGGTTACAACGGTTCCCTTCCACGTTGGTCTAAACATTAATTACATTTCATTGCTTAAAGAAAAGCAAAAACACTTCGAAACTGTTATATTTTGCAACAAATTAAGTCATTATCCCGGCGCATCCACCATTTTTGACTTACCTTACACCGACAAATTCCATTATAACACTCGGGTGAAATGGCCCCTTGTTGGTCGCAGTTGCACTGTGAGCTTCCCCCAACACACGGAATGCCGTTTGCGGGATCGCCTTCATACCCTGGCAGACACAACTCGCAGTTGTCTCCAGTGGTAAAGTTATCGCAGTTCTGGCACACGCCGGTTTCTGGATGACACTCCCTAGAGTTACCGTTGCAGTTGCAAGGTTCGCAAATTCCAAGATAGATTCCTTCCTCAGCTCGAGTGTATCCAACAGCGCAGTCTTCACAGGACAAACCCGTGTAACCCTCAGGACAGCGGCACTGTTCAACGGCTAAAGCGCGCTCGCTTGATCCAGTGTTGTATTCGTTTGCCGTGTCCAGAGACACCGAAATCAATCTAAGTTTGTCTGTTTAATTAGAGGCGACAGCACGGGGCGAAATTACTTACGCTGATTCTCGAGTGTTGGTATTGTAGGTCGCCTTGATATAAATAGCATTCAAATCGGCCAAAGCCATTAGCAAGTGCTCACGATCGGCCTTTTGACCGTCGCTACGTTGCCAATATTGCTCTAATAATGGAACTACGAAAGTTTGCGGTGTTCCAGTTGGTTGAGATTGTTCCCTTGCGTAGTACAGTAAAGTTATTTCATTGGCCTAAAAACACTCCTTCAAAAAAAAACAACAATTAGTTTTATTCCGAAACTTACACTGACGAGTTCTACATCAGCAGCCGAATTCCTAGATATTTGGCCGCCCGGTAAAGGAACGTAGCGCAACGTGTATCTCAAATAACCACCGTATGAAGCTATTTTATTTCCTAAATAACGAGGAGGAAGTGACCAGTAATGGACGTTCGGATTGGAGAAACTGCTATAGGAAATTTCGCGTTGATTTTGATCCAGTCTGATTGAGTCTGTGATGGGTTCTTCTCTTCTCTCGGTATCAATAAGAGTAAAATGGTCACGTGAACTTGTAAAAGTAGTACTAATTTGGTCCCTGAACCAAGTAGAACTGCTACACTGTCTTGTGACACCCATGCAGAAGCAGGCAATACATCCGAATTGGTTTTCTCCGCTGAGGTGGAAGGTGTTAGCCTTGCAGGTGTCACAAGTCGGACCATCAACATAATCCTGATAAAATAAACGATTCTGTTCACAATGCGTAACATAATAAATTACAGTTATTAATTACTAATGTATGAAACTTTTTGTATATCAAATAATTTTAAGAATTCCGCGTAAAAACAAAAATGTGTAAGTAGTTAAAATAATCACAACAAATTGCACTTACCATAGAGCGGAAACGAGCGTGAAAAAGTTTTCGCGATGTTAGTATTAAATTCCAACATTATGTAAAAATGATTAAAAATTCTACTCACTTTGCACCGACATCTTCCTTGCTCTTCGAGACTTGTTCCTTCCGAATTGCAATACGAGGCAACCCTACACGAATCTCCGGGAATCAGAGGATTTCCAGAGTAACCGGGAGCACACTGTTCGCAGCGTCTTCCCACATATCCCGGTGGACAATCACAAGTAACCTCACCATCAGACCCCAGTGAACAAGTTCTGGCAAACCTATCACCGCATTAACACAAAAAACCCTTTTTAATGCACACTTACTGATTGCTGGGACTTGTGAGAGGACATGGGCAAATCTCACACGGTCTTCCTCGTGACGGATCTCCATAAGTTCCCGGAGGACATGGTTGTGGTTGAACTCGGTAACATTGTCCAAGCCAGGGACCGGTCTTGTGACGCACAAACCCATCCGCGCAACGCTCACAAGACGATCCGCTGTAACCAACAGGACATTCGCACTCTTCAACGTACGATGCGGGACCTAGACCGCTGTTGGGTGCTCCCGCGGAGTCCATTTCGATGTTGGTAATTGTGGTGTTGAGGGAGCCTTCACTGTATTGCAATTTAATTAAAATGTTGTCGACTTCGGCCAAAGCCATCATTATTTCTTCACGCGTTGCTGGTGTTTCGGGTTGGCGGTCCGAACGTTTCACCCATTCGCCCTCAAAGAATCGCACTTCGACGTTTTCGTCGCGGCTTGAGGGCGGGCTGATGTCGTGTCTGCTCAGTAATGTGTAACCGTTTCCCTGAAAATAAATAGTACTCGATAAAGATAACATTTATAATTATAACTGTATGATTACGTATGTATGTAAAATGTCAGTTTGTTCGGATAACAGGAACGCCCCCAAATTTGATGCGCAAATTAAAATCAGATTGACGATAAAACAAGTTAAATAGAAGCTTGAAAAAACTTACAGTGAGAATAACTGTAGGTCCTGCTATGGGATATCCTCGATTGTAATGTCGCACCGTAAACCTCAAATATCCACCATAACTCTTCAATTGATTTCCGTGGTAGTTCTCCGGCATGGCAAAATATGGCACAAGATCACTCGAACTGATCTGTCCATAAGGTGGCAACTGAACGTGGACCCCATTTCTGCCAAGTCCCGTCAGTTGAGGTTGCGCATTTCGGTAAATTGGTTCATCCCTAATATCAATCACTCCAGTATTAGAATCAATGCGAACACCCAAAAGTTTCAAAGTGTCAAACGGCGGTTGGAAATGATAAATAAACAAGTCGGCAGAACGACATTTGGTGGACTGCCCGAAACAGAAACACTTAATGCATTCGGCTTGACTTCTAGCCTCCTCGTTAAAGTATCCAGCAGGACAGACAGTATTTTGATTGATGACTAGAATAGTGTCCGGGATTGCAAAAACAGTACCCTTGATATTAATAACTTCGCAAGAATACGCGCCTTGATCTTCCACTTGAATATTAGGACACGAAAGCGTCCCAAACCCGTTATCGCTCGTAGTGCGGCACTTTGGCGGAATGTGGCCCCAGTTCAAACGCCACACAATCTCAGGTGTGGGAACACCGACTGCCGTACAAGTAATTTCGAAATGCGAGCCAACCTCCAGGTTGACCATCGGTGGTGGAGGTTTAGAGACCACGGGTATCGCTGCAAATACGTTGATAATTTTTACCCCAAAATAAAATTTCTTACTTACAACAACCGATTTCATCGCTACCATCGATACAATCACGTTCCAGATCACAGTGGTAGCTTCGGGGAATGCATTGGTTGTTGGAATGGCATGCGAATTGGTGGTAGGCGCAAAGGGATCCGGGAGGGTTTGTAGCACAGTTTTCTTCATCAGAACCGTCGCCGCAATCGTCGTCGGAATCGCATCTCCAGGTCTTCAAAACGCACTTCTTGTTGGCACAGCGGAATTCGTTCGGTTCGCAGCCGTTGGGGTCTGGCAATTTACGCAAAATGAGATTTATTTATGCCTTTTATTTAAAAATTTAATATAAAACGATTTCCGCAGTTTAGCCCGGGAGCCTACACTCAAATAAATTTATTTGCACTGAATTGCAAAGTCGCTCATGCTTTAAAACATAAAAATTAAAGATATGGAATAATTGTCGATGTCTTTCGAGTTACATTTGTTGAGTTAAAAACTTACTGCAACGGTTTTCGTCGGAACCATCGGTGCAGTCGTATTTCCCATCACAGACTTGGTGTTTGGGGATGCAGTCGCCGTTTGAACAAGTGGCTTCGTGGAGGGCACAAGCTGTTGGTGGGCGGATTGGTGGTGGTATCCCTGCAGAAATAAGTTAATTAGTCACCAATATTAAAAAATATAACATTTCAAAACAGCGAAACTTACCGTAAGGAAAAAGAAAGCATGACAAAACAGAGATATTAGTAAAAATTCGTTTAGTTATTCATTAAAAAATACCTGTCCCAAGATACTCAGTATCTATAGGAGGCAGGACTCCATACTTTAATAGTGACGATTTGGTTTTACTCCTCCCGACTGCATGTAACATTGTTATGACGGAAAGCACCACAAAATGTGAGTTTTAAGTACTTACATCGGTCGACTTGGAGCTGTACGGAGACTTGAGCTCCCGGTGTGTTGGGAGGATACCCAACGGCTTCACACGTGTAAGTTCCGCTGTGTTCGACTTTAATGTTGGGTATTTCAAGTCGACCATTGTGATCTCTGGACCCTGGAGGTAATGGTTCTCCGTTGGGTCTTGTCCAGCGCACTCTTGCTCTAAATGGACCTTCATCTCTGCATTGGAAGACGACTTCTCGATCTAGATTAGATTATTATGCAATTAGTTTGGATTTTAAAACGGCGGAAACCAGCCCATGCATATTTACACCTGGACTAATAAATTATAGGAGGGTCAGTTCAGATTAAATTTAACTTAAGCGCCCTATTTACATGTTCGTTTAAATAATGGAGCTTTTTAAATGGGATGTTTCAAGGTGCAACGGTGTTATTTTCAACTTTTTTAATAGGTTATCGTGTGTTTTAAGTCCCATTGGTAATATTTACGTACTATGTTGAAGAGGGTCGACCAAAACCTATTTTTTAAATAACAATTAACTCAAAATACGAGAACATTGTACTTGCTCTGAAAACTCCCTTTCCTCTGCAAGTTCATTTGGACGGTTACTATTACGAGTGGCAATCGTGGATTTTAGTAGACTCTCTTCCTAACAATATATTCTTTCAACCTTCGAAGTAATATTTTTGTAATTCTCATATTTCCTAGAACGGTGTACCTACGCTACAGTATTTTTTGTTCTTTACCTAAACGGTTAATATACCTTTATTTAATGTTATCATCTCAGTTATCACAAAAGGTAAATACATAACTATGAAATTCATACAATTACAAACGATTTTTACTATTAAAACCCCCAATTACATACGTGTAATAAGAAGCCATAAGCATTATCCCTTGAGAGAAAGCCTTTATTTTCAGAAAGCCGATATATTATATACAAATTATGACACATAAAACACTTCTATACTAAAAAAGAACAGAAAACTATGTTAAAAACATAAAAGAAGATTTAAAAAACAAACAGGATACTAATTTGCAATTTGTATTTGTATTTATTTAAAAATATCAAATTTAATTATTTCTGTTACACCCAAACTTATTTTGTTGGATCTTCAAAAAGTTAGAGTAACTAGATTTTTGGAAAAAAGAATTTGTTACAATTAATAACCCAAAAATAAGTAAATTTGCTCACTGGTATCCTGTAGAAACGATAAAATAATAAATTTCGCACACACAGGCGGAAAAAAGTATAGAAGGTTTATGTAAATAAGTGAAAGACATGAAAGTGGCGCTTTTGAATGAAAATCATTCCCGCTAAGTTGCCCATTTTACTCACCAGGTTTATAAATGTCTGCTCCAACAAGACATAAAGAGAATAAAAATCATTAGTTACATGTATACAACACAGAAGACATGACATATAGTGCGTAATATATACACGAAGAAGTGCATTGACTTACTAAAATATCTGGACAAAAAAGTAAGCGGTAGCTAGTTGAATACTCACTTTCTTTAATTTCTTGTGAGCTGGGATAGGTCCTTAAGTTAAGTCCCTCGCTAGGTCCAGCTGTAGAAAAAAGGTCGTATTAATATTTAAGGAATAATTCGCGGAAGTTGTTATGTCATTAAAATGTTAATGTTCGTCCCCCTTAATTTACGTTTCAGATAATTTATTTAAATTTAGTGAGTTATCTTTTATGTACAGTAAATTCGAAGCCAATTACTGCAATATTTAGTTGTTAACTTGTCCATCAACCGACTAGAAGTTACAACAGGCCATGTTATTAAATAAATAATAATCATTGGTCAGTCGCATAATTTGTTGCGACCGACTTACGGTAGCGTGTTGGACAATCTAGCTCATCGCTAGAATCTCTCGGACAATCCACTTTTCCGTCACATCGCAATTCCTCTCGGATACAAGGGCCGTTTTCGCACCGAAATTCGCCACGTGAACAAGCCCCTTCGCGCTTGGGTTCTAGAGGTGGTTATAACATCAAGGGTAACACACAGACATTTAGCACAATCACAAAATCCCTCAGATACTTACGACAATTGGTTTCGTCGGACATATCATTGCAATCGACTCTGCCGTCGCAAAATTGGGAATGAAGAATGCATCTGTCCCCATTGTGGCATGGTTGAGTGCCTGGCGAACAGGTGATTTGGGGAGGTCTCGGTGGCAGTGGTTGTTCTGTTACAAATGGCGGTGGTTGAGTCGGGCAATTAAACTCATCAGAGCCGTCACTACAGTCATTCCTTCTGTTACAACGTAAATTACCGGCTATGCAAGTTCCATTCGAACACTGGAATTGATCTGTACGGCATTCTACGAGAAAGGAACAAAAAAAAACCAAAATAAATACAAAACAAAAAAAAATAAATAAATTAAAAAATAAGCAGTTACTAGTGCATTTAGATTTATGTCTCTTCTGGAAACAAAAAAGGTTTTATCTCATTTTTTATGATTAAAATACCAAGTTTCAGTTTTCAGTTATGACTTGAACAAACAATTTTTACGTAAAAAAAACTGTCACGGAGGTGTTTGGGATGACCATGACTTCATTACTAATTTTGTTTTTTATTTAATATTGCGATTTTGTCAAAAATGTCGAATAACACAACAAAAGTAGTTAATAAAAAATACTTAATTCAAACAGTTTATTTTAAATTTGTAGTTAATAAACTTAGGTAGAAGAACGATGTCGTGTAAAACACAACACGCAAACTTTATTAATGTGCCAAATTAATAGATATAAATTCATAATTATCGTGGTAATTAATAGAGCGGCGATAATTTTTTTTTTAGTTTACAAAATATATATTTGTCAGACGTGACAGTATTTTTTAAGTGTAGATCTCGTCATAAACCAAATAACAGTTTTTTTTTGGTTACATTTTTGAAATATTAAATCAAAAACAGATGCAGCAATAAAATTTCTCGTTGTCATTAACACTAATGGATGGATCAGAATCTGAAATGTGTATAACTGAATACATACACGTAAACACAAAAATGGAAAATTCGACTTTTAGCCGAACAAAACTTTGGTGCAACAAACCAACGAGGATTGATAGAGTATTGACACAATAGTTTCGGATGATTATGTGATGTTATCTATAATTGTTCATTGAATAAGTTCTAACACTAGTTCCATTAGAATTTAACTTTTAAAAAGTACAAAAATCGAATAGACAAAAAATTAATTAATTAATTACTTTCATGGTGTGACCTGTTCAGATAGATAATATCTAGTTTTAAGCAATTGAGACTTATTTTTAATCTTATAAGAGTTACGGGTTTTTAACTGCACTAGTGCAAACAAACGTGCAGAAATAAAATAACGAAATAAGTAAAAACTGTCCTCAGACTGGATTTGCCTGGAGTCCAACTTCTGCCTCTTTGTTCGAAAAAAATAACTGGCAAACTTAAAATTAATAAAAATCATCAGTATACAAAAAATATAATAATGAAAAAAACACAGACTAAATGTGGGGAACAACCATGCTCGCAAATTGGTAGACTAAATATAAGAGTACGTAGCCTATAGGATCAACTGCTAAAATGGGCCAAAATCGAATACAATGTAACACCGATCTACGGTTCTAAACCAGAAACCTACAAATCACACAATGTCCTACTTTAATACTCTATGACTGCGTTTAATACTGCTACAGAACCCTAGTAAAATCTGACACCAAATACACCTAAAAACGTCAACAGAAATAGTAAGAAACATGGACAGAGTTCTAACCAAAGCAATTTTGTTCATCTGAAAAGTCCCGGCAGTCGTAGAAGTTATCGCAGCGAAGGGTGGCGTCAACACAGAGCCCGTCCGAACACTGGAACCAGTCAGGCTCGTGGCATGTCCCTGGCCAAAAGGCCAGAAAACAGATTTGTTTGAGGTAAAAAATAGTTTGGAAAAGAGGAAGTCACAAGTAAACTAAAAACAAACTTACGACATTCTCTTTCGTCCGATCCATCGGGACACTCCGATGTGCCGTCGCAGATCAGGTAATTGGGGATGCACTGACCATTATCGCATTGAAATTCATTAACTGTACATGTGCTCGGAGGGGGTGGACAATCAAATTCGTCACTGCCGTCTCTGCAGTGGCGGACGCCGTCACAAGACGCAGCATTCGGAATGCATGTGCCGTCAGTGCAGCGGAATTCATCGTCTTTGCAGTAGCCTGAAAATTTTTACAAATATTTTGTTTCATTCTTCATTTAGTGTAAAAACTAGCAAAATTGTTGCGAAAAACTCTACTTACTGGAACTGCATCCCATTTCATCCCGTCCAGTCTTACAATCCTGATATCCATCGCAACGAAATTCGGAGTTAACGCAAGAAGAATCTCCACAATCGAATTGATTAGGGAGACATCCTATCGTAAAAAATAAGAAGTTATTTATAGTAATAAACATATAAATTAACACAAACACGAAAAGTTTTTAAGCAGTATGTAATTAGTCAAAGTTTAATTTATAGTTACAATTGAATTACTAAGTAAGTACATACAAAATTTACGTTCACTGACCGAAAATCAATCAAATCAGACTGTTTACATTAAAATTGTAAACCGTCCTCTTCTATGTTAAAAAATATTCGGTCATTAATACGTTTAATTATAATGCTAGATATCCAATTAAATAATTTTTTAATTAACATTTTATACAAATAAAAAAGTTTGTGTTTATTTAAACCAAAATGGGGTCCATTGGGTATGTGTGATTAAGATTAATTGATAAATTGATTACTGACTAGTGGCCTGCATTTTCTATTGTTACTGTAACCTGTTTTATTTTACTCGTATGTTTTTCGTAAGGTTGAGAAAAAGTTTTTCAAATACTTATAATTATTTCAAATAATAATTAAAAATTGTTTCTGTGGGAAGCACCCGTTTTTTTTTCTTTTAATTATTTTTGGACATCTCCACATGATATTTATTAGACGTAAAAACGTACGTACTTTACTCGTACGCTGTATGTACTCTTTTAAGAGTAATTTCTTAACGATAGGTTAACGTCATTTATGCAGTAGGTTATTGAGGTTAGACTGAAAATTACTAACTAGAATGTTGTTTAGTAGTAAAAGTTTAGTATATTCAAAAGTAAGGTCAGGTATGTCTCTACGATCTACTAAAAGAGCCTTCTTAAGAACGTCGAGACATACTCTTATCTTCAGGGCCAGGTGGTGGTCCAGTGCAATTCTGTTCGTCGGAACCATCAGGACAATCAGGATGTTTATCGCAAACACGCCGATTATCTAAGCATACTCCGTTACCACACCGAAACTGGTCTTCTGGACACGTGAAAACTAAACGCAAATCAAATAATTGTAAAACAAGGCTGAATCTAAGACACACTTTTGCCTTCTACATTCTACCGAAAGGGTTAATAGAATCACACGAGAAAATTAAAACAACTCTACCAACCAGAGATTAAAAGAACAAGAAAAAGTTCACAAACAAAACATTGAGAGAGAAGGGTAATGGTAGCAAACACTTGGATGAAGAGTTAAGTGAACCAACAGCTAAAGTCAAACCTAAGCAAGTCCGACATACCGCAGTTTTGCTCATCGGACCCGTCAGAGCAATGTTTTGTACCGTCACAACGTAAATGTTCAGCGATACAGCCCCCGCCTTGACAAGGGAACTGATCAGGTGTACAAAAACTGCATCCGCTTTCGTCGGAACCATCAGGACAGTCGAAAAAACGATCGCACTTTTTCCCACTCACGCACGTACCATCGTTGCACAGAACTTCGTCTGTTGCACAAGCTAAACGAATATTATTACGGTTAAAATGTTACTAAACAGGACCAAACGTGTGTGTTAGTCGGTTTGATTTTGTTGTGGGATTGTGTGGTAATAGAGTTTTGTACATGGAAAAGTATCCATAGCAAAGTGGCCTAGTTAAAACAAACTGGAACTATATTCTAGGGTTTGATTACGTTTTGATACAAAATGATACCCACCACCAGCGGAATAACAATTTATCTCGTCAGATTTATCTCGACAGTCTGGTATGTCGTCGCATCGGTAGCTAATATCGATACAACGGCCGTCGTTGCAACGAAACTCGCTTGAAGCACATGATGGCTCTGCCACATCGAAAGCAAAGAAGCATGGACAAAAATGTGTTAAAAATTAAACAGTTATTGAAATAAGATTAGTGTGCAATGCACGATGCAAGAAGCATGTTTGTGGTGGCACAATCGTCTATATCTAACAGTCGGGCCATTTGGTTTGAAACAATTTATGTATAAGGTTTGAATAAAACAAACAAACGATTATATTTTTACGACACGAAATCTTCATTTTTCTAAACGGCGCTAAGCAGTAAGAATAAAAGGCGGTACTTTTTTGGCAGAAGTATATATTCTATGTTTAACTTATATCCCATTTCAGTTCATAGAATTTTGCAACAGCGCATTTGAATTTTTTGGAGTGAAATGGAGCACAAATTGAGAGATTATGGTGGGTTTTCATAGCTCAAAACGTAGCGCTGGGATTTAGTTGCGCACGGAATTCTTCTCTTTTACAGAAACTCTTAATTTGTGCTTTATTTTTCACTCTGAAAAATTCAATTGCGCTGTTGCAATTCTACTATGAACTGAAATGAGATATAAGGGCTCAATTTATTTATTCAAAAAAAAAAAATCCACAAAAATCGCCAAATCATAATTATGATTCCAACAGATAAATGAACTTTTGACGAAACATTAGATATCTTTTTCTTTTTTTTTGATTCCCCAAGTGTTTAAAAAGTTCTAGACACTATACGGGTAGCTTTTTCACAATCGTAAAATAACTTTGTTCCAGGACTAAATACTGCCATTAATTATTGTTTTCTAAATACTTTTACATGGAAAGCAAATTTATTATAAACCAACTTGTACCGAGATGTAGATAGGTATAGACGTTTGTGGTGGTAGGTAGCTCTTGTTAACATACCGGGCGTTACAGGTGTTATGGTTGTTGGGCAACCGTCTTCATCGCTGCCACTAGGGCAGTCTTTTATACCGTTACATCTTTTGTAGTCCATGATACAAAAACCGGCAGCACACTCAAATGTACCGTCAGGACAAATACTCTGCGGATAACCTAAACGAACGACTTGGAAATAAGTTTTTTTTTTCAAATTTCAGAACAGACGTGCTGTTAGTTAAAATTTTCCACGTAACCGTCTTTAACATTTCCCAAAATAACGACACAATACCCTACAGCCATAACCGGTGCAACAAAATTAGTAAATCTGAGACAACACATTGTTAAAACATGTTTCAAGTGTTAAATGTTTCGTAGTAGTATTGTAAAAATCCAAGAAACAAATAGAGAATTTTTAAATAGAGAATTTTTGACAGAAGTTCCCAATTGTATCAGTCACACAGATTGAAGCTTATCCGTGTGAGTGATTTTTTACCTTTTATTACAATTTTTGAAGGGGTCGAACAAAATCTTTCATCGCTATAATCTTCACAGTCTTGAATTCCATCACAATATCTACTATGTTTAATGCACCTACGTTTGTCGTGGCATGGCCAAGTGTTTGGTAAACAGTGCATTGATTTTCCTGCATGCCCCATCCAATTACCAAAAACATGCATAATTATGTGATTAGAATGTGTTTAATGTTGTGTTGTGTGCTTATATTCTAAAACACTTACAACTAGGCATATTGATAAAAAATAATAACGACACTCCTAATAACTATGAAAGACAAAAGCCAGATGCGAAAGAAGAAAAAGAAATTTGTAACTAAAAACGACACAACTACAAGAACAGACAATAACAGAATGGCGAAGAGACGAAACTTACGAAGGTGAAAACAGGGAAAGAAGTGTGTCCTTACCATTGCATTTTTTTTCATCACTACCATCCGGACAATCGATTTTATAGTCACAATGATGCCGCGCATCAATACAATCACCACTTTCGCATCTGAATTGGTCAGAAGGGCATAATAAAGCTGTGGCATGAGAAAGCATTAGCATGATAAAGCCCACGAGGTGTTTTTGGCTTTGAAGATCATGTGGGGTTTAATTTAATTACCCACACATGACCCTAAAATTTTGAAAACTAACCGCAAGATTCCTCATCCTCCCCGTGACGACAATCGGGTTTCCCGTCGCAGCGTGTCGACAAATTAACGCAATTACCCTCTCTACATTTAAACTGATCGGAAGTGCAATACTTGTAATCAGGAGTTCCTGGTCCTAAATTTCAATCAATTAGAGAGTTGCCACCAAAAAACGTTGCTTCTTGGCCGGACTTTGTGATGAAGTCAAACCAAGCGAAAGACGACTATGTTATAGGTCCAAGCCAAGGCTCTAATATGAGTTTCATGCAACGTCTAAGCTTAACACTTCAAATGAAATACTGTCGTCAAAAATCCAATCCCTTTTTGGCGTTTCCATGCACTTTTCGGATACATAGCTACATTTTTTTAAATTTATATTCGTAGATCTTTGCGTGTCCAAATGTGTATCGAATTGCGAAAAAAGGGGTGAAAACTTTGACTATAAACAGTATTTCAAAGGAAGCCAAAACCATCACCTCTACTACCGACACCCTTCTTTAATAATTTGAGCTTTATCAGTTGCTACTACTTCAAATAAATAAAAGAAATTGCGTACTAGGGCTACTAGGACATCCTATTTCGTCAGATTTGTCCTGACAGTTATGAACTCCATTACATCGTAGGTGGGGAAGGATACAAACACCATTGTCACATTGGAAATCCGTCGGTTTGCACGCTGTAAATAAATACATTTGTACGACTGTTGAGGGGTATTAGTGAGATTGAAGTGTTATTTACAACACCAAAATGGGAAGATCCTTGAACTGGGAGATATTAAGATAAACGTGAGATAAAGTTAAATATGCTTGATGGTATTTCTTCCTTCTGCATTAAGATGATTAATTAAGAGGTATAGGTCCACAAACACATGGGGCTAGATTATAGATCAAGGCGCTGGTCAGAGACAATAAGTCGGAGAGAGCGAAACCAATGGATGGAATGGTTATTCGAAATTAAGGCAAGAAGAACGATAAAGTGGTTTCTTGTAACACTTACGACAATTTCGTTCGTCGGACAAATCTTGGCAATCGTAATTTGAATTACATTTTGCTGACATCGGGATACAATCTCCATTTTGACAAGTGAATTCGTCATCACCGCATCGATCTGTGTTGTGTGAACATGCAAAATGTTAACTGTCACAAGTTTGTTCTGTTGTGTAAAAATGTCCTACATAACAAGATGCAATCCTAAAGCTACTCGTACACTAATCGAACAAAACACAAATTTCTGTAATAGTCATGCTATAAACCACAGTGATTGCAATTCATTCAGAATGTTTCAAAAGCACACTTATTTTAAGCTTTATGTGCAGCCAGTAAAGCTCGAGGCATGCACAGTGCTAAAAACGCAAAAACATAGAGCATACCGGTGCAGTCGGTTTCGTCTTCGTTATTGGGACAGTTTCTGTAGCCATCACAGCGTTGTTGCAGTGGGATGCATTGGTTGGAACCATGGCAGAGGAACTCATCGTGTCTGCACTGGGCCTCTGCAATAAACAAGTTGCTATTATTAAAGTTTGAACGTTTTGTGCCGCCACTAATTCAAGTTGTGCCTAGCACCGAGTTATACTCCGGAAGGTTGGTTCTATTTATTAGACTAATATACATGAAAGTATTCTTGATGAATTGAATTCACAATACGTGCTTTCTTGGCGGAATGTTTGGCGTGAAAAGCAGCGATTAGCCGCAGTAATTGAAATTTATTAGAGTTAATAACTTTAGATCCTTTATTAATTCGATTTGACTACTCATAATTCCGATGCTCAATCAGGTTAATTTAAAAAAAAAACACTTTTCTATAGACGCAAGTTCTGAAATTCTAAACCAAAGTGAAATCAATTTTCACGGTATTCCTGTAGAATTGATCGAAGGTTATAGTAACTTTTACGTGTTCTCCATTATTTAACAGAGAAGAAGAAAACATTTAAAAATGCTAATACCAATCTTTATTCAAAATTACAAAAATTCACGTACATAATTACATTAGAGACTTTAGCTACTTCTTTTTTAATATGGCACCTCATACTTTTTATATCTCTTTATAGAAGCCGGTTTCTAATGCAACAACAGATTTTATATAATATTTTCACATAAAAATGATGGAAATTGTTTTTGAAAAATCTGACATCGTGGCACACACATTTTTTCCAGGATTTAAAAAACTCTTGTCTATGGATAAATTTTATTTCTGATATACTAAACCAAACCGAAATCAATTTTCAGGGGGTTCCTGTAGGATCGGGGACTGCTATTGTCGAATATTCCGCCTCTTCACATGGGCGGCGTAGGATATCACAAAGCCCTACTCCAGCTGAATTTGCCGTGATATTGCATCAAGTAACGCGATATAGCTGTTTGCCTTTTGTAGTCATCTTACTATAGGTACTTCTGGATAACATGAAGTCAGTTTGAAATTTTCGAATCATGTGCGGTAAAACTCAAGAGCATTTAGTCAAGATGAACAATTTAAATAATGCCTTTGTAAATACGGGAGCATCCATAAAACATCCAGAATTAATAACTGGAAAACGATCGCTTCCTAACAACGAACACATGTTCCCATAAAACTTAATTTTAGTTGACAGGAACGCATTTAACCTCATTCCGAATTCTGCATGACTAATAATTATTTTCAAACTATTATTAACGATTATGTCACGAAGTGTCCATAAACACGAATTGATTATGCAAATGGAGGAGATGAAAAATAATATTTTCAAATTTTCCACAACCGCAACAAATTTAATTTGATTAAGTCAACGAAAAGCTTTTAATTTTGTCTTAATCTTGTACCGATTCAAACTTAATATTCTTCCCCATTTTACTTCCCGCACAGTTAACATTGTCGCCTGAATTATGAAGTGGCTGTTCCGTCTTTCTGTTTTGAAAAGAGACAAAGCACAATTTCAAGTTTCTAATATTTATGGGAGTTTGTAATGATTTTCCTCCAACTTCAATCAACTTATTTCCTCCAATTTTACACATTTACTTTGTTTACTAGTTATTTCATAAACGCCTCTTATTGTAAATCAGTTGTCATTTGATTACCAGAACATGACGTATTAAGCTCATCTCCGTTTGACAAATTAATATGTTTCAAGTTAAGCTTCAGTGTTTCGATGACAAACTGTGCAATTTAAACGTGTAATTATGCGAAACTAAAGCTTTGTTGGTTCTGACCAAACAATAATTTCACAAAAATATAATTTCTATGGCGGTTGGAACTATTGTTTGAAAACTACGAGTACTTTCCCCTAAATATTTCATTTTAGACAGTTGGAGTCAGTTTTCATTTTAGATTTATTGTAAAAGTATAGCATTGCCATTGTACAAGTATTAAAATATTTCGAAATTAAAATTTCCTGCCGGAAATAAATCAAATCAATGAATAATAGCAGTGATTTATATTTCCATTCATTATTTTTTTAAAGAAGTAACATCATATTTGATTTCGTTCATATAACAAAAAACTAAAATTACGTTGGTCTTTATTATTTTGAATTATTGTTAATTCATCAATAAATGATTGACAACTGAAATATCTCTCGATAATCAATAATAATAATTTTAGATATACAAATATAAAATAAAAATTTTCAAATAATTTGACACTAGATTCGATTTGCTTAGCGTATTGAATTCCACTGTGACTTTAATTATGGTTAGTGCCTCCTCAGGTTTGTTGTGATAGTTCATTAGAAGAAAAATGCAATCCTCATTACGAACAATAATTACTAGACGTTGAAATGCGCGTTCGGATTTAGATTTCGTTAAACCTTATTAACCTCACCACAGGAAAGATTTTCCTTCCGCCTCTCTAACAATCAAATAAACTACAAAAAAATTCATTTCAAAGCGCTCATCCATTAATGTGATTGTTGACTTCAAAAGCTGAATATTTGTTTTTATTCCAAGAGGGCGAAGTGCTTTGAATTTTTTGATGTGGTCAAAATCCTTTTAACTTCACTTGCTAGAACAGGTATTTATAAGAAGCTAAAGCTGCTCAAAATACAGGATGTAAGCGAAATAAGTACATTAACTTTAACCAGTGGTAGAATTCATCAAGACAAACACTTTTTCTATGTACCATTTTTTCAAAATCGCATTTTTTTAAATCATTTTTTCCCCCTACAAATTGACGAGCCTTTTATGAAATGCTCCAACAAAGAAAAGTAACAATAAATAATAACCGCAACCAAGGTAACCGTTTCAAACGGTAATCTTGTCGACTAGGTAACTTTGCTTCCAGTGGCCTGTAAGAAAATTGTGTAAGATTTTAAATTAATCTTAACTCAAAAACTAAAACGTTTTGAAAAAAAGTTATTAGGAAAAATTGCTTGTCTTGACGAGTTCTATTCCCAGTTAAAATTAATGTACTTATTTCATTTACAGCCTGTATATTGATATATTACAGATGAAAGATTTTTAGAGAATAAAAACAAATAATACGATTTCAACACGATACTACGGGACATGAAAGGGAAGAAAAACTGTTGAATAAATCAGGTCTACTCTTAAACAAAACAAATATTTGAATAAACGTATGTCTGTTATTAGAATCCTGAAGAAGTTGCCATTAACGTTAGCAATTAATGTTTAACTACATGAGTGTTAAATAAATTACACGTTTAATATTCACAATATAGTATAAATAATAGAGAAAATACTGTTAATTAACACAAGTTTATAGATGTGAAATGTAAAGACAAGCTTGAATGATTTTTATTAATTAGTTAAAAACCAACTAAGAAGACATGACCTAAAATTTTGTTGATACTAAAGTAATCATTCTCTTCACGCTTGAATCGATACTCTCAATTTATTTAGAAGAGACCTGAAATAACGAAAGGATAGGAGTAGGTTTACAAGATAGTAAATAAATAAAAGTGGAAAATGTTTTTTTGCATCTACGGGTAAGTAAGAAAACTTCTGTGAAAAATAACTATTCGTATGTCCAAATCTTTTTTTCTTTGCTCATTTTTGCCTAAATTTTTAAAGAGCCGCGACATTAATTGTAACCTTAATTTTGTCGAGACTCTATGATTAGGAAAATGGTGGAATTCCACTAATCTTTAAATAAATCAATTCACCATCTCCAAAGCAAAACAAATCCATTTGAAGTATTTCAGTTGCGAACGAAGCCCCATTACATCTCTGCATAATTTTTCCGTTTGAGATATTCTAGTTTCCGACAGCTTGTCTCTCAAATTGAAGGGATCGAGTAGCATTTTAGTCGAGAGTTGAACGTTTTAAGGAAACCCGACCTAAGTTCGGGTCGAGGAAATTGCCGTAATTTACATTTCCACTTTACGTGTGCCATTCCATATCATAATAAACCGCCACCTGTTGAATGTTACCCAAAAGTGGGACGGAAAAACGTAATCTGATACGTTTAAGCGATATATGTGGGGTTCACTGAAGAAAAACATGACACTGTTTATACAAAGTCAATCGCAGGAATCCTATTAAAGTGACAAATTGGATCAGATATTTGTTACACGCACTGATTAATTACTATGGTGGAGGCAACAGGTCAAACTCACTTCTGTAGAAGTACTCGTGGGTTGGTCAATTAACACCTGAGCTTTTAGGCAGTTTAAACTAAAGATAACCTTACATCATAAGCTAATTTCCATCTAATTGAGAGGTAGTCATTTTTAAAAATAAAGTTATTTAGCTCATCGCCATTCATAAAGTGATACCTACTGTTACTTAATACGACGCAACAAGGATAAATGTTTGATGAATGATTGAAAATTGCTACAAATTGCAAAAATGTAACGTGTTATTATAGTTTCCTATAATTTGACTAAAAGTAAAAATAAAATACCATTCTTGAACAATCCATCAACAAGCGCATTTGCAGATTGATTAATAATAATTGGTATTTAATTGGTAGTCGCATCATTATGATCCGTAACCAAACGTGGTTACAACCGCTGCCATTTCGTAATAAACGAGTTTATACCGTACCTAATACCTTATTAGTTATTACTGTCCAACAACAACTGTGAAATCCGAATGCAATTTGATATTATTTATTAATTATTTTGCCCACGTGTTGCAATTAATTATGAGTTTGTTTGCACACACCGCTGCCAGGTGCCTTGTAAAAGTATAACATAGTGAATAGTTGAAGATGGTCAGTTAACAAACTGTCTCATTGATATTCAAATAACCATTTTGTGACTCATGTCATTAATTCCACAAGGAGTGTCTTGTGGTAAAATAATCTAACTGATGTTTTACAGTTTAAATTTAGAATCTGATGATGAGTTCTTAAATACTTTAAAAATATCCCATGGGCATATGTTACTTAAAGAAACTACGAAATTGGTTAAAATTTAAAATAACTAAAAAAATATATAACTTTAATGACTCTTTCCGATGATGTCAACTATTAGCGAAACGCTAAAACCCTCAAGAAAGAAAATAAGGGTTTCTCCATGATCTCACAAAATGTCAGATAAAGTAGCAGAAATGAAAGAGTACCTAGTAATAATTTACAGAAAACATCTAAAACACTACCTACTTTTGGCTTCGAAAACAAGTAATTAATGTGGGTTGCAATTAGCACTACAAAGTGTCTAATAAAGTTATCTGTATAATATAGACCTTACGGTCTTTTTATGGCAACTTGCTGTCTTAAGTAGCGTCGTGTAAATTATTACTACCTTGCGTACTACTTACTAGTTATTAAGTAATTTATTGTGTTCAATTGACGCAATAATTACTGTTATTTAATTATCGAGCTTCCGGATTTGAGCAGAACTCAAAGATTTTTCTTTTCAAATGCTTGTATAAGTTCTTGTAATAAATTCTTGTTTGAATCTCGTCTCGAGACAAAAATGAAGAAAATATTTGCAATTCATTGCTGAAAGAAATTACATAATTTATGTTTGAAGAAGACAATACGTGATTTACAACTCATTCACTAAACGTAACGTATTACCCACAAATCTGAAAGATATAAAACTCTTTTTAAATTTACAGGTTTTAAGTACAGTTTTACGATTTTTGCACTTCATTTAGGAAATTATTTATGAGTCGTTTTATCTCACTTAACTTAAAATAATAAATACCCTTCGCTAATTTACTACTAGTGTGAAACTTACGGCTGAATTATTATTACCTAGGGCAGACTCTGATTTATCATTTTCTTCGAGTTACACCTCTTACAGCACAAATACCCGTGGACGCATTTGAAATAACATTGTTTAGTCCAGCATTCTGCTTTATTTTTCAAAATAAATGATTGAGACTCCTTAACTTGTAATCAAGAAAAAAATAATGCGAAGATTCATATTGGGTTATTACTCGCCTTTTAATACACACCAAAATTATTCGTAAAAAATCGAAATTAATGTAATAGCAGAGCAAATATACTCATATGTAAAAATTTGATTGTCAAAGATTTATTCACGAGCAAATATTTACGACTCAGCTTTTGAGCAAAAAGAATCACGTTATCTTACAATTGATAATTTAATGCTTCGAGTTTGCAAACGATGAATGCTTCACCTTATCTTCCTTTCTCTTGTGCTCAACCATGAAACGAATGGAATAATCGCTACATTTACATGTTAAAGTGAGGAGAAAACCTGGCGTTGTCTTTTATATCCCTCTTATCATTTTTCTCGGTATAAGAGTAAAACATTTAAGCTTGCACGAATTCGAAAGATACGTAGTTGTGATTGCTAATTTCGTAATGTAACGACTATTTTTATATTTTCAAGCATCGTTTTAAGTTAAAAAATTGGTTTGAAACAATAAAGCTGTGATACTCTCAAACTGCAACATGTTATCATCAAATTGGTATCTTTAAATAAGCTTCAGAAAAAAAGGTTTAGGAGAACTGAAATCAAACCAAATAATTAACAATTGATAGGATTCACTATTTGTAAAAGAAAAAGTTGAAAACGTATAATAAAAACAAGCGCGAATTTTTATATTTTCTGATTTACGAATAAAACAGATTAAAGCGTCGTTGTCAAATTAGAACAACAAAGTTTGGTTCGAAGTTCTTACCATGTTGTTTGCCCCACTTTCAACCATACTTTGGGATAACTTCAGATTCCCACTCAAGTTATGTGTTTAATAAGTTAATCAAAGTAAAGTATTAAATATTTAATCATCGTAACATTTATAATGAAAGTTTATTTGACTATGTGTGGTACATGAAGTACTAGATTACTTATTTTTCCCAGAAAACAAAAAATACACCTCCTTCTGACCAATTAAGGGTTTTGGTGATGCACAGTTTAATTTAATTTAAAAAGTTTTCCTCCGTAAATAAGATTTAGTACATTTATTTATTTATTTTATTCCACAAGTTTTATGTGTCCTTTGTGCACGGCGTCCAAGTTGTGCTCACTATGCCAGTGTTTTCATTTATTTAATTACTTAAAATTAAATCTAAAATGCAACGTCCTAAGACCGATGAAACTAAAATCGTTTTGAAGAATGGAGTCAATATTGTTTTTATATTTTAGTTCATCAATTAATTGTCCTAAAATGAGAAAAATTGTGTTTTTGTGGTTGTTTACGCTTTTACGTGTTAAATTAAATATGCCTTATTATTCTCTAAACATTTTTACAAGTTGAATGAATTTTAATTCTATTTGTTCTTAAATTTCGTCAGTCTTGTCACGAATTTCCAAAGACCTCACACAGTTTGTAATTTTTACCAGCCGAGGTTGTCTTTAACAATAATGAGTACCTAATCGACATTTTTATGGTGCTTTGAATTATTTTGCATTTATTTTTCATACTATTCTTAACTTACCTTTTTAAAATATCCTGGGAAAACTTTTATGGGCTTGGTGAAAAATCGCAAATTTAAAAAGAACTTAATTTTTGGGTAATACAGAACTGACTGTAAAAGCCTTAAATTAAACGTGGGCGAATATCAAATCGTTTATTAAACTTGTGTTTGGTAAGCTCAAAGACGCGCTATTTTTACCTCTACAATATTACTATAATGTTAAAGTTCTTTTTTTACTTGATCGATTACTTCATCGTTTGCTGCAAATGCTCTAAGAAATTTAGTACGCACCAAATAAAGCCATGGATCAAATTTTCTGAATGTAATTAAAACCTCAGAGCTATAAACACCGGAACAGATTGCCATTAAAATGCTTCTATAATTTGTGCCTTCATATCAATCAGCAATTCGTAAATTTTTGATTAGGGGATTGGAGATGGCACAGCTTTATCTCATTCATTTAAATACCTTTTGATGTAGTTTTGGTCTTGCACAACAAACAGCGAATTGAGAGAGCGCAAATAGGTTAGTGTTTGACTCACAAACACTGGCATCATGTACACAAGGTATACAAAGCTAGTGCATATTTTACAACGTTCTACAGCAATAATAAAAGCGTAGTGTTATCGGCGACCTATTTTCTGCAGTTGCGCTAAATTTGGATTACATTTTGATGAATCTCTTCCATTAAAAAATCACGAAATAATACAGCATTGCTGGAAAAATCAAATTTCATTTTAATGATGTAATCGAAACGTTGCATAATTACGATAATTATATCTTTTGGATGCACGTTAATTACGGTTTTTCATACGACTACCAATTAGGGCTCGCATTTTTCTGCTTGATGGATGGATTATGATAGAAAAACTCATACGAAGGCTTAACATGGAAGTCAATTCCACAAAAATTTACCCCAGTTCTGGCCGAACCAATTATGTTTTTAGTGTTGGTCGTTCTAAACTGTGATAATCCGACTAGCGACCCTGTTTTTATCTAGTAAATCTTGAGGGATTCGGACGATTACACGAGACGAAGACTATTACCTTCTTGGACGCTTTACTAATGCACTTTGCATTCGCCTAATCACGCCTCTAAATTACACACAGTATTTAGTCCTTAAAAGATATTTTGTTTTTGCTGGGGCAGAAAGTTGGAAATTAGTATGGCGCCGATAAACTCAAACAGCAACTCGTCATTGTTCAAGATTTAGGACTTGTTTCGTGATTTTAGAAGCATCTGATTTGAATAATTTCCGACTAAATCAAAGCGACAGAAATAAATAATGAGACAGCAGTGAAGAAATTTTTTACACGAACCATACTGGATGGCCTCAGCGATACCATCGCATTTTATGTCATCTTTATTGAATAAGAAGATCACGAATTCGTAATAAAATATCTATTCGTCACTCGTAAATCGTAGCGAACGATCCGAAACTCTCATCGACTCGATAATTCTCCAGACAATTTTTTCCGAAATGCGGAACTGTCTGTATAAATAGTTGTGCTTATATTTATCGTTTATGGCTGTTTCAAATCATCTATGCCACTTAGGTTTCGACCTAGAATTTGGATATGTAGGCAGTTTGAAGAAGACAAGAGCGTTATTGATTCGCCAATCGGACAATAATAGGAAATTATTTATTTAAACCTCATTTAGACACATGGTAAATCAACAACTCGACCTCAGCTAACAATGCCCGTGTAATTGCTGCCTGACGCCAATATTTACAGATTATAAAGCTATTTGTCGTTTCATCACATTTAAATGCTCGCCCTTCAATCGTCTTAACAGTTTTTAAAAACGAGGGTAGGATTATACGTCCAGTCAAAGAGCTAAATCTAGAAATATCGCCTAGGTGGTCACGTTAAATAATCCACTCCAATTGATTTGTTTCATTTGAATGTGTTTTCGTCTAGACTAGCATGTTGCAACAAGGACAAGTTTACGGGCAAGGTAGACTAGAATATTTGATCAGTTGTGCATAAGTTAAGTCCAGGATCGTGGGTGTCTTATTGTAAAATCACTTGATAATCATGACTATGAACTTGATTCATGACTCTTGTAAGAAGTTTATAACTGCGGTTTGTTTGTTACAAAATCAGTTGACAAGATTAAGTAACATGTAAATGTTGACAATGTGATAGATAGAGAAATTGGAGTAAGTGAATTTAACTTGGACCAAATTTGGGCCTTCTCAATGATTTTTTTCACAAATGTACGTTTAGTTTAAAGAATACTAAGAGTTATTACATGAAAGCAATCTTAGGGAGATTTTTTAAAGTAAGCAGAAAACACTGAGGATCCCTTTAAATAATCTATAAAATTTAAAATTAAATTTGAAATTTAGTTCAACGTATTTTGCAAATTTATTAATATCGATAACTAGTAATTAATCTCAAATTGTTCAGTTACTGCCTTAATAATACATTCTTATTCAATTTTCCCACTTTGTGTACATTAGTTACAATATTATTTAAAGGGGCATTGTTTACAGGGAATGACTAGCAAAACTTGTAATGGACCAATAAATTTTAAACACAGCGCTATGAAATTGGACATTATTTCTCATAAAAAATTGAAATAACACATCCAAATCCTTAAAAATGATTTTGTGACAAAGAAATGATGTTATTTGTGTAGGTTTATAATTTTAAATGAGGTTTTAATTGTATAATGGGTCTAGATCAAGGAAGGAATGTAATTGTTATAATTTCGCAATTAGAATCAAGTATCCGAAATATGGGAAATTAAAAAATCATTATAAACGAGTATGAACACCACTAATTAGATAATAGATTGGTGAATCACTGAAATATGTAAGAAATGAGAGCTTTCTTAAATTGGGAAAACAACTAGCACTGCAGATTCGTGATTAGACATTTTTATTCAAGCTTGATTTTCCCCCGAAAATTGATTATGCCAACAAAAAAAACACTGAATTGTATATCCCGTAGCAGGAACAAAGGACAGTTGCACACACCGTGTAATTTTCCGGCATGAAATTTTAATTATGGAAAAAGCTTCCGAGCCGTTGATCATAATTGCGGGCAATCAGAGTTGAAATACACATAAAACTAATTGAAAGTAATAAGCACATCGTTCGGACTGTGTGCAGTAGGGGTGGAGCTAAACTACCATTTAAGTAGCGAATTATTTACAGACAACTGTTATTACCTCCAACCGCTGTGGACGATGATGGCGTGTATGTATATTAGTTAATGAGAGGTAATTACTACCAGTAAAATTGATTTCTGTTATTAGGCTACGTGTCTGCTAAATACCTAGCAATTTTCTTTAATACCGTAATTGAATAGTCGGCTGGGCAAAATCGTTTACAGCTTCAAGTTACTACAAACATTTTGGTTGCCAAGTTTGTCGCTTCTTGCTTAAAGGATTTTCTTAAGCTTATATGAATACAAAGAGAAATACCCTTAGTTTCATCTTTCACAAGGTTTTATTTTTTAATTTTACGCATTTGGTTTGAACTAGAGAGTCAAAAACTTACTACAAAACTTACTAATCACAAAAAAACAGTTACTATTTTGGTACCAATCTAAAATTAGTTTTTCGCCTACTTGAACCGAAAACGTATCATAGCTGCTATAATGAGCGGGCTGTTCTGATCAAATGCGGGCTTTTGGCCATTTTTACGGGCCCGTTCTGTCAAATTTATTGGAAGTCTACTTGAAAATGTAACCTAAAATTTAAAAATATAATCGTTTTTTACCTTTCTATATGCAATCTCTAAGCTCAAACAGTATCTGCTAATTGGAAAAACAAGCTACAAGAAATAAAATTTTGTGAAAGCTAACTGCCAAACTGACAAATAATCCAAAGCACCCTACCGGTCTGGATTTTCCTAGAGATCCTTGTCACAATTGTCACCATTACACATTACACAGTTACAGAAGACGAAAAATTTTTAAATGTAAAATCAAGTAGGCGAAAAACAGTTGTACGTCTCATGGTCCGAAAGGCATTAGCGGCCCTTAGCTGCCTGCTGCCCTCGCTTCGCTCGGGCATCAAACGGCTGCGGGCCGCTAATGCCTACTTTCGGCCCTTGAGACGTAATATACTATATGAAAACTTCTTGACATTTTCGAAAAATATTTCAATCAAGAAGTAATCCATACGTCAAAATCGACTCTCGAAAATTACATTTTCGAACAAATGGGAACACTGTTACCCTTATTTTAAAGGCCTTGGCAACTTAAAAAAAACTTTGTCTTAAATAATAGTACTGAAAACGCTTAGTACAGTAGCGAAAACCGTTTCTCTTTATCTACTCTCTAACTCAAATTATTTCGATTTAAAGTTGGAATTATGACGACATAACCGCCTGTCGAGCATTTGGTCCAACATTAAGATCAAATGGTTTTTGACTTTTAAGTGACACTGACAGAGTTTAACAAAACTTAACAAAATTCCTCAGATTCTTTCGTGAAGTTCAAGACAAAATTTAGAACAGAAATTCATCGGAAAAGTAGTTAATTTTTTATTTTGTGTAACATGTGTGAAAAATGTTCAAATATCTGTGAGGTTTTTAGTGATTGAGAGGGTTCAGTGATAAGAGGATTCTGTGATGAGAGGCGGTTGTGACGTCACGATTTCTTTGCTTTGAAGCGATTATCTCGCTTATTTTTCATCGTAGAAAATTTTGAAAAGAACCTAGTGATATAGAACGAACAATAATTTCAATTTCCGTTAAAACATAAAACAGGTAAAATAAGTTGCCAATGCCTTTAACAGAAGCAGTTAGAGAATCGCAAATTAGACAGCTCTGTTAAGCGGTGTCACAACAGAGCACTGTTGCCAACATTCTATAAACGTAACAGAGACATTTAGAGAATACCACCATTAGTTGCCATTTACATTGATACATGTCAAATTATCGCAAATTAAAGTTTGACTGTAATTAAATGTTCAGACCTTAGAATTAGTAGATGTGAGCAAATATTTTATAAGCAAGAAGCGAGTTCCATTGATTAGTGGTCTAGCCTGTCAGTGGCTTTTAAAAGATTCTATGTTGTTTTGTATAAGCTCAAAACTTTTGTTTTAGAGCAAGCGCTTTTCGTTAAAAGCTAAATTAAAATATATATCTTAAAAATTTACAGACTTTAAGAAACTATACTGTCACTATTTCACTCAAAATGTGCCCGAAAAAATGTTGAAAAGTATGAACAAGTTTGAAATCAATAATAAGTGAGGCTAATCGACCACCACAAAAATGTGAACTGACAAGCGAATAAAAGTTATAAAAACTTTAAAAAATGAAATTCCATTAAAACCATTTTTTCATATGATACTATGATAGGTACTGATTTGAAATTTTGACTTTATACAATTGCAGTTATTTATTGTACAAAGCGATCAAAAAGTCTTCTATCAGGAAGGCGTATTACTTGAGAACGTGTGTCCGGTGTCATGTATTAGTTCAGCCTACTGTCAAAATTTAAACTGAAATTACCTCAAACCTAAACTGTTAGATGCCGTGAATCCGTGGCACAAATAACACCCGAACGATACACGACCCGTAAATGGTGTCTATGGGGCAAAACTGGATTACAACAATAATTTATTTCCTTAATTTTTTGGACATTTTTCCTTTGACATTAGGCTTGAGCAGTGGCGTAGTGAGCCCTTAACGGGCCTGTGTTCCATCATCTCAACACGGGCCCTCCTAACATCTTGCCCCCCATGGCAATTTAATAAAACTTAAGCACATTTAAAGTTTTAAAATTGAAAATATTTAGTTTATGTAATAAATATCATTTGACTTAGATTTTGAATTCTATTTGAACAATAATAATGTCTAGCCTTAAAAAAACAAATCCTAAAAAATCTTCACCTATTTCATTTTAATAAAAATTACCCACGAGATTCGTCAACAAAAATATTTTGGTCGAGAAGCCATTTTTAGTGTAAATATTGTAGATGTTCTCCACTTAAAAAAACTGTATTTGTTTAATTCAGTAAATTGCATTTGTTTATTTGTTGATACGCATTTGTAAAAAGTTTTGCAACATCGCCATAATATTTTGATTTTCGCTTTAAAATAATAATTTAGATGATTTGTTGTAATATTTTACTTTCTATGGTACATTCAAAAATTTCATTTCATACGTTTCTAATATTATTTTAAATGCTTTAGCGTCATCATCAACTTAGGCTTTTGATTTTGAAGTTAAAATGATTTTTGAGAGTATTTTGAAAAAGTTTGTACAGCGTGCACCAGAACTCGTTCCCCACCGGAAAAGTGCTAGTGGTAATGTGGATGGCAAAAATGCAAAAAAGTAGGTCTTTTATTCTTCGTTTGGGAGATACAAAGGTTTCAAAGTGACCAATCCCAGAAGCTCTCTCCTAGGTGTATTGCATACAGTAAATCCGTTACTAAGGAATGAAAAATAACTCTAGTGTACCCGTTCCACATATTTTTGATTTCCTAGCAAAGTGTTTTGTTCCCGTAGTCCTCCGGAGCAAGGTATTTTGTGATTGGCTCTTTTCAAACGTTCTTATCTCCTAAACGCAGAGAGTTAGAATTTTTTTGTAAAGGAACTTTAGCTTCAGAATTGCCTAAACTATATGCACCTTTCCGGTGGGGAGCGAGTTCTGATACACGCTGTATAATATTTATATTCCAGAAGACCGCCTCGTAGGGACAATTTTTTTTTAATTTGATGTCTTCAATGTCTTATTAAATAAACTTTTTTCCACAAAAACATAATTAATATTGTGGGAAATATGTATAGCAAGTACACACGCACAATAATTGCACACAGTTCAGACGATACTACACACTCCAATAAATTTGTTTTGAAACAAAATTAAGAACATAATTTATGTGTAACATAAAGAAAATACAACATTTCTGATTAGTGATTATGTTTTCGGTACAAGTGAACAAGTCTTGGTGCTTTGATGCAGACAAAACAATATTTTGTCAACACAATCTTATTTTCTCAGCTAATCCAAAAAATAATTTTTAACTTTTGACTTTTTAAAATTTGTTCCAAATTGTAATTTGTAATTGGACAACGGAAAAGACCACTGCGGGCCCCTTGGAGGCCCGGACCCGTGTTCCGCGGAACCCACGGAACCCTGCTCAATACGCCACTGGGCTTGAGTTCGGCAGACATATTAGCTGTTTCAAAACTATAAAAACGCCAACGTCGCATTTTCTCTCAAAATTAGCTGTTATAAATTATTCACGCACTTTAAAAAAATAATAGCTGATGTAATTTATAGTTTCAATAAGAGATCTAATCATTAATAACAATTTTACATTTTTATCAACCTTATTTAAAAAAATAATTCGGTAAAATGCGACGTTGGCGTTTTTATAGCTTTGAAACAGTTAATACGTTCTTTATTTCTATGCTTACTTGATAGAAGGACTTTTTGATCGCTTTGTACAAGGGTCTCAAAATGTATGTTATCCCCGCAAAGGTTTAATTAAGGGGATAAAATACGTGTAAGACAATACAATACACCGTTTTATCCACAGTCAGACAAGTTAAATCAATATTTTAGAAAAATTTTATTTGACGTTTTGAAGTGACTTTTGTCGAATTAATTTTTATTCAGCCAATCACGAGACGATTTTTTCATAAGACCTATAGGTTTTATTGGTATCATAAGACGTCTCCTAGTAGTGATTTTATGACCTAATAAAAGACTGCCTGGTGTGGATAAACATATTTAAATAAAAAGAAACGTTTCCATCATTGATATTGCAAAATCTGAATGGATTTAGTGTACTTTCGAAAATCGAATTGAGCCGAAGTAGTGGGAGCCCGATTTCGTGGTTAATCATGACGTGTAAGCCTTATTTATGCTATCGTCGTGGCATTTATAATGCCTGTAAAAAAATGACAAGACTTTTCTTGGTAGGGAATGTAAAGGGAATATCGCGCACCGACACGGATCATCATCGTTCATTAGCATAATGGCCGGCTTTCCACAAAACAAATGTCCTGAAACTAATAGTGAACGTTCTGCAGACATAACTAAATTCAAATGCACATTATAAAATCATTGGGTGTATTCACGAATCGTTGGCCAACTCTTTAACCATCCTATTAGAAAATCGGCTCTTCTTTTAAGATTATCAAAGAGCACGGAATTTCATTATGGATGATCCCGCTTTATTTATTCAACGTAAATTCGGGTTATTTTCGGATGAATATTTTTCCACGGACGTTTCGAACTTTTCCCGTTCCGATTTAACAATGTTTAACGTGACCAAAGGAATAAACATGCAGAGGTGGGCTACAAATCCGTTCCGATTTAAGCATCGTCGATCAATTGCCCGTTTGTATTGTATCTGTCGGTCGTTTTTTTACGTCTACACAAAAACCTCTTGTAACTTTCCAATATAAGTAATAAATAATGGAGGACTGCGAATTGTAGGCGGGTGGAAACGATGACTGAAGGAAACAGTACGAGAAAGACTGCCGGAAGTCTGCTTTGGCGTTCCGCGGAAGTAGAAGCGAAAAAGCCGCAGGCTCTCCAAACTAATGACTTATTCTTACAAACTCATAAATCTGCCCTGGACAGGTAGTCAAAATGACATATTAATTGTTGGATGAACAATTCCTGCCGATACACATTCTGACATCCCTTAACAAGCTTCCGACAAATGGACTTTTGTTAAATCTTTATTAAAAAGGGTAATTAAAAAGTAATTATGGGTATGGTCCTTTAGTTTTTCAACGCACTCGGTCCACTTTGGACTACATATTTGAAGGATGCTCCAGGATTTCTAAGTACATTTTGTAGAATAACAACGATAATTCTTGCCCTATTTTGAGAAAGTGTTCATGGACGTAAAATGGATTAAACATTAGCCTCCCAATGTATGGCTCTTGACTGATATCCAGAATTTCTCAAAACAGCCAATCTTCGCCACATTACATCCTTTTCTAAATGTAAGTGCCTGAAGTACTTTCAAACATTTAAAACTATTTTGGACCGTTCTTTCATAGAGCAAGAGGTAGCTTCAGAAAGACTGATCTAATATTTTGAAACGACAAAGGCAAAAGAATATAATCCAAATCTGGAATCAGTCCAATATCCAATATCCATTGTCTTCAAAAACGAATTGAAAAATTAGAGCAGATTACTTCGTAATAAGAAAAAAAGTTGATTGCTCGTCGTTATCCGAAAATAAGTAGAACATAAAAAAATGCATGCATGCATTGAAAATCAAAGACTAAAGCTTCTTCATTAATATTCATGTGCGCACATAATTATTCATGAATATTGAACAAAATTTTAGCAACAACTTTTTCAGCTGTTCAAAACGAATCACATCTTTTTATGATTTAAGGGTTAATTAAAAGCATGAAGATCGAAATTATCAAGATATTTTTTATCAAAATGAAAATTTCTTTTATATGTCTATTCAAATGTATGTTTCGATAAAGTACGCATATTTTTAACATAGTTTTATGATTTATGAAAGCAAAAATTTAATTTAACAAAACATCTACGACAAAGTTACTTTAACTTTGAAATTCACTATTGAAATTGAATTTAAATATAGATAAGTTTAAAAAGCTGGTAAATCAGTGCAATCTTACTAAAAAATCTATGTTATGACCAAAGTTCAGTAAGTGAACGTTCCATTAAAATGCAGAATCAAAGTTCAGACTCTCAACAGAAAAGAAGGAAATTAGATTCTAGGAAACATCACGACGTCTAACAATGTTTAGAGTATATATTGAGGTCTTCTATTGGTAAATATGTTCCGGATTTAATTTTCTGAAGCTATGTTTCTTACGTGGATCCAATATTATGTAACTTCGGCTGCAATAGAGAAGCTGAAACGAAGCCGTGTATCGATAAATTAAAAATATTTCCCGATGATAGAAAAACAAGCCACTTGTTCGTGTTGTGCTGTAATAAATGTTCACGGAAAAATGAAATGAATGTAGATGAAAAGAGAATTTGAGATCTAAGCTTTGAATTGAAAAAATGCGGTTTTTGCTGGAGCTTTGAATACACCGGATTCCGCATATCTTTCATTCTTGCGGCTAATGAAAACTAATTCGGGTTGTTCTGTGGAACGTCAAATTTGCTCAAGTGAATGACAAGTTACTCAGCTAGCCAATGTTTGAGCCAAGATAAATCTGTTTGGCACAAAAGGAAAGAAAGATAAAAAATATGCAGCAGAAACCTTTTTCAGTGTTCGTTCCGGCGCCACACGCCAACAAACACAAGAAGTGCTGTAATGTAAAAAGCTAGTTTCCATGGGACAGGTCTACAAGGATAACAGCAGAAAGGAGCGTGCTGAAAGAAGGATGCGAGGAAACGAGTGGATCCTCCTCCTGAGGGAATGACGAATGCTAGGCGACAAACTCAATTACAGTAAACCACCGCAAAACCTTTGAACTGACTCGGCCCCGATTCCGTCCCTCTTACGTCCCAAAAGCATTCTGTTTTTCAACTTTCCGTTACTTGTGTTCTGTGTGACAATCGCGAAATATGTTGCACGTCCGGGAAAACTCGATTTGGCTATTTAGCGGTCCTCGGGGTTTTATTAATCCACGTTAACTAGCCACCGAAATAATTGAAACCTTATAGCAGAAAATTTTCGGTGGGCTGGATTTTTTTCTCAACAAACAAACCGGAGTTAAACCGACGACTCTCTTTGTAAATTTCATCCGGGCTTGTTTGAAATAAATCCGACTATCTCCAGTGTCATTCCATGGCCATTAATTATTTAACTTTAAACCGCTTCTTTCATTATTCACGACGGTCGGAAATAACGAATATTCGAAAATAAATGGGGAATACCTCATTGCAATGTCAACACACCTGTAACTTCGTTTTCAACCCGTAAATATTTTAGAGTTGATTTTAATTTAAAATGTGGACAGATACTGAACTCTACGGTCATTTAAATACATTAATTTCTGATAGCAACGCTTCACCATTATAATTTTGTGGCTAACGATTTAACAACAACTTTTATACTCGACAGATTTATATTCTGTAAGCTGTGATTTAGATAATTATGGTTTTTCAATAAAACACTTTGAGGAAACTCAAAAAATGTTTAGATAAATACCACAAAAACTATACTAGTTACAACCTACAGAGTATGGCAAAAGTATGTAACCAGTTTTTTTGCCCAAACTAATTACTTTACAAAAGAAATATATTAGGTTATTAAATCACATGTGATCATTTTTGAAAAATATTTTTTTGCAATATCGCTTGATTTTATTTTTTAAATGACAACGATTTTTTGGCAGACTAGGTACATCATCGGTACGTCTAATTTAATAATATTGTGTTTTCTTTTTAATAAATTATTAAAGTTGCATTCCAAGTTCGTCACGAAGATTTTCTTAGACAAGAAAATAGTCGCCATTAAAAAAATTATATTTTGGTATAACTCGAAAACTAAAAAGTAGTTCGAAAAAGTTTATTCTGCAAAAATGATTTTAACGCACTATCCCCCGGTTTGTTGAACGAGTTATTGTTAGATAAATTCAATCGGTTCCATAATTTCTACAGAAACACCAATCAGATGATCTCTACCTTAGCAACTATCCAACCGATAAAATTTATCTAACAGTAAATCGTTCAAATCGAGGGTTAATAAAAATTCTACTTTTCGTAGTCAGTACTTTTGAAAAAAAAACGCTGTTTTTTTCGGTTTTTTTTCGGTTGAACTTCCGAAACGATGAGAAATTGGCGCAACTTTAAAATTTTAAATACTAGGTACATATTTTTATCGCATTTTTGAATGCGCCTCTTAAAACTGAGTAAAATTTACCCTAAATGTTAGTACTTATCTGGCATAGTTTTTGACATATGTCAATCTTTTTATGCAAATTTTCATTAGCAGGGGTTCATTTAAAGTATCACAGTTCTTCAACCCTTTACAATAAGAGAATAATTCTTTTTGTATTTGATAACCAAGGTCTTCTAAAATCTCCGGGATTGTCAATTGTCAAATTGCAAGGCTACTATGATTTTTTGAAAATAATGATTAAAAAATGTTTTTTCAAATGGAATGACCCTGTTTTTTCAATGGCAATCAAAAGAACATCGATTTTTATGGAGACTTTTATCAACATCTTCTATAGGCATCTATCTCTTACATTTTATGGAATAATCGCAAAAAATGGAATTGAGCTTAATATTTTCATTTTTAGTCGAGTAAACTTTCAAAAAATACTATAAAGTTGTGCTATTAATTAAAAGAAATGTTCAATTTGTCCACCATTTTCATTCAAGAAGTTTAAAATGCGATGGCAGACTGACTGAGTTACTTTAGATAATTCACTAAGTTGTAATAAACCATAATTAAATATTGTTGTTGGAGTGCTTATTCGATAATAAATCACCTAAAAAATAAATAAAATGTTGAAGTTTGACAACTGTTGAACATTTTGCAAGGCCTACTTAATAACGATGAAAACTACAGAGTAAAATCCGTTTTTTGTGATTTTTTTCAAAAACTGTAGATAGGTGTAGAATGTGTTCATAAAAGTCACCATAAATATTGATGTTCTTTCGATTGCTTTTAAGAAACTAGGGTCGTTCCATTTGAAAAAATGAGTTATATAGCCGTTTTTTGATAACCATTTTGAAAAAATTACATTAGCCTTGAATTTTCACAGTTGACAATTTTGAAAATTTTGGAAGATTTTTCTAACCTTCAGTTATCAAATGCAAAAAATATTATGCACTTGTTGCAAAGGGTTCAAGAGCTGTGATATTTTAAATAAACCTGAACTAAACATGTAACCTCTATCATAATTTTTTCTATATGTTATATCTATTTTATATTTGGCCCAAGATTTCGTCCAATTATGCTCTTAAAACATTGCTACATTGCTATCAAATAATGCGTAAACTCGCCACCAGACATCACTCAAACATTTCGCAACTTTTTTCGTTCTGTTTCCGTAATTACTTAATTAGTAATGATTTGGATAGAAAAAAATTGAGTCGATGTCTTAAATGTAATAAACTATTCTCATTTAAGCTTTGAACCCCATTTCACGTGAGTAGACTAGCAAGATCCTTTAAAAAATAAACAGTATGCCGGAAACCACCAACTTATTACCTACACGCTACGCCGGCGACTTGCACTGGTAGTATTTCAGTTTTATTAAAACATAGGTCAATGAACAAAGAAGAGGTAAGAGCGTCGTTTTGTTTATCACTTGTGTATTTTTAATTTTCCGCAACAGTTATTTTCACTAAAACTCGCCCTCTAAACCGTTTAAAACCCACCAGGAATTAAAAAATGATTGCAGCTTCCTCCCGTTGTGTTGTTTCCCGGCGTCAAAAAAGCATTCCCGAAGGATATGAATACAGATCCTTATCCCGTGTTAAATGAATAGGTATGTCATTACAGTAGACGGTGCATGATAATTCGCGCCAACACCGACAAATTGCAAAGCTCGCTTTCAGCCGCCACAGTTCAATCACCGAATGGTTTGTGAGCTAAGAAATGAATGCGTCATCGAAAGTAATCACCGATTTGTGAAAATCCTAATTTCCGGTGAACTATGGCAGTGCGAGCATCACCCGAAATTACATGTTAACTAACTATAGGCTCAAGGTAAACGATTCGATAACAGACCGTAATCGAAGCTGAAGCTGAAAGCTCCACGGTTGCGGCCGCATTTCGGGCACTATCTGTTGCTTTAGTATTCAACGCGTGCGGTTTCAGTGATCTCGTCATCCTATCATTGTAAATCGACCGTTGACTACACAGCGGTTACGGCTTCATATAAATCGTGACGTACGATGAATAAACCATCATGTTTGCGGATTTTTACAGCAAATAGATAACATTTTGTCATCCCGTCACCGGTAATAATAATTAGCCAAATCAGATTTGATACACTTATTGGCGATACTCTCGGTATTTTACATTTTTTCCGTTGATGATAACCCTCTGGATTGAAGCCCGTTCCATGATAAAAATAAATTGTGTTGGAAGCAAACACAGCGAATGTTAAAAAAATCTGGCAAAAATAACACTCAAATTTCAGAAGCACGTTTAATTACTCTTTTAAATTTTAAGGATTCGATTAAAATCCTTTCTAAAACGGAATTTAACACAGCTTGGAACAAATTATGTAAGGGCTTATTCTTCGTGCCAAACCTTTGAAGAAGTTTACGCCGGAACCTTACAAGTTACATACTTTGTCGGTCCTATGCGTCATTCTCTAAAGAAAGATCCTGCCACGTTGTCTCTTGGGTCGACACTAACGTTTTTTGAACCACCAAATACACTCGAAACAGATTAAAGTTGTTTAAACCTCATTTAATTCTACTACTTGACTATTAGCTTTAGCTATTACTTTTGCAAAATTTCGGTTTAAAAATCAAACAATACATAGCATTAGCGTTTGTAAAAATAAACAATGAATGATGGTTTTTAAATCTCCATTAATTTTATGACTGATCTTCCTTGCATATAAAAGCGTAGGATTTTTATATTATCATATGAGATTCTCAATTTGGATTCAAGGCTGAACGCACGTGGCCGATATGATCTCATTCTTTCATATAACCACTGCAAATAATGATTATAAATAGAACAATGTTGGGAATGTCACCCGGCGTTAATTGCGTCTGCTACAAGCATTTGGAAAGGTAAATTGTGAAAAGGGTTCCGTTTTAAACTGACAAACTATACGTGAAACTATTCGCTCTGTCGAAATTCAGCAACCAACTTGGGAAGAAAAATAATTGAGGATCGGTTCCAATTTCATTAAAACTGGGTAGAATTAAAATCGTTTCGTAATACACGAAACTGGTGTTTGAATTCATAAAATTAATTTTAAAAAGTTATTGGGTGAAAAATCATGTTAGAAAAATTAGCATTTTCGGAGGAACCGAAAGACTAATTGCTCTCCTCAGTTGGATTCATTATAAATACGTCAAATTTACTATCACGATCAGAAGTAAATTAAACTGGATAATTTGTCAGCCTCGAGGCAAAGCTCGAATTATACGAATTATTGCTTCATTAATGACATTCTCCAGAGCACCTTGATGGATTCAGAACTGCGGTAGTTCGTAAGTGACATTTTTATGAGAGATTAGTAAAAATGATAAACAAAGTGTCCATCACTTTATTCTCTCCAGTTCACGATCACGTTATTTTTTTTTGGTGGTTTACACTTTTTGCAATCATGTAGGAGGCTCGTGCCATAAATTTGTAACAGAAGTCTATAGGCACCATATATTTTTTTAAACTGTCATTTACGAACAGATTTAATTTTTATGAAGCTATTAAATGAGCTGAACTCGATATTTTATGTGAACATAAAAATTTATTCTTAAATAGTATTTACGTAAAATAAAGATAATTAAATTTTGTTTTGTTTCACCAGTAAATCAAAATGCAATTTTATTAACTAATTTCAGTTTCGATTAAATTTGCCTAATGATGACTCAAATAAAACTCGCTCTTTAAAACATTTTTTTGCTGACAGATTTTACGGCATAATACACGTACTAACCAACTAGTTATATTATCTTCCAAGTTGAATAAAACTACATAAAATTTACTTAGTTAATAATGCATCTTTTCACAGGAATAAAAATTTTGATTTTTATTTTGTTTCTCAGTGTGGAAAACTGTTTTTATAAAATTATACAATCTAACGGAGAATCAGTTAACAGGAAAGATATTCTTGTATTATAATTTTTTTTTATTATGTGATAAAGTTAGTAAATATTCGTGTCCTTTAAAGTCCTGCAATATCTTTCCAGGTTAATAACCTTGACATGATTTTCGGTTTATAAAATAAAGAAATGAACAAACGTTTAAAGATTGTATACAATATTTTCAAATGTGTACAATCTTATCCAATAGCTGCTCACCAGGTGTGCGGGTGTGCCTCAAACAATTCAACTGATCTTGCAACTTGTAACTATAAGTACAATTGTCACAAGCTAAGAAAATATTATTTTAGTGAACGCTCATCGAAAAAATGGGTACTCATTTTTTAGCACAAAGCACATATCTAAATAAGGCTCAATAATAAAATAAATACGCCTTTTTTAATAGTTAAAGTTCAGCAAGGCCAATTTTTGTATTTTAGATTTACTGCCATATATGAGTATGCTACAGGACCCCATTTAACTTACTTCTGATGTAGTGGTAGCTGAATAAAATCTAATAGACAAACGAAATTACATACTCTAAATATAGTAGAACGTCCTTCCAATTCTGATTTTGTATTGCAATGCACAATGAGGTAAAATCACCAAATTGAGCTATTTATTGATTTAACCATCATTTACAATTATACATTGTTGTGTCTGCACATTCATTAGCTGCATGAGAACAATGTATTGTAAATATTATTATCGTGTTTGTATTAAATTAAAAAATTGGTAAATTAAAAAGAAGTCGCTCCGTTTCTCCCTTGATTCAAACAATGTAATCTAAATATGGTTGGGGTCAGCTCCGAATATCCTTAGAACTTTCCGTATGATTTCAATGAAAGAAACAGCTTAAAGAGACCATGGGTTTCTAAGATTATTGTTACAATTAGTGCAAGAATGCAGTTGTCAAATAAATGTATTCTACACAATGAGAATCTCAAATTTTGACTCTTCCTAAATCGAGAACCAAAAAAGTCAACAGCATAATATTGCAGTTGGTTTCAGGTCAAGCTCTATCAGCACGGTAATGTTGGTGTTGACCGTCTTATGTAAGATATACTATTCATATTACAGCATTTTCTGATTTGCTATGTCTTATACTGTTCATCCAGAAAGTAATGTCAAAATTATTCTATTGTCAGAACAGTGTTGGTTTTCGCTGACGACAATCTAAAAAGTAGTCAAAGTCCAAAAAGACATCGACGGAAAAGCACCACCCGATATAGCGATATAGGAGAACATAAAAAGAGAAACCTTTAATTCGCTTACACAACAGTCGCCTGTTACCAAATGAAAATAAAAAGAAAACAAACTTGGGCAAAATGCAGATTCATTATCATGGAACAGGTGGCATTTCCAATCTTCTCGCGTTACACCCAAACAACTCTAAAATGGTAACCGTATAATGTAATAGGTTTATATTTATTTGACATATCCGAACTACTTAATTTATATTCATTAATATTTATTATTTTTTGACATTAATTACAGCATGTGGGTTAACAATGGTTAACCTCAAAAATATTCTATACTAGATTATTATTATTATTTGAAAAGTCATATTTAAATAAAAAAAATTTTTTTGAAAGTATTAAACGTATAATTTATAACTGATTTTATTTGTTAATTAATTTGGTGCCAAAGGAGGTAAGATGATAGTTATACGTTTTGTTTCTGCTGTGGGAAACATACACCGGTATTACATTCTCACTTTTCAATTAAAAAACAACGGAAACAAAAATTACGAGGAAGAACAGTTGTTCTCTGCGAAATACACACGTAGGCGTTGAAAAGATTTATTAACGTGTCAAGTTTCCATGGTTGAAATTGAAATTATAAAATATTTTGAAAATATAAATAAATGTACGTCTACCAGTGATTACAACAATAATTTTTTAATTTATTCGGTCGGTAAAAATTAAAAATCTGCGAAACTTTCCAATTAAACAAAGACATTAGGTCCAATATGTGTTCAGATGAGATTTATCCCAACGCGCAGTGAGGCAATAAATTAACCAACCACAAAAACGTCGAGGCCCTTTGAGTGATATTAACATAACTCGCAAAGTGGCATGAAATGTAATAAACAGCATTGTGGTGGATGAAAGAAATGCTCCATTTTTAATCCTTTTCTACTAAAGCAAAGCAACGACTTGAACACAAATGTTGGCGTCGGTGCAGTGCAATTTTCTTGTCAACGAAATATGTTTCAAATTTACTGTGAACTAAATGAAAACTAAGAAGTTTGTGTTTAGTTTTGTTTATGTACACACATACAGCAATACATTTTTTTAAAGATAGTTACCTGAACTTTTGGCTAAAGCTAACAACACAGCTGAAACGTAGACAATATATTTCTTCATTTTTTGGGTCACTTGCTAATAGAGTTTTTCCTAATAACAATAAGCTGATTAGACTGGAGATGTGCACATGTTGTTAACTCTGTAGAAAAAACAAACACGCCATCATTTAAACCATCCAACACGAAATGTTTGTTTGGGTGTGTTTTATTATTATTTTCCAAAGCACATAACGCTGCTACCTTCACTCCGTTAGATCGATTGCAACTAATTTAGTCCCCTTGGAAGTATCAACTCTTCGTGAAGAATAAACAAAACTAGTTTAAAACAAATACGAGTACAGATAAAAAATGATAAGTGGGTTTAGGAACAATAATTAGCTTAAATGTTGTGACAAGTTATGTAATTCGGGAAATTCAATTTGAATTGGATTAAACGGTGTCCAAAAATAAATTGACTTGAACGTCGTTCTAAAAATAAGAAAAATACCTAGTGCTCTACATTTTAAATAAATGATTATCCGCAAGCCATCGATTTAACACGTCTTTAGGGTGCTTTTTTAATATTCATCTATGTTTAAATTGCGGTGAAATCCGACCATTTCCGCTTTTCGCCAGCCCCAGTCCAAACAAATGATTTGGCGGTAACCTCCTTAAGTAAAATTATTTAATTTGCGAGTTACACAAGGGAGCAAGTAATTCGACCCTAGACGCAGCCGTATTCAAATTGGTTAACTCAGTCCGTACCTTCGAAACGTAATAATACAGAACCCATTAAATTTCTATATTAGCATACAATGTAATTTGCAAGGTATTAAGTTTATACTTTAGGAAAACAAATACACCTGATATAATTTAGACTTCTTGGTTGACAAACGGGCTGAAATTAAAATGTACATCAAGTACTCGCTAACCTTAATATTACAGCACAAAGGGGAAAAATTTAAAGTTAATTTCATTGCCTGAAACAGGTATACATGTTGCGCCTGTTCTTAATTGCTTTATGTTTATAATAATTGGCATTCCTACATTATTAGGGAAATTTCATTCTCGCAGCAAACTCATGAACATGATTCTTAACAAAGGAACGTGTTGTCGTAAGTCATTGCAGCAAAATGAAAAAATATCTCGTGATTTACATGTTTGTTAGGAGGATCAAAAACCCACACAGATTATTTGAGTCTCCCAATTAAGGTCCGGAACTACACAATTCTAGATTTAATCCAAAAAAATTACGCTCTGCACCCCAAATTTATAATGCATAGCGAAATTGAATTCGTGAAACAAAGCTTGTGCATTCTCGCTTCTCCCCGAATAAATTTGTGAGTTTAATATTGGTGTAGAGGCAAACATTACTATGATTTAATAAAACATAACCTACAGTGATAATTAGATTTCAGGTCCCTTTAATCCTTCATCAGACCTTTCCAGTGGCAACATTCACACGTTATATTTAGTTAATAAATGTGAGAAGTGCAACCAAATTATTTACACACTGGAAAGCAAATTGATAAATATTTTTGTATCGATATTAAACGAAGAGGACGTTGAACCGACTCTTTAATAAAGCTGCTTGATCTGTAACAAATCAGTTGAAAGGGACCGCCGAGTAGTTTTTTGCCACCGAAAATGATTAAACCACACCAAAATATACTCCATAATACTAACATCACACCCGTAGTTGTTTATTTTACTTCGGAAGTTTGAAAAACAGACTTATTACGACATTGGACATGGAATTTCTTTATCAGAAATTGTTTGGTGAAAACTTATAGAATGTTGGAAGAAACAGCAGGTAAATGCCCTAATAATTTTATTACGGTAATCTGTCAACACGAAAAACAAGTTTTATTTTTCATCCTTTAGCTACAATAATTTTAAACCAATAAATTTTTCACAGAGCTTAAATAATCTATATTTATGCTAATCGCAAAATAAATGTTCCACCAGAATTTGTCAAAATAAATATTAAACTTGTGTGGGTTATGAAAAAGCTGATGTATTTAGAATAAAACACGAATCATTTCCCACCGACTGGTTATCCCGATCTAATGTCATCCTAATATCCTAAACTGTGGTATAAATCCATTAAAAAATCTTGTTAAAATATTATTAACAGATTATAACAAAGTTTTTAGAAAAAAAAATGAAACTTCAAATAAGTTTAGACACCAGTTCATAATATTCTTCGGTGATCCATCTTCATTTGATAGATTTCAAAATTTTGGCTGAGCAAAAGAAACCAAACATACAAAAAATATTCTTAGTAAATTATAATATGTTGATGTCAAAGAAAGATCTTGAACTAAATTTTGTTTAGACCAATGACCTCAAACAACACAGTTTTTACTTAATAATAATTGCAGATGTGTCCGGTCGGTAAAAATATCGTGGAATAAATCAAAAAACTTATTCATAACAGCTCCCTGTTGGCAAACTGTATCATTTGCGATCTCAACGAGCTTGAAACTTTACATCTCGCACGTATATATCTTTATAAATTGTGCTCTTTATAATACTGTCAACAACACTTAACCGTCGACGTTGTACCCAATTTAAAAAAATATAAATTTAAGTATTTCTGAATATTTCAGTGACGAAATTGGGGTTTAGGCCTCAACTGCATTGGCACATTTTGCTTCCAACGTTTAAAAAAGTAAAAATGCACTCGTAGCCGGGATGAATAAGTCAACAGAACATTTTTCCTGGCAAACCATCCATCGAAATGTAATGCATGTAGGGACAACTCTGCCATCTGATCCATAAATTTCGCATCGCCACAATTAGCCAACTGAGTAAATTCCGGTTTGATATAGTAGAATAGCCGCAGTTTACCAAAAAATTAAACTCCCTCCCAAATGGTAAACATATGAATAAATAAAACCTACTGCTGCAGTCCTATCGAAGCAAAAAATAATTTGTACAAGCGGCGGAATAACGCAATGTAATAATAAATACTTTGCAATAAATTTACAGGCCTTACACCAAGAGTAACAAGGTAATTTAAGTGATGTTTAAACTGCAAGTAACGCCAGGGTTAAATATTCACAACGTTTTAAACACACTTAATGGCTATGCTAAAGAATTTTTTTCTTCAACTGCATTTTCATGCAAATTAATTACCAGAAAAATGAAAAAGAAACGGCTTAAAGCCACCGTTTTGTGTCCGATATGCGAGCTTAAATTATTGACGTAAAAAGCCGATTCTTGGAAAATTAATGGGATCCTGAAAAGAACTTTCAAGATTACCATACGAGCAGACTTTCAGTTTCATTTCTTAACAATGCAACGTTAATAGTAGTTTAATGCTCAGAGGACAATAACGTATGGACTTTATCTCGACAAAATAAAGAAATCACTCAATACAATTATCATAACTTATCGCTATGATGTTTGAGCATGAAAATTGGAACAGGCGAGCAGGGATTGGGTAATTGCGAACGGAAGACACCGAGGTGTAAATTCGTTAATGTTTCATATGAAATATAAAATTGTGCAAATGTTTAATTTGCAACAAAAATCAGTGAAACGGTATTAAATAAACAAGTTCTTCGATAATCCCACCTGAAACAATATTTACACAAATGCAAAAGAATCCGCAACAAGCTTTTGAATGTCGACGAGCTTTCTACAAAAATTAATGATAAGATAAGACAAGAATGACATCGAACAAAAAATTTTTCATATCAGGTGGAATTATAGATTTGTTAGTAAGTTTGTAATTTTATGCGCCCGTCCTGTAAACACTGCTTTACTGTAAACTTCAGTCTGAAAAATACTTTTTTACGCCTGATGTTCTTCCCGAACTTGAATCATGTATTAAATTTATCTATGGGCTCGTGATTACCAGGACAGAACAGAATACAATTATTTTGACAAAGCATGTGCGTATTGTTTAAAATCTTGAGCAATAATTTTTGTATATACACAAAACTCTTAAATACACCAACTAATTCGATCCTTTATTAGCGCAGAGCCAAACCAATTTAATTTAACCAATTAAAAATGAAAAAATCAGCATCCGGCAAAAACACATTTTTATAAATGGCTCATTACCAACAAATATTTAACTTTCTGGTAAACATTTGTAGAATCTTTGAAAGAATTAGAGTTTGTTTAAAAATCAGTCTCTTTCAAAGTTACATGTAAATCGGTTAATGAATTATTACGCAACGAATCAAATTCCATCAAATTCCAGGAATTCTTTTCAATATTATAATTGTCCTTGAAACAGTTTATTAACATAATACAAAAATATTTTGTATTTAATTAATTCTTTATAGGCGATGAAAATAGTACAAATGTGTTATTTAAATAAATAAGCGGATTATAAAAACAAAGATCAGTTTCCATAACTTTCCTAGTTTTTAGTGAAGTATCTAACAAGTTCGATAGCTAAATAGTAACAATGAGAGCAAATTGAAGATTCAAAGATAAATTAAACAAGGTTAAAAGAAAATATTTTATACAAAGCTGGGGCAAAACGGCAGAAATGTCGTTTGAGAATGTACCAATTACAAAGAAACCTTCTGAATTAACGTAATAATGGCATAATTTCATTTACAATTTTAAAAGTAGAGATGAAATAAAATAGCTTGCAAATTAGATCCCTTACTGTTGTGAAATTTGTAAAAATTAAGTCATACGACATTACATATCATAATGTAGTAGGATGGAACAAATAAATATTTCTTAAAGAAAATAACTCACAGCACCATTTATTCCTCAATTGGACTGCAAATCTGCACAGAAATTTATTTAATTTTATTGTTTAATTAATCAAGATAAAATTTCTTGTATGTTTTAACGTCATCCTTATCTAATTAGGTCATTTACGAATAAAAGCAACAAAAATAAAAAGCTTAATAAAATAAATACAAACTAATATCGCAAAACATTTCTTAAAAAAGGCAAAGAAGTTATTCATTCCGTCAAAATACTTGAAGATCTAAATGATATTTGTTGAATAATACTTTAATAATGAATGCATTAACTTAACTTACAATTAATTGCAATTTAATTTAAAAACCTGGACAATACGGTTTCAGACATTTACTTATAAATTATCACAGAACTTTGGCAAGCTTGACATTTTAATTTATGCAAGATGACTCATTTCAAATTTATATTTTTGATGCAATTTGTCCACAACATAGAATTGAATTTTACAGTAACTGTCATTGAAAGATTTATATCCCGAAGCAGAATAAAATTTATTTAGTTACTACAGGTATAAAGTAATTTTTGTTATTGTAAGTTAAAATTGAAAATACAGTAAATTACGTTGACATTTTGATGCAAAATATTTCAAAAAGTTTTTGGCTTTTCATAAATAATTCGACAATAACGCGCTTCTTCTTATATCAAACCTTCTTAACGATATTTAAAAGTGTTATAATAAGGGATTTCAAGCGCCAGTTTTGGAAAATAAACAATTCTCCATCCTTAATCTCCGTACCCTAGATTTCGCCTACAAATCTAACTTTTATCAAGCAAATTTGCATTACAATTTTGCTCACGTTAAATGAGATAAGTTTACAACGAAATTACAGAAAAATCAGCAAACAATTATATACAATCGTGCTCAACGTTTATTATCACATTATTAAAATTACTCATTATTGTAGCAATATGTTATTATAATTTTTTAAAACTCGAGGTCAAATCAAAATATGTGGGATGAGGAAGCAATCGCAACTAGTTTTTAGTTTTAATTGCATTCCGCGCATAATTCGTTGTTACTTTTAATAAGTAAAACTAGAAAAAATTATTTTGCATTTTAATTATGATTTGTGACACAATTGCTGTCCCGTACCAAAAGATACTAATGAAACATTTATTACATTAGTTACTCACTTATGGCTTCAAATTTGATAGTCTCGGCGGACAATGAAATTACCATTTCTATTATCCCCAATTCATATTTTAGTGCGGCCATAGAACACACTGCTTTCCGGATATACACCTAGTTGCTGTTGCATTTTTTCAAGTAAACTTATTTCATAATTGCCAAGAGATAGGGGCACATTAGCTTAACTTAGCTTGCTCTAAGGAGCAGATGCTGAAACACGTATTTGTATTTTTATTTGTTCTATTGTGTTTTTTGTGAGAATTTATCGCATTAAGCGGGAGATACCTTAATAGAACCCAGAACTTGGATGCACAATGAGCCTAATACAGTCTGCGAAATTTATATTTCAATTTAAGACTTAAAAGAATTATTTAGTGCATTTAGGTTATTGTTCCGACATTGTGAGTCTCAAAAGCACATTTCGTTGAGACAACTGTTGTTGAGCAGCCGAAACAAAAGAAAATCGATGCGTGGTAACACGATTTGGTTAAATTTGATTTCCTAACAAAAGACCGACTTGGAGAGCACGCCTCCGGCCGATAGGTCCAAGACAAACTTTCAATTAGATACAAGAACGTTTTTCTTAGGCTCGTGAAAAAATCATGTTTATCAATACTTGGGAAATAGAGCGACTTGGTGCTTCCTATGAACGGTAATAACGCAGCTGATTAAAAACGGATATTTATAGGTAACGTAACTAATTAGAGAGCTGTCGCAATGCAATAAGAAAAACCAATTTGTTTAAATCAAGGAAAATTTATTTGAAGACAAAAATAGACATTATTTCGCCACAAGTTTTTGAAATTAAAACACATGTTGAAAACTGTTGTTGTTTACAATTTTTATACACAGACTGTCGCAAATTAATCGTCGGATTTGATAGTTCGTGTATTATTTTAATCCAATTTCTTTTATGTCACTGTTTTGGCGAACTGACACATTAATTAGGAAGCCACCACTTTTTTCAGGCTTTCGCTATGCGTGTAATCGCCAATTTTGTAAATAATTCACTAGTTATCACACTCTTTGCCATGTCGTGAAAGAGAATTGCGATAAATTCTATTGTTCGCATTTTGTTCCTTATTTCCCTGTATGTTTCATTATACAGAAACGACAATAAATTTTAACGTTGGAAGCATGATAAGAATTTTGAATATTGCGGTGTCTCTGCGCTTTAATTCAAAATTTACTATTTAACATCTACCTGGTTAGCCTTTAATGTTCTTTTGTGTGCAGATTTAGCGATTCAAAACGTTAACACCACAACGGACCCAGCCTATTTGTTTTAGTTATCATAATTGTGTTAGAATATAGGAGTACGTGTGCACAATAATTATTATTCAACTGACAATTAGTTAATCGCCAGATATTGCAGATAATTATTAAAGTAATTTTGGTTCCAATCTCTGAAGTAAATCATCTATACAAGCGTAAGAAACATCATATAGAAACAGAAATAAAAAGTATAAAATCAAAAACTGTAATGTTTAACCGCCAATATTTTATCGCATAGAATCGATCCTTCAAGATTAGGAAATCTTAAAAAAAATTGAATCATCTTTTATGGTTCAAGACGATACATTTTTAAGGATTAATAAGGTGGGAATTGCTCATTTCTGACCATAAATCGTAAATGAAAATGTGTTGGAAAAACAAGGACCTCTTTAATACGTTGAAGTAAAGAACTTTCTAAAACAATTATTGATCAATTATTTGACTAATTACGTAATTTCTCAATTCTTATAGAAAAAATTCAAAAATATTAATTTTTGAAGCTGAAATTTTTCTGGATAGCACTAAATACCTTTTTGGATTTTAAAAATGATTTAATTCAATTTTATTCTAAGCTGAATTCTCGGTTGAACTGCAGAAGATTTATGGCAATAATATAATTTAAGGATTCTTTAGATTCCTTATATAAAACAGTATTTCAGTGTCTGTTTAATGCAACTTCCTTGAAATAGTAGAATAATTATACCTCACGCCAAATAATTTTTTTACAAAAAAAGTTACAAAAGCTATAGAAGACAAAAATTATACGTTAAAAGACTTTCCTGGTCTTTGTAATAATTTCACAAAAGACAATAATACAGTTTATTGCAATTTTCCGATTTATTCAAAAGGAAGGTCGTTTTCAAAAATGTTTAGTTGCTTAGCTTGACAATTCAGTCGCCAATTTTCAAAACAAAAGACGCCAAAAATCAAAAGAAAATCGATAATAACAATGACTTATCCATTTTTTAATCAAACTTATAGCGTCTTGAGTCGCAAGCTGACAATTCGACTTAATATGAACAGAGCCGCCTTACTTTAATAATGCATCCAAAAATCAATTGATTTAAATAACTAACATTTAAAAACAAAGATACAAAAAATTAATTGTGTAAAACACCTGGACGAAGCTTTATTTCGTAGACTGTACAATTTTGTCTTTTCAAAATTTATTTGGAGAGCATAAGAAAAAAGTCGTTACCCATTTACTGGGGCTTTAAAACTTACGACAACAAATTTTAAACTCATTACTTTGTAGTGAGAACGTCAATTATTTTGAGGAAAGTGTTAGATGAAGTAAATGATGTATACGACAAAATTTCAGTAGATAATAACCGAGACGCGTTAAGTAGTAAAAGTATAGCAAGCCCATTTTTGTTCAATAAATTTCCAACATTGAAAGCTTAATATAGAACTAGAGTGACTAGACAGACAGTAATAAACTTCTTTACAACACACTATAAATCCAAGTGAATTAAAAATATTACAATTTGCAATAATGACAACACTTATTAGAATTTTCAACCCGAATTTAAGTGGTAGCAGCGTTATCCTTGTTGAAAAATAATAAATCACCAACAAATCTATGACATAATTACCCTCGGAAACGGTGTTGCGAAGCACGAAAAACTTTCAAACCAAAAGAAAAACCGCACACACGTTGACCAAACTCAAAGAACCAAAAAAACACAAAATCACACCATTATAACAGACATAAAGTTGGTAAGCCGGCAGAGAGATCAATCAGCGGATTGACAAGGGTGAGCGCGCGATGAAGTCGAAAGCTTGTGCTGAAAAACCACTTGTCGGATGTTCCAAGCTGAACACGACAGACCGCGACGACTGAATGGAACAGCGTGCGACTTGTCCTTCTGTATATAGCATCGGTAGTGTTCAAGCGCACAATCTACCGTCTGTTGCATCCCGTGTTGTGGTCTTGTTGGGCCTTTGCCCGATCACTGATAAACACCTTGGTAAAGTTATACATGATTCATTTCACGCTTGATAATTAGAAGTGATGCAAGCGAAAAGTGCAACGCGAGAACGACGTTTGGATTGAAAACTTGGGATTGTTGACCTTTCTTATTGTTGAAGTGTGATGAAAATGAAGGAAATTCACAGAAATTGATTACAGAGGATTTAGGAGAATCCCACTGCTACAGATGCGCCTACACTTTATTTACAACCTGATTCCAGTCGAACTACAAAGGTTTAGTCGAGTTTGCTACGATTTTTTTTCAAACCCAAAGTGTTGTAAAGTGGTAAAACACACATATACATAAATGCAACCAAAAATGACACAATACTTTGAAACCAAGAGAAAAATTAAATTAAGTCATCTTAGAAGAAGAAATTATGAGCTTTAGTGCTTTAATAGTTTTTTGGAAAGTTGCAGTCAAGAAGTTCAAAAAATGAAGGAGCCTCTTAAAAGTAGAATAACTTAGATTTTATAAACGGAACACCCTACTTTATATTTTTGCATCTAAAAGACTTAAAATGTCTTTCTAAAAACTTTAACAATTAACTGTTACTCAAAAAATATTTGACTTGAAACATTAGAAAAATTAAAACTATTGTTTCATCAGTTGGAAAAAAAAATTTAGCTAATAATAACTTTGGTAACTCTTGTCATCTTATATTGTGATGTCAATCGTAGCAATACTTATATTATTATACTTATATATACTTATAATATTATAAATAATATTTCAATGTCACAATTTGAATTCTTGTATGAGCAAGGCAGAAGCGAATGAAGAGCAATTTAAATATTTATTGTGGCGTCATTTAGTGCATCAATCTAATGAACTCTGGAAAATAAACAAATAATTCAAACAACGAAAAGTGGTAGGACTTGTAAAGCAAATACGTAATATAAAATCAAGTTCTGGTTCCCTTTTTTCTCTTTTCCAGAACATACGTCCCGTAGTCACATGAAATCTTGCTTACAGGAGTTATTGTTGCGAATAACTTCAATGATAATAAAACTTGATTAAAAGTTAACCAAGCTAGGGTGTGTAGTTAGTCCAAATGTAAAATTATTTTAACTTTGGGTTTACAACGTAAAAGTATTTTCAACTTTATTACAATCTTTCGCTCAACACTTCCTTAGTAAGTGGCTATCAAGAACAGAAATAATTTGCGGGTCACCGATTTACGTTGTTTTTATCCCAAAATACCTTCATTTGTTACCGCTATTTTTAACTTTCAGCAGTTCAATTTATCCAAATGATCAAAGCCGCGGAAATGATTTCCATTAACCACTGTAACAATAACAAAATAAAATAGCAAACACTACTCAAACTGCTAAGAGAGATGACATGGACAGCCTCAATATTAAATTTTTTAACAGGAATTGTGTAATATTATCTGCACTCATACGTATGTCGTTATGTAGTGATTTTTATTAAATTTTAAAATAATTAACAGAGCGGTTACACCATGTGGAGAACTATAGTTTTGACCTCCTTTTCCTTACTTTCAGAGAAAATAAACTGGGATGATCAAAATAATCTTAGACTTCACAATCACATGTCACATCAGTGGATATAGTTGTTTGTGTTAACGCTTCACCCAAAGAATGTGATACAGCTTAAAGAGAAAGAAAATAGTAATGAAATAATAACTAATAAGTAATAACTAATGGCCCCAAATAATGATAAAAACGTCAAAAATAAAATTAAAACCTGTTCAGGTATACTTGATCGATCACAATGTAGGTCCGTGCATATTTGTTTGTAAAGCATGTAAACACATTAAAAAATTAAATGTTGTAGTTGTCCACCTAGTGATACAAATAACTCAGAGCTTAAATTCTGATTTAGCGTTTCCAGTAATAACTGCAATTGGAATTCAATACTGGACTAGGTCATCTGTTTAGCGCAATGAAACAATATTTGTTACTGTGATTTTTTTAAAACTTGGATGTTCTTATATTTACCAAAACATATGTAACTGAAAGAAAATAAAAAAACAAATGGAAAACAAGAATAACAGAAAAGGATTTAAACCTGCAAAATTATAGCAAGTTTGGTTACTTTTAATTAAAAGAAAACACAAAAGTTAATGCATTTTGGCAATTTTTGGTTTTACACTAATGATGATTGAATCTGGCAGTTTTGTGCAATAATAATCAAACTCAATTGTTGAAGCAGTTTTATAACAAGTAGAATAAAGCAGAGCGTCTAACTAGAAACATAAAATATCCATTACTCTAAAATAATAATAATATGGTAAATAACACATAATTAGATAATTGGAGAACTGCAACTGTTTGAATAATCTACAATTTTCGTTGGTGCTGTCAACTTTGTTTTGACCATTTTGAGGAGGTAAAAGTGAAGCTTCGTTTTATTACCCTCTTTCCTGATCGGACCGCAATCCTTTCTCCGTACTAACACTCCCATATAATCATTGCTTCATTAAAGACATCCTCGTCCGCATTTCGTATTTAGCATTGATTCTAATGTTAATAGTTAGCATACCAGCCTAATAAATAATAATATTTTCATGTATAAACTTTGCTTAAAGTTCACGCATTCGTAAATATACAAAGCAACAATGTCGAGTATGATACATACCCTAATTTAATTTACACGACCTTATTACCGCATCTTTTGGCACTAAAAAATTGTTTTACTGACGAGTAAATTTAGAATGAAATAAACAGTGTGCCTCAAAACATAAATAAAACCGTATCACATTTTATTCACATTGAATAAAATAGCAGGAAATTTTGTCACGGTGACGCAATCAATTAAAAATTGAATTGAATTCATTCGCTGAATTTGCGGCGACAAAACGTAAATAATTAAAATTTGTTCGAATTGTTGCAGTAGGAAGTGAAATAATACATAAAACAACAGATAGAACAGAAATAAATATTAAGTCATAATTATTTTTAAATGGCTTGCTAAAAATAAGCAAGCAATGAAATGCTCCAAGTCAGTGAAAGTGTAACAAAATTTTGAACTAGACCCAAATATAATTAACGGAGTGATAAATTAAGGCAATTATGAAAATCAGAAGTGAAATTATAATAAGTCCGTACGTATTGTAGTTAGATTAAAAATATTGAAAACTCATTATTTTAAAATCAAGAAAATATTTTAGATAATTTGAGTGAATTATATTAGAATGAGAACGGAAACGTGATGAGGTTATTACTCGTTTTGTATATGTGTATATCAATTACCAATATATAATGCATTTTGCTTGTTTGTTAATTAGGAAAATGCAAATGACTGACCAGCGCTAGAGATATAAACAAAAATCAAATTATTGATAAATATTTAATTAAATTTGGCGTTAAAATAACCCAGTATTTTAATTCTCAAGTGTATAAAAACAAATAGAAAATTTTGTACCAGATACAGGGTGATTGACGCAAAATCTCTGACGCTTATTTGCTATTTCTTACCTGCTTTTAGTGACATATCAAATAAAATCATAGACAAGTTTTAGTTATCTCATCTTGTTGATGGTTCTATTTACATAATTTTACTTACGTGACCGGTGATAAAAAAGGAATTCTTTGAGCTTACCTGCAAAAAACACAAAAAATCAGCATCTGGCATTAACCAAGTTTACGCAATATGCAACTTCATTTTTTAAAATAACACCGTATGTACTTTCTAATCATAAAAGGGAGAGGTTAAAAAAAAGTTCAAAAATAATGCTACTTAATTAGGACGAGAGTTCGTCTAAATACTCATATTAAATGTTTAACTAACGTTATCTATACGTATTATTTATTCTCTAGTGCACTGGTGTTTATTTACCAATAACAGGATTATTCGTATCTTGCTCTCTTTGCTGCTGCAAGAGTGCATCAACTTTCGTCTCTTATTCGCCAGTAAATTTTCCGTTATTGCTTTCTCAAACTAATTGAATTTGCATCGTTTTCGTCAAAATTTCAATAAATTCTGTTGAAGAAAATCATCAACTGAATTCGAAAGAACGATCAATAAAAATGAGGCACGTATTCCACTAAGTACTCCTTTATTTAACGATCCTGAAAAATACCATAATCAATTTCTGCCTGTTTTAAATTCATCGCGTGCGTCCTGTCAACTTTATGATGTATTTACCTCCGAATAAATAGAAATATCATGACAAAACCGTTTAGTTGCTTTAGAGATTATTTTCCATAATGTTTCGGCGGCAAGCTTTCAGGATAATTCCGATCAATTTAAGATTGCGCGTTATTGTAGGAAAAATTTGAAAACTTTTAAGTTATTCTTGGAAATTTATGGGCTGCTGATAGTCGTCATACAATTACTTTTGCTTGAAATTATTACTAAGTATAGGTACTGAGCAGATTATTATGATTTCTTGTAGTCGCATTTTTTGGTTTTATTTCTATCCTTAAAACATTCGCCCAGTTTTCCCGTCAAGATTTTCTTGTTTTATAATTACGGCAATTGTACGGTATGTGCGATATTTCTGTTTCAGAAATAGATTTTGGCAAACATCCATTCTAACATTAGAAAACATTGGATATTTTTATTATTTCTCAATTTTGTTTTACATTAAACAGATCGACATGCCTTTTGATGTAAAACACATCTCCAATAAAATTCGCTTTTAGTTTCATTTACGCTAGAACCAACCTGAATTAAACATTAATGAACCAAATTATAGATCGCAATTACGTAACAATTTATTTATAAAAATGGCAAATTGATTGTAGGGACCAACGACTAGACAAAATTCACAATTAACTAAAGTGTCTTTTAATAAATTAAAATTAATCGCTCGCTCCAATAAAAAACTGTCATCTTGTCAATTTAGCTCATGTCAGCTTTGGATTTATATGTGTAAAAGCAACGTAATAGCTTTACAATAATAAATATTTTGTGCGCGACCCACCTTGGAAGAATCGAACACTGTATTGGCATTGAATGGAAGAATGAATCAGTGTAGTAGCGATTTTAAAATTATGCATCAAAAGCTGCATTTCCGGAATGTACAAACGCAAAGTTTTAATTTACATATAGCCTACTTTGAAAAGTTCTTTGTAGGCAAGTAACTTATGTGCTATAGGGAGATTTTTGTTAATTATGCAGAATGAAACTCAAAACAATTGTGCAGATTGTTGCAATGTGGTTTTATTTTATTTTTTTAAGACCGATCAATAGTGATGCTTAATGGCGCCGATTAACTATTCCATTTCCATTACTAGTATCGTGTATGGGTATTGGTAAAAATGTCATGTTCTTCCTACTAGTTATCTCATCTGATAAGTGGCACGAGAAAGTGGATGAGCGAGTAAACGCAGGAATATAGATTTACTAATGGACATGTTTATAAAATAATATTTAAATATTTTATGATTGTAATAATTATATTCCAATACCTTTAACTGGATTAAATATTGAAAAATACATAAATGTAGTAAAAATCAATTTAACAACTCAGCTTCTGCAATTTTATAACTTTGGCAAAAATAGAGAAAATTTTACAATGGATAATGCCCAGTGGCTTTTTCGTTGATAATATATTAATATTTTTGTTCTAAATCAGCTTAAATGATAAAACATGATTTCAAAATCAGCATAAATTATTTATTAACAACTACCAAACAACTGGAAGCTTAATTGTTTTGTCAGATCTAAAGTGATTTTACATGTTCGTATCCAATTGAATATTATCAAAAATATATTCATCCAAATAGGTAACGTAGGTACTTCTTATTGCGTTGGTTTAATTTTTTACCAAACTGGCCACAAAGTTTGAAATTAAAATGGCAACCCTGAATAACTTAATTTCAAAGCCACTCGTAACAGAAATGTTACTGACTGTTATCAATTATCATATTTTTCAAATCTAATAGAATTAAGAGTTTTTTTTTTGTTTCTGCATCGCATTTACACAGCAAAATAGTAAAGCCAAATTTAAAATTGACAGTTGTCGCCACTTTTTTGCTTCTAGTACAAACATTTCGAAGTTTAAATGTAGGATTTTTTTCCATTTCTAAAAAGGATTAAAATTCAAATATAAAACAATTTTTAAGTCTAGACAGCCAATTTATTGGAAACGATTTTTTTATTTACTATAAATTTTTAATGGTGATGACTAATTTACCATGTCCAGTACGTCCCATTTAAAATCTTTAGAGCGTGTTTCTTAAGCAGATTATTATATTTTTATATACCTTCAGGAATAAATAAAAAATTACAGAAGTAAATCTTTGTTTATGTATGAATGTGTTGTTTATTAATCCTCGAAGTTGCTTCTGGACTAACCCCATAAAATTAGTTATTACTGACATTTATTAATTTTTTTCACACATTCATTCAACATCGGTTTCGTAATAATTAATAATTATGTATTCTTAAATAATCTCGTGCAAATTTTTAACGCCTTTTTTCAAAATATGCTCGTCCCTACATTTTAAATATTACGAATACTTGTTAAAAAATGTTGTAAGAACAAGAACGTTTAATTATTTATTTAGAAATTAATTCTAAATAATTAGGTACCTACTAGTAATAGCTGACATTTGATTTTATTGTTATTTGGTAATTTATGAATCGCGCTAAAAAATGTTATGTGTAAAACTACATTTAGCACAAATTTTAACAAACCAAAACAAAATTTTCTCAGTAAATAGATACATAATTTGTAAGTCCTAAATATTCATCTCGGCCCACACACCGATTAGTTTAGTCCACACAAGTGTAACATTAGTAATTAACATTAGCTTCCAGTGCAGCATGTGTTAACCCAGAAGCTCCAATCAACTCAACCGACAATTTCACTTTCATCCAAAAGCTCCAGCGTACGAACGTGACGCCCCTGCAGTTTTCGCACTTTTTTCTTAAGTGTTCGTATTACTAAACTTGTAATATTGCAAAGAAAAATGTAATGTGCGGATTTTTCGTCCAATATTTCCGCACATTAGTACGTGATCTTATCGTGTCGGCGATTCCGGAATCGTGAAACTTCCTTCCAAACTGAGAAATTCAAACGGCAACACGGAAATGACTTCAAACGACCCAAGAGCATGATGCGTTAAGATTGCGGCATATGTGACGAATGAGATAATGCGTATGTTATTAATGTTAATATATGACCCGCGGCAACGTTAGAGCTGCCATTCCTGAGTTTGATGAAACGCATCTGTGTTGTTGCAAACCGATACAATAGTTTTAATTTGAACGATTGAATTGGGACGAATTCTTAAAAGACACACGTTCAGTAACATGAAACTGAGAACAGAGCACTCGCAAGCATCCATAAATATTTTTTTGAAAGCCCCTAAATTAAAAGATTGTGAGAACAATTTGTTATTAGGTTTTTAAGAAAATTTACAGCTCATCATGACATTTGCCTCTGGGGAATTCAAACCAGGATTTATTAGCTATACAAAGTTGTAATTAATGAACAAAAAGTTCCGAAATTTATGAAGAAACTTACTGGAAATTTGAAAAGGCAATTACCAAACTGTAGTCACACAATTAATAATACACCCATTTATGAGACACCAAATAGTTCTTACATTTAAGGGCCGTCTCATAATAAAATAAAGATTAGAAAAACAAAAAATAGGAAGTATTATTAGCACAAGAAATAAAGTTCTAAAAGCTCAAGAACATAATGCACATTTAAATAAATGGATTACAACTGTTGCGTTTCGCTGTATGCTTTGTCTCCAGAATCTATTGTGTTATATTTATATAAATATCAAGTTCAAGACGGCGAAGATATTTAAGTGGTGACTAAATCCGAATATTCTGTGCAAAATGCGTGCCGAGCCAAATGGGAACGAAATCAAATGCGTGTTGCAAATAATAGGCTTTAATTGAGTCCATGAACCCGATCCAGAAATTTTAATTTACTGTTAATTTTGCAATAAAGTCTTACAATTAATTTAGTGACTAAAATAGCAATTATTTTTCCTAGCACAGAGTTCTGGAATCGCCTGTAGACGAAAACACTGTCGGTGTTCAATAATAATAATTGGATACATTCGCTAAACAGATCAGTTTAATTTAAAATATTCATTTACATAAAATGCAGTTAGCGGTGCTGATTAACAATTCTGTTTTGCTATTTTAGTTTTGAAAATAGTCGGATGACGATTTGATTAGTAAACAACATCCTACATTGTGTACAATTTAACTAAATGTCCCCAAATTAAGCCATTCGCACCATCCGCGCGTAATAACTACATGTTTAAGCGCAAGTTATGCTTTTGCAAACTAAAAATAAGGAGTGAGACATTGGGTTTAGATTTTAGATGTGCTGCTCTATGGATGCCTTATTTTTTTAAATTTAGAACAAAAAAGTTAAAATATTCGAAAATGAATGATGAGCAAACTGGGGCCAATTTGTAACCGCTGTTCACCTCCCATCAAAATTACTCAAAATTTATTAGCGACGATTAGCCCTTGTTATCAAATTATCCCTTGTAATTCGAACATGCGCATTATGAAAATACTGTATCTAATTACGTCCAATTAAACGGCAACATTATACCGCCAAAGCCTCGAATATTAATTTATATTTCAGATCAGGTGTCGTTTTCAATGAACTCACAATACATTATTTATATTTCGGGTTAGTGCCCACCCGTTGAAAATTAAACATTCCACGGACAAATAGACGTGTCAATCACGGAATTAGATAAAAGTAGACATCTCATGAGATTATTTTCATTCAATTTCGATTCGGCTGACGAAGTTATTGTACGACTCATGCTGAATTTAAAGATAAGCGAAGACGACAACACAAGTATCACTATTTATTTGCCTTGCACGTAAACGAACTCATTACTAAACTTACTACATGCAATTTGGAGAGTAAAAACAATTTATTAGATAGTGGCATAGTGGCGTGTAAAGGCAGTTGTCATATTCCGATCGAAAAGACCATCCACCTTGCAGCGAATTCAATTAAAAGAGCATTGACGTATTACGTCTATTAAGCAAGATACTGAAAGCTTGTTCGGATTTTGATCTATTCCTAATGAATATAAAGTGATTGCTTAGGCCAATAAATCTTGCAAGGGTGTTTTTCACATTTTGGGAGCGGAAAATCAGCTCTCAGCCACCATCCAGATTTACGCAGGATGTAAATATGTGTATAGTGGGGTTAGAAGGGGCGGACGGGGTTGTGCGGCATGGTGCCAGGCCCGAGCGGACACAGCCACAGGTCCCCAGACACGACACCCCCAAGGGGTGGCGGCATCGCCGCCCTCCACCCTCAAACCAAGACATCTATCACAGTTATCATGTCGAGTGGTTTTTAATCTGCTCCATAACTCAATAGATTTTATTGGTCTCCTTAGAGAATTTTTACCGTTTACGCCACTATTATTTTGCACATTTGTACGGCTTTGCCCCTCGTAGAAAAAAAAATCAATTTGCCTGATTGTTGCATCACGTTACATTTATTACATTACTTCTAATAAAATATAAAATTTATTACCCGTGTAAATGTAAACCTATAAACAAACTGTTAATTATTCGTGACAAACCCAGAAGAAGAAGGTGCAAAACCAGAAATTTTCAAAAGAGCAAATATTTCAAAGATGACTAAACTTAGAACTTAGGTATAGGAAAGGTTGATGAAAAGTCCTTTGGATTGAAATAGTCCAAAAAACGTCATAAAACATGAATTGTATTACTTGAATATAGTTATTAGAACTCATCACAACAGCTCTAAATGTTCTAATCTGTCGTGTTTTAGAGGGAACAACCTTTAACATGCCGCCCACCATACTCGTGCTCAAAAATCGCTCAAGTTTCGTTTTCAGCGGTGAACTCTTTCAGAACAAGCCGCAATCATACACATCAAAGGTTCGTTATCTTTGAAAGTGTGTACGATGATGACGTTGCGCGCTTCCATAACCGGGTGTTTATTAATAAATCGAATTCATGATGGTGGTTATAAACTCAATTCAGTCCAATTAAATATGAAACGCGGTTCCATCAATTTTGAGGACCACATTTAGACGTATTTACATCTGCTATTCGATATTCCGATTCGATTAAGATAGGGTTTCTAATATTTATTCGTGTGTGAACGGATGTCTTGAATTAACAACGATTTTTTCCGGTATCTGGCTTCGTGATAAATTGGCTACCTTGATTTCAACCGGGTGTGCTATTATCGAATAAACATCATACAAAAAATACGTTGTCCGGTTCATTTCAGCTACCGAAATTTCTCTAAAATACTGGCAATAACAAGAGGACTGGGAATTTACAAAACTCTTCGACCAGGACAAAATAATTTTGACGGTGAAGCTATTTTAAAAAGATCTCATCAACTTCAATAAAAAATAGAAAATATGCTTAATTGAAAGCACTTACAAAAGATATTTGTACAAAACTACTAACAAGATTTGTTATTAAATGTAGAGTATTGCGTATTCTTTACTTTGTCTTTACTACAAACTTTCAGAAGATGGTTAAGACTACTAATTGAAAAAATTACCGTGAAAAAGCAGATTAAAATCTCTATAATAGTAGAGCAGTTCTACTTTTGGAAAAAATGATCCAAACATATACCTAGACGTGGTCAGATAGTGTGAAATATGGCTAAAAGCAAATCTGATAAATTATAAAATATTGGCTCCATGTTTTATTTATTAAGTACATTAAAAACTAATAGGTCACTGCCATAAACGAAAACGCTCCAAGGTTTGTAAAAATAAATGTTTTCCCATTTTTCTATAAAATAAATGTATGTGTAGGAATTATCATTCCAAAGTATTTCGAAACTATCAAGATAAACCCAACTGTCTAAAGTGAAAAAGTGATTGTCAGGAGTGAGAAAATATTGTATCCTTGGCATGAAATAATTATGAGAATAATTAATTCCTTGAAATATTTTGAAAATTTTGAAAATTCAGTAGACATGCATCTAGTAAGTTTAGCATTTACTAATTAGCATGATCTTTCGTTTTGTACAACTTCTTGTTTAATTTTGTTAAAAACATTGTTACAGAATATTATGACTACTTCAATAAATCTAGAAAGAAGTTAAGTTTCACCCACCCACACAAAACTATGTAGTAAAAAAGATAATTATGTTTACACAAAATTTAAACTTACTATAAATAAGATTCGTTAAAATTCAAATGATTGCAGCTAAGACAAGCAAAAATACCAACACAAATTTAATCAGTTATTACGAAACCATTAATTTAGGATAATGTAGTCTTATCTGAAATTCTCAATTTTTTATGTATGTTCTTATTATACTAATACCATTTTAGATTTGAATAGACATTCATCTTTGATCGCTACCAAAACCTTCGTTTCGAAAATAAAATACATTTTAAAACGGTATCCCAGAAATTCCATTGTCGTTTTGAAAGCTCATTATTAATCATAAGTGATTACACATGGCCATAATTCTCTCATCCAACAGTGACCTATTGGTAAAGACGCTATTTAATCAATCTACCGTAAAAATAGTCCCTGATACATCTGTGATCCATTTTAGATCGCTGTTAGGATACTAAGAAAACATCGATAGATCAGTTGAGCTTGGTGTTAAGTAATATTTTGTTATGGTAATTTTCAGTCATCAAATGCGCCGCCAAAAAAACATTCATTTGCAAAACACACCCGTGACCTATTCCACCGACTATTTTCTCCATTCTCATCATTTCATGAGCTTAATAATTTCTAGTTTACAAATCCAAAGCACGCCACGTTATCCAGTAATTAGTTAAAGATGACATCTGCACGGCATTAACCATCAATAAAATTTTTATGCTTTCAAAATATGTCTCAATGCGATTATTCTATAAATAGTACTTTGCAACACTAAGTCACGAAAGGATTATGTCATTGTTAACGGCCCCCAGGACATGTGTGCGACAATAGTTTATTAATAGTAACAAATTTAAGCCCCAATGAAAGCCTCATGAAAAATGAATTAGAATTGTGATATCAAGCTTATTTTTAATAATAAAAAAAAAACTAAAAATGCCAAGCCGTTTGAAATAAAAATCTCTATCGACTACCTTTTGAGTTTTTTCATTTTGAAGCCTTGGTGTCTTTATAAGTGTTTTAGTCCGAAGACGTGTTTATTTAAGTGGCCATAATTTATTACTACTAGATAGGTATTTACTACTACTAGATACTAGATTTTTTTAAATTTTCTAAAAGCCATTTTGTAGATATCATTTCTAAGATACATTGAGTTTTGAAACGACGTTGATACCTTTTCAAATGACTTAGTTATAGCCACAATTCTTTTACATTGAAAACGCCATAAGACGAATACGTTTAACCTAGCCTTTTAAGAAGCTTTTCCAATATTTTGTTCATCAGTTTCAAAATTTTGACATATTGTTTAATTTGTTCTAATTACTTTCTTATAAATAAGTTGTAGATTTTATTTCAGATAAATTCAGACAAAAAATAATGTAATTGCGCTGGTGATTAAACGATTGGAGTGATAAATGTCGTAATTTTACACTTAGGACAAAATATGAGTCAATGGTCCCGAACCGTGTAAAACCGCAGAGCCAAAGAAAAACCGTTACAGCTGTCATTGAAATCGTTGCAGTGATCTACAAGCGAGTTTTTGTGGCATTAAGTCATCATCAGTCATCACGAGAGACGGCATCTTTTAAAATAATTAATAATGCATGAATACCACTAATGTGTTGTAACTCGAGTGTTAAACAGAATGGGAATGGCAGCCGATATCGAGGTTAATTGGCCGAAGCTTTTTTCAAAATGAAAAATTTATCTGTTCAAACTAGAAACCCTTCCATTTGGTCAGTTTCGAATGCACGAAATGACCCATTAAAAAATAACAATAAAACCTAGTCCCGGAGGAGAGTAAATTCGAAATTAGAAATTTACTCTGCACTAGTGTCCCGGATTTAATATGATTAATTCATTTCCTCCTCCCTTGGTCCGGAATAATGACTACTTTTTCCCCGGAACGACGATAAAAACTTGCTATTGACCACAAACGCGCTTTGTTACTTTATGGAGTTCTTTTGTAGACTAGTTCATCGTAAGGATGCAACTTCGAAGGCACTTCACATGCAAATCGCCGCCTCTCTATGGTCTTTTGAATATTCATTCGTATCATCCGCCACTAACTTAACGCGACGTAGTCTAATTCGGTTAAGACATGCACGTTCTCGGACGGTTTGAAAATTTCTTTATTGATATTGACACCAATTGCCTTCGGTCGATTTGTTGGCGAGTGCTTGCTGAATTTAAATTATTGATTGACGGAATTGCTGTGGGATGTATCACTAAGATATTTGATGCTTAAAACAAATATTACGGGCTGACTCAACTATTTGTGGTGCAGTGATCGGACTCACAAGCTAAAATTATCGCCGATTGCTTCACAACTATTGGCGCATTTGTTATGTTTAACGAAGGTTGTTGGTGGCAAGTGCAACATTCCCTAGGTACATTCAAAATTCAATAAACGGAGCATTTATTTTGCAAATATAAAAAATAAATAAAAAAATATTGTACACTTACTTTTGTTATGCAGACAGGAAACATGTATTAATTATTCATTAGTGTGCTTTTTTACCTTTGTAAATCAGTGAATGAATTACAGCTCCGGAGTCAGTATCATTTTGGAAATTTTCTATTCTTTTTTTTCAAAACAAACAGGTTTCAAATACTTTTTCCATAAATTCTCAACCTGTGCAAAAATTATACGGTCTATGATTTTATGGAGGATATAAATACTAATTTAGCTATCCATCAAATTATTTGTTTACATGAGGAAATTATTGACTTACTGGCGATGGCATTTTATGATCACCAGACGAAACAGATGATCTTCCAAATTTTCGAAGTTTTTATTTGAATCACATCGAAGATGTTTGTTTGTCCTTTGCTTCATTATAACACAAATTTACAACATACTGAAACATCCTGGACTTGTTTCTTTTTATCCAAATTTTAAGCTAGTCCAAATAAATTATTAGTTAAATAGGTATACAGGGTGTCCGTTTTTCGAGCTCCACCATGGGGATCTCAGTTATTACAAGAGGTACGAGGTCGGTTAAATTATTTAAAAGAAAATTTCATGTATCATTTTTAGTTTTTGAATAATTGGAAAAAACGGAAATTTGTAATTTTCGTAAATTTTCGTAAAACGGAAATTTGTAATTTCAAAACCAAAAGAAGTAGACTTTTTTAACTAGGACGTTCTTCAGGCACTTTTTTGAAAGGAATCTAAATCTGTCATCGTATTTTCCAAGGCGTTCTTGATGTCAGAGTTACAACACTAAACTTTGGTTTTTCTTATGAACGCCATATTCGATTTTTGTATTATTGAAAAGTGTTTTTATTTCTGATTACAACGATGTATCACATGTTATGATCGAATCTTACATACTGATCCAAATTGAAAAAAAAGCATTTTTGCGAAGAGTGCTTTGGAAAAAACGTCAACAATTTTTTTTAAACAAACTAGATTTTGGAAGTTTAATTGAATTTGGATCTGGAAGGTCCACATTTCCGCCAAGCTTACTTATTTAAAAACTAAACAACATGATAAGCTATTTTTTGTAAAACAAAACAAGACAAAGTTATAAAAATTCTGCTCGCATATTTAATAGAACTGTCAAAAGTTAGTTTGTTAAACAAAATTTTTGGCGTTTTTTTTCCAAAGCACTCTTTATAAAAACGCTTTTTTCTTAATTTTATCAGCATGTAAGATTCGATCATATTATGAGATACATCGTTGTAATCAGGAACAAAAAGACTTTTCAAAAATACAAGTATTAAATATGGCGTCCATAAGAAAAACCAAAGTTGAGTGTTGTAACTATGACATGAAGAACGCCTTAGAAAAGGCGATGACAGATTTAGATTTCTTGAAAAAAAGTGCCTAGATTTCTTAGTTTTCGCTTAAAAGAATAAAAACGAAAATTACAAATTTTCGATTTTTCTCAATAATTCAAAAACTAAAAATGACACATGAAATTTTCATTCAGGTAATTGTTCAGCATAAAAATGCGCAACTTTGCCCTAATTTAACCGACCTCGTATCTCTTATAATAACTGAGATCCCCATGGTGGAGCTCGAAAAAACGGACACCCCTGTATGTTATTTTATTTCACAACAACGCAGTTTGAGGTCCTCCCTCTAGTTCAGGAATTTCAGGAGTGTACTTACCTACTATTTGTTTCATCGTCCTATACATCCAAAATATGAATTTTGGGCCTTATAGATTTCGGCTTGTTTCCTCTTATTTGTATGGTGACTTTATTATTTTGCTTCGAAGTGTACTCTTTGCCAACTATCCAACTTTTAAACTTTATAAATGTTGCTTTAGCCATATTTGTTTCATTAAACAAATTGTAAAGAAACTTAACCTGTCAACATTATTTTTTAAACTTACCTGAATCGTAGACCCATGAAAGTAAAATTTGTTCTTTTACTTTCTTAGTTAGTCTAATTTTACTTCATTATAATAAATAAATAAAATAAGTTTTCTAAAGATTAAATGTAAGAGACAGATAATGAGAACTTGGTGAGCAATACATATTTTCAAAGCGAAACAATGTTACGTAAAAATCAGCGTCCTAAATAATGTGAAACAAATTTTCCGCAAGACGGAAAATGGCCATGTTTCGTAGGTTTCATTTCAAAGAATATAACCGTTTTACATTTTTCCGCAGCATTAACTTCAATTCATATTAAAATTTTAAAGCAGTGGTTGTCTTTTGCAACGAAATGTTGTCTGTATAACATACATTCTGTGTACAAATAATAATAAATCCTTACGAACCCGTAAAAGTTTTCATCAATGTTTAATTTTTGAATCCATCACTAATCTCTGCAAGCCTCGCCTAAGCCGATTTAAGCTGGTTGTGGGATGGCATAATTAATGGAAATATTTATGACAAGTGGCGTAATCCGCGATATTACAACAAAATTGGTGCTTTATTGTTGTGTTTGCACAATAATTGTAATGTTCCAGACATGTGTTTTTCTTAACGGCGCCGTTTGGTTAATAACTGGTAGTTTCTTCCAATATTCTTGTGTAAACAAAATAACGCAGAAATGACCAAGTCGAACTGTGCTTTTGGGAGCGCAACACAAATCGTTGTAATAAGCTTAGAATAAATCCTGTTGATAATTAATTTTCATGGCGCGATTGAAAGCAAGATTAAAATTAAGTAGGCATTTTTCCACATGAATTTTATGTCCATAATTAAAAACTGTGAAGTAATTTTAGGGTCACAGCAACACTCGCCTGCTTGTAATAAAATGTATTTATAGCCTGATTTCATCATTGCACAAACGATGTCTGCACCAAAGGGTAAGATTACAAAAAAAATCATCACTTGACGCAATCAAAAACGGCCGAGATTACATTGGGCATTTGACCGGATCATGTTTAGGGACTATCGCAGAGTTCGCCATATTGTAATATGAATAAAGTATGATTACAATCCGGACATATTACCCTCTCAGCAGGGGGTGGCAATCACAAGGCGGAGTCCCAGCGACAAATCACTGTCGCGGGATAATACAAACTCGACCGTTTTATTTCTTCTGTTTCCAAACCCAGCGTTAATATTTCCTTAATGAAGAGCGCAGCATTTTGCGTAAATCATCGAATTTGGCTCTGTCGAAATTCGCAAAACTGCGATTCCACGCGTGATGTAAAACACTTGCGCCTTATTAAGATACTAATCAAGCATCTAATGCAAATTGAGTTTTCAATTAAACGCTTTTTATTAATAGAATTTTCTCGTTGGATGCAAATGGTCGCAGTGAGATCTTGATGTGTGGTCGGCTGTAAATTACTTTCGCCTTGCACTCTGCTTCAATCGGAATGAAAAACACATCAATTCTAATTGAAGGGGTTATTCTCCTCATCACGACCAAATAGTTTGTTTGAATCACGCTTTAAATTAAACCGTGATCAGCGTTAAATTTGTTGACTTACCTGCTGGGCAATTCAGTTCATCGGCTCGATTACTGCAATCGGCTGTCCCATCGCAGCGTTTGTTCAGAGGAATGCACTTATTGTCACATTTTATTTCGTCTTCTCGGCAGACTGGAAAGAAATCCTTTTATTCATTTGTGCCAAAAAGGCTATAAAATTTGGACAAACTGGTAACATGCTATTAATATTGAGTTAAAAATAAACGATGATAGCGGAATGCGATTTTGCCAAAAGTACTTTTCAAAATAACTTACCAATGCAATCTCTTTCGTCTGTATCATCTTGACAGTCTTTCACACCATCACAGCGTTTGCTCTCAGGAATACACCTAGTTATGTCACAGCTGATTTCACCTTTGGCACAATCTGTGAATCAAAAACGAAACTATTAATTTCTACACGAATACATAAAATCATGAGACATTAATTGTTATCCTACAAAGCTTAATCTATAGTAAATGAATTGAAAAAAATGCGTTAAATTCTACAATTGTAAGAAAAAGTATTAGTTTGTTGAATGTTTTGAAATGTAGATACATTTCAGAACATTTCATTCAATAAAACAACAGTTAGAAGTCATAGTTTGTTGAATTTTCTGATTTCAGAACGGTCTTAAACGCCTTTGCCACAATATTCCTTGTGTTAATCCCAGCACCACATGTAAGTTAATAGAATTTAGCTGTATTGTACCAGAGGGACAATTTTCTTCATCTCCTCCATCGGCGCAATCTTTGACTCCGTCACAGACTTGGTCTGCACAAATTGATGGCGAGCCATCTGCACATCGAACACTGTCATCAGCGCGACATTTTGATTCAGGAGACCTTCCTTCATCAGGTAGACCACTGCCAAGATCAAGTTCATCTGATGGTGTTGTTGAAGAAGTTTCGGCGAAAATATCTGTTAATTTAATGAAAAATAATAGTAAACTTGCAAGCGTTATAAAAAGATGAAATCTAACAATCTAAAAGTAGTTATGTACAGACCGCTATTTAAAAAAACCTAAACTGCAGTTAATCCTATGGAAAGTAATTTGTGAGTTTAAAAGAGCTACTATTAATTATCTTTGATTTGCCTGTCGTAAATAATTTAGAGTCTATAAATACAAAGGTATTTTTAAAATTTATCAACTAAATAAAAATGAAATTAAGTGTTCATAACCACGTTCTATTCCTACATAATATCTATTTTAATGATGTATTCAGCGCTTACCTATTTAAGATACAACTTCAGACAGATACTTGAGGCTAAAATTGCTCTTGATATAGAGATTGATGCACAAACAGTTGTGAGAGCTGTCTGAAGCAGTACATATTATAGTCAGATACTCAATATATTCGATATTCAATTATTATATTAGATCCTTAGGACCGATTCACAACTAGCAAAATATTCTTCTTCAGAAACGTTAAATCTAATTGTAATAGATAAGTATTTAACTCACATTTTTTAATTGTATTAAAATATTTAAAAAGCTCAAAATGCACAATTCCTTAATACTCGTATAAAAATAGTAAAGCCCTCCACCGCAAGTACAAAATAGGCAGTTTTTTTCACACAAAAAATAAGAGAGTCAAGTCAAGATTTCCGAAACTTAATAATTCTAACAGTTCTCCGACTTTTGTGGATCTTTATGATCCACAATTAGTTTTATTAGAAAAGTGTAATAATATTTTTAATTTGACGTTCTTATTTCAAACATAAAACATCACTTCTATTTGTTTTAAAAAATTTATGACGAATTGACAACAATTTTAATCGAGGTGCAACTGTATGAAGCTGTGTTAAATGATTTATATTGAAAATAAGAATTACATAAAATGTGTTTTACATTTTGTGTTTTTTTCTAGCAATAAAAACAGCATAGCGACATAAATGTGAATAAACATTTTAAACGAACACTGCAAATTTTATTCTTTTTACAACAACTCATCTCCTATAGGTAATACACCAACCAAGTGGTTCAAGGTACCCTTGGCCTTTAACTAGAAAGTAGTTGGTTAGTAGTTACACGTTTTTAAAAACAAAAGCAATGTCATCAGTAAGCATTATTAGAGCAAAGTATATTGTTTTTCTTATTTATTAGCTCTGAAGAAGCTTCTAACACATATAAAGGCTATTTTAGCAGCATCCTGGATTTTGATAATGATATTCATCTAAAAATTTATGAACAGCTCGCTGAACTATTTTATATCAGACAATTTTTAGCCAGAAACTCAAACCACAAAACAGGTTTGTGTTATGTTATTTTCATCGTCACACTTACGTAATTTCAGCCAATTTTGAGTGATTTAGCTTATTCTTCAGAGATAAATTTGCTAATTTTAAGAAATTTTGCATAAAAATTTTAAAAAATCAAAATTATCTTTAAATAAAGTGATTTTAACCAATATTAAGCGATTTATCCCAAAAATTACTCTATCACTCTCAGTATGCACAACAATACTAATGCTGGAAATAATCCTAATTTGTGTACGTGTTTAGAAAGAAGATTGGAAGGTTAAGACTACAAATAAATCAATTACGTTAACTTTGAAGCAGAGAATTCTTCAGTTTTTCATTAACTACCATTAACTATGATGTAGCTACTGTACATACTGTATTAAAAAAAAAAATCTCCATTTTATTAAACTTATGTTACGTTATGACGCTCATATACATATACATGAAGCAATTAAGCTACCTATACCTATAGACAACCTAATTTTGAGTTAAACTATTGTATAAACATAAACATGTAGCATTTTACATATTAGTCACATATTACCGAATTTACAAAATATTACTAGCTTACGTTGGTTTTGTCACTGAAAGCTCTACTTTGTATATTTCATAGGAATTAGTTTTAGTTAGTAAAAAATTCAGCGACAAAAACAAATTATTATTGTACTAAATAGTTAAAAATTATAAGCATATAAACAATAAGTTAGGTACAAGATTTAAATACAAAATTTACATTTACTAACTAAAGAGGGTTTTTGTTGCAATATCAAAAAGCGATTGAATAAACACTCAATTTACGTACCACCACCAATACGCAGATTGGGAAATTAAAGAATGTAAATGAAATAAATAAATAAATAAAATAAAAACGAAAAAACGTACCACATCCAGCCTCATCTGACTGATCTGCGCATTCAAAAATTCCGTTGCAGCGTGCCTCAGAAGGAACGCATTCCCCAGAGTGGCAAGGTATTTGATTCACACCACACATAACATTTGTTGAAGCTAACAGAATCAAAATTAAAAAAACGGACACACAAAAGCAAAAAAAAAAAACAAACAAAAATCAAAACAAAATAACTAAATACCTTCGAAAACTCTAAACTGGAAGTCCTCGGGTAAAACGGTGGTTTTACCCAATCTGTGGTGACTTTCTATGTGGTTGTAAAGAACATCTCTTATGACTTTATCATTGCTATAGCCATCACTTCCCAAATCGATTGTTATTTTTGACGTAAAAGCATCAGCTTCCCGTTTCCTAAAAACATTCATTTTCAGTAATCACCTTTATGTAGATTTTTACCGAAGTCCCAAAAGCTTACTCTATTTTAATAACTGTAGCTGATTGTGTTCCAGGAATATCTTGGTATAAACTGTCGATTTCCCTTATAAGATCTTCACTGAAGTCTCGATATCTGAAGCTATTTCGATCGCTGAAGGCATCCACGTATGGTTCGCTGGCGGTAAAAGAAATGCGGTAATATACAGGGTGATGCGATTCTGAGATGTGTGGTACAGAAGTGCCATCTGTGCTTCCTTCGCCGGAAGTAATAAGGTTATCTTCGTCGTCATATCCAAATCTGGAAAAAATATAAATACTACTTTAGGGACGGAATATGTCTTAATAAATCACGGATTCAAATACAGGTTGTCTCAAAATTGGCGAATTCCGAGATCAGAGCATTGTGGAGAATCACTTCAGTAGTCCAAATATAGAAATAAAAATAAAGATTCGGGGCTTCCCCACAAAGATACATTGGTTTGAAGATCACTCTTTGAATTGCGTTTTCTTGAAATGCAGGCTAAAAGTTTCAGTGTTTATTATTATTTATGGTGAAGACTGTAGATGATTGTGGAAAACAATAATGTAAAACAATTTCTCGAAAATTTTGATACACCTGTATAAAAATGAGTTTGCCATAACAATTTATCCGAGAAAGTTGGGAATAAATCAAAAATACTTTGGCTAAATTAATGTCTGTTTTTCATTATAAAGAGATTGACCAAGCGAGAGATTGCTGTGACATGCTGTAAAATAACAGAACCTTCCTTTGTAATTTAAAATGTAACCTGGTAGTAAATGTGGATTTAGAATGTGTGCACACAGGTGAATTGCTGGTTGCCTATGACAAAACACATTCTGTTCTTAATTAAAAAAATAAATTATTCTAGGTGTCAAATGCTTTTAAACAATTTAGGAAGTGCAGTGCTACAAAAATGCTCTCAAATTTCATAAGATTGTCCTCTAATTTCCATTTCAAACTAAAAAATAAATACAGTTGATAAGTGATAAGTTGAATTAACTCGAATTTTTGGTCAATAATTGTGAATTTGTGAATTCCGTAGCAAAAAGCAAAATTTAACACGAACAGTCGAAGTTCAAGTCGATTCTTGAGATCTCGAACCTGTTTGACGAATTCTGGACTTCTTGATCACAATACGCCTTTCTAAGTCGAGCTTGTTTGCGTAAAAAAAACCTTTAAGCATAATTTATCCTAGAATGACATAAGAAATAATAAAAAGTGCAGTATTTATGTAATGCCAAATTACTGCTTTTGTTGAAAAAATATGTACTTTTAGTAGACTGCTTATTAAAACAAACCCTATTAATTTCATTTTCATTTAAATCTTAAGTTTGTTCTTTTTTTATTTATTTGTATATTAGAATGCGACAAGCCATAGAAAAAAAATAAGTCAACTAGAACTATTAACATTACGATGTTTCATAAAATGTTCGGAATGCCTATAAGTTTATTTACTTCAGCTCTATTTATTTAAACCACAGTTAACGCTTTGAAGTATGTCATTACAAGTGTGATTTATTCATTTACTATTAGACCAAAAGTATATAATTATTTATTATAACAATTTTAAATTCTGTTTAAAACAGCATTTTCAATTTTTTAATAGGTACAACTAACCTTCACCCAGTTTTAGGATTATAAACAAAAACAAAACATAAGTTTGTAATAACTACGAGTATGTGTTCCAATAGTAGCTATTAGTTTTATTTTGATTATTATAATATTTGATAAAATTTGGGTAAATTCTGTGATTTCGGTTTGGTAGTTTCTCTTCTTAAAGTGAATCGAAACATGTTTGTGTATTTTATCTTTGTAATATTTACAATTCATTTACCATCCTTAAAGTATCTGGCTAGGAATTTTTATATTTTAATTCCGCTACATATCTACGTGAAGATTATTACTAGAACCAAAGTAAAATTAGAAAAAGTCGAAAGTGTTTAGACAAAACAATAATAAATATGTATGATATCTCTCTCATATTACTTACTGAGTTTCATTGCGAGTTTCTGGAATGGAATGATTGTAGGCAGTATCAGGCTGTAAAAAACAATATTCATTCTACTACATTTAAAAGAATATTTTTATTACCTTGAAGAGATCAAAACCCATTCGATTAACCTGCAAAACGAAACAAAATTAGTAAACTGTATCAAATATGGCAAAATATTATCAAAGTAAAACACACACAAAAGACAAATGCACGCAGAAATGATAATGTATATTAAGGGTGTAAATGCAGAAATGTACAAAAGACATAGAACAGATCATGATAACAGCTCAGGTAAGCGATGTTAGTTAAAAATATACAGGGTGTATATGATTCATATGGGTGTATTAGAAGCTTTCCCCAAGACGTAACTTACGCCGTCTCCATTTTCGGTCGAAAAGTAATTCTCTTGAGGAGTTTCCTAAAAGGTGAAATGTTATTTATTTGAATTTCTGACCGTGTAAGAGATACTAATACCACTTTCATAGTAATCAACTTACAGTTATTGTGTTGGCGGTTGGTACTGTTGTCTCGTTATTATTTAACTACAAAAGTAATATGAAAACAAACGTTTGAAACTTAAATATGTACTAAGTTCACTTACATTTAGAGAATATTCTTCTTCCGGTTCTACATCCTCAGTATTGTCTTCAGTTTGCTAAAATATAATGTATAAATTTTGTCCCATCAGTGTTTTATCAGAAATATTGATATAAAATTATAAAAAAAGACAATTTGGAAACAATCACTCCAAAAACAATACTGGCAGTGATTTTAAAAATGCTTACCTCCACATCATCATACCCTTCTGCATCCTCATTTCCCTAAAAAATTATTATACAAAATAAAGTATCTGATCATAAATGTTCAATTATAGTTAGTGGAATGTAAAAGTTCGATAATTGTTAATTAATAGGTTTGTGCCAAGTACAGCTCTGAACAGTTTTGAATACAATAAGCAAGCATTCAAAAATATCGAGTTTAATTAATATTTTCTATACCTCCATGATTTGATTAATTAGACAAATAGATATATGAATTTCAAGAACCATTACAAGAACATAAACAAATAACTTACATCTTCCTCATTATAGTCTTCACCATTACCTATTTCTTCTCCGTTTCCCTGAAATAATTAAAGTTGAATGTCAATGCATTAACATTATATTGTGAAAATTAAAGTTTTCACTGAAATACTGATATTAAAGAATTAAAAACCTACCTCATCGTATTCATTATCACCGGTGTTATCCTATAAAGTAATATTTGAAAAAAATATTTAATTTTACTCCGTAAACAAAATATAATTTTACTTACATCATATTCATTATCTCCGTTATCATTTTCTGGATCTTCTGGCTACAATTACATTAAAAATAACAATCATATTTTAATACAATTTACACCCTGTATTAAAAATAGCTTAATCCTAACAAAATAAATTTCCATAAAATCAAAAGAAGTGTTAATTATTTACAAAAACCACGTGACCTGTTTTTTTATAATAATACAGAAACATGTGGTTATCAACCAAACCAGAGAAAAACACTTCAGTGCAACCCTACAAAGTGTTATTAAAAACCGTAGTTAAAAAAGATAGAACAATATTACAGAAAACCCCAAGGCCACACAAAATTTCGGCAGAAAATAATTTTTGGTTAAATCATAATGTAGGCAAAAGTCTATTTCGGCTTGTTGACTTTTATTAGTAATTGTAATTCTTGGACAAAGTCATCAAAAATTATTTTCTTCACTTTTTGGGTTGCACTGACCTTTATTGTAATAACATTTCACTTACATCATTAAAATCTTGAGGATCTTCTTCTTCGTCGTCGTAATCTTCTTTAGCTTCTTGTTGACCTTCCGGCGTGTCTTGTCTAGGAACTCTTAAAGATTTTCTTTTACTTCTACTATGACTTCTATTGGACTGAGATGACAGCAAACTATTAATACTTCTTCTTATCCTATTTACAGTGCTTGATAACCAGTGTTCTTCCACTGGTGGACTAGATTCTAGCAAATGTTCCTCGCTCTCGGATAAATCTCTTGCTATCCTATGATGATTCTCATGATTTGTTAAATCTGTTTGTTCTAAATTTTCAAAAACTAGATCTGAGTCCACCTGAAACAAAATTAAGTCTTAATAATCAAACAACTTCAGGGTTTCAAATGAATATCAGAATAAGCTTTATTATAGAACTCTTCATATTTTTATATTACGGTACTCGTAGATAATAGCCGATTATCTATTCGGGTTTACATCAAACGAGATTTGTACACAATTGTTTGACCCAAAGTTTTTATTAAATTAAATATTCAATAAAAAAATCTATTGTACTCGTAAATAATAATTTTCATTAAAATGTGTAACTATGCTTAAAATTAACTAAAGTAATTTGTCGATAAAACAATCACATAAATAAACATCATTAATTCATTACTCATAAAACCGGTAAATTGTAAATAGGTATTTAAATACAATCCATATATCTAGCCTTTATCTAACTGCAAAAATGGTGGAGGCGCCGGGATTAAAAACCCATTTTCTAACATAAACAATTATTTTTACAGATAGCTAAGAATCACCTTTCTAAGAAAAATTGTAAAATATATTTTAAATTTTGTTCAAAAATTTTGTCTAAGTACTTGATTCGATTTAATTCGAACTCTCGTATGAAGTGAAAAATCCATAAAATTTTTGGTGGCAGTATCATGATGGAATATGTACTTACATTACTATAAAAACAAATATTTTAATTAGCAGATATTGGAGCAATACTACAAAGGACACGCAGTTAAATAAGTCCAAATTATCTACGAATAACAGAACAAACTCTGCCCTGGAAAACGCACGTAGGTAGTTCAACGGACAATTACCGCTAACTGGCCAAGCACTTAAACAAAATACTTATTTGTGGTAAACTACGAAATGAAGTTTATTAATCGTTGGCACCTTTGCATACATTTTTTTTAATTGTAGATAATAACAACAATAAGCTTTTGTTTGCGAAATGAAATTGTAGTAGTAATTATTTGGTTTCCTCCAATTTGTAGCAACCGGTAGTAAAATTTATGTCGTGAACTAGAACGTACTTAAACTCGCCGCGTTTCTTTTTCAAGCCAAGCTTTAACTTGTCTCTCATAAAATATTTCACATTTGCGCCAGCCATTATACCGCAATTATGAAAATAAATCATGCAAGTTCGTTTCAAAAAAGGCGAGTTGGCGCGTGTGTCGTAAGACAACGTTAAGAAGTTGATTATAATGTTGATCTCTGGTGTATTTACATTTGCATATCATAACTGGGACGTCCTCTAAGTCTGGCAGCGGCAACGACTAGATTAACGCGGACGAAGGGCAAAGAAGATGCGCTCTACAAACTTTTACTCTATTTTGCAAATTTGTTTTTCAAACAAAATGTTCCGCACACTTTCGGAATTTTAAATACGTGTCATAGGTCATCCCCTATTACAACATGCCTCCAACTTTTCACCCCGCGCCGCCTCTTTAAGCCGCCAGCTCGTGCGTCGAATGATGACAAATCGCTCCGACCAACTGAACGCCTTAACCCAACATTCTTCAACTAAAATACATTAATAGGTCAGCTTACAGCTTTAACAATGACGACATGATCAGATCACTGCTCAGATTTGGCGCTGATCTTATTATCATGAAAATAAGTACGAATGCGTACGATTAAGACAAATTAAATCCACATCTTGGTTTAACAATTTTAACAGTGAAGAATCACTCCCTAAATTAAAGAGTAGGACACCAAAATTATAATCGCAGTTAAATCCTTGACTAGTACTTTGTGGTAGAATCCAGTTCTCGTGAAAACATCTAACAAAATTATGTTAAGGAAATAAAGTTAATACACATTACAGTAAAACAACTCGTCAGTACTTAAAATCTATTATTACTTCAATAACGTACCTACATACAGTTTCAATACATGGTGTCTCATTTAAACTTTCAAAACTATTGTGGAAGGCTAGATGTGGTAAAGTTTTCATTTATCAAGATCACGGTCATCAAGATAAATATAATCCAAGGATTATAGATGTAGAATTTTTTACGAGCGAACGAAGGACCGTTATACTTAAAAAAGAAAATCCTCTTTTAAGTGCAACATCCAAAAACCCTGTTTTAATTTTACCTTCTCAGATTGAAAAAGTTTGATTTTATTTCTTTTTTCTTTCGCTCATGTAGAACTTAAACCTAATAAAAGTTATCACCAAAATAAAACTCTTCTCACGACACATAAAGCTAATAAATACTTTATTATAATTTTTAGCCAGTAAAAAGCTCTTGCAGTTGATCGCTTTCTCAAAGTAGTTAAAAAAATCACATTGTTAGTGAAAAAAAAACATTTTAAATTAAATTTTACCATTAATATGCAATAGAAGAGTATTCTTCTCTAGCAAAAGACTATTATATTAATACACTATCGCTATATAAGTATTACGTATTGTTTCATTCAAAAAGGATGACCTCTAATAAATGAGCCAAAAATAGTCCGCAATAGATTTTTGCGCAAATGCTCGATTGCATCAATTTACCAGCATCTGGCTTCTGTTAAATCAAATTATCTCATTCACGAAACAACTATTTTTACCGCTCGGAAAAATCGAGTCAAAAATAGGTTTTTTACAGCGAAAATAAATAAATAAATAAATAAATAAATTATTACGTTTTTGGTAATCATATTAAAAATTTAGTACAGACATACGTGCATGTGCACAAATCAATGATCGTCTCAATCAGATTTAAAATGTTGGCATCGATATGTATTGGTTTGTAGATAACATCACATCAGTGAATCTAACCACATCCAGGCTATAACTTCATATCAGTGTGATATCGAGTTGATGGGGTTTTCAAGCGCCCCTTCTTAGCGTCTCTCTCTTCCTCCTTAAACGTTTGTAAGTTTGTTTGAGTGACCATTAATACAAATTTGAATTAGGTGCACCAAACAGCACAAAAAACATTAATTAACTAACGTAAAAATACCAAATCAAATGTTATTAAACCAATTTCCACTTGATGAAAACTAACATTTTTCAATAGTTAATGACTGGCAAAAATATTAATTAAACTATTTTAGAAGTGCCATCAAGATGATCAAAAATTGTGCAGCAGCGTGTAATTTCAACTTCATTTAATTCGGAATTATGCATTTGACTAGTCATTACATTTTTAATAAATCCACAATTTGCCATTTAGTCGGAAAATTAATTAACTATTTAGATCTAAAACTGAATTAACTACAGTACAAAGAATAACAGAATTTTGTTTAAACATTATCAACAGTGCGCTTGCACAAAGTTATTAATTAATTAATAAACTTCGATTCTTGAGATGTTTGTTACTGTATAATAATTTCCTAAACTAATTTGAAACACATTACTCAATTGTACACAATTATCTTTCAATTAAAGCTTTCAGCTAAAGCATTTTTTTCTTTTTGTTACTCAAGCCACAATGCCACAAGCAAATATGGTCTGCATTCCGAAATACTTTACTTTATAAACATACTTTAGTTATGAAGCAAGCCATATGCTCAATTTCGTGAACACTGTATAAATTGCTCGATAAATTGTTAAAATTGGCGACGACGCCTACGTAAAATTAAAAAAAAACTGTTAAAAAGTGAAGTGCTTCTCCAATGATGATCAATTGTGTTAAAAAATCACTACTAAAACAACTATGTGTTTACGGTATTTGGTAGTGTTTTAACGACAGACATCAACTGGTTCAGTAAATAAACTTATGTAAATTCTCCAAACATAGTTAAGCAACGTAAAAGTTGTGGATAAGTCGAGTGAGATAAACTAATGTTTTTAAATTGAGGCCTAACGCTGAAACACCTTTTCCTGTACCAGAAAAAGTCAATCCTGCGTTGGAGTCTATGAGCCCCGGACCGAACCAGCAGAATACGTGCGGTCTTTAGAGGGATTTAACGGCGATTCTTAAACAAGAAGGTCTTGTCACGCTTTGCTAGACCTTTTATATTCTAGATGTAGCACCGTACGAATCCACAAAGATAACATTTATAAATAGATATGGAGAAACTCTTTGTGAATTCGTCTTGAAGCAGCAAAACCCATAAAAATTACGCCACTTTATGCTCAGCATTACGTTACAAACTTGCAATCACTAGCCTTTCATCTCGGCTATTATTAGTAAATTAACTTTAAAGTTGCAACAATAATTGAGTTTGTGCTAACTAATGAAGCCAAAAAAGATGCATCGGGCTCACAGACTGCTTGTAAATTGCATATTTCGTGAACTATCCGCAAAGTTGAAGAAACTGAGCGAAACCGCAAAAAAGCTATCAGTGGCGAGATGAGTGTCTGCAAGCAATGCAATTTAATACTAATATGATCAATCCGAAGCAACTGCGACGTCTAAGAAGACTGTTACGGCCGTTACACCCCCTAGAAGAGTTTCGTATGCAGGACACGCAACTGCTATTCTCCAACAACTTCACACTTCTGCTGGTGATCAAGAGGGAGGCGCGGAGGTGTGAATTGACGACGAAAGTATCACATCTCCTTGCCTATCAATGCGCTGAATTTTAAAGAGAGTAATTATGACAAATTACACTAATTTGCTTGCCCATATCAAACTCAATTTCTGGTTCGAAACGCTCCTCTAAGATATTTGAAAGTTAGCATTAGCAAAAAGACAAAATAATTTAAACAGTAGCACGAGTAGAGTTCCTAGAATTTTATTTAATTATCCAGTTGATAAATTGGCCAAATGTTCAATTACGGCTTATAAAACCACAAATTATTCGTTGATTGTAATGTATGTACAAGGAGTGTCATGTTAGTCTATTGTGTCGCTGAAAATATGGAGTGGAAAGTACACAAAAGACGTAAAAAATAAATCGTCACGTCCGGAAACATATATGTAAGCCAAAATCCCCACATCTGCAGTGCTGCCACTATAGATATCATAACACCCTAAATATTCACGAGTGGCTTGCTGCTATGTGTATGTATGTGATGTTGCGGGTTTCCCATTCTGGCTCTCTTTATCTTTCTTATATCATCATCTTACAGTATTTTTGACACATGTGGATTTCAAAACATTGTTCTTACGTGGAATAATAAATACGACTTCAACTTGTTTCCGAAATAAATACGTGCGGTGCGATTTTACACACTCAACATCATTAATTTCATTCAAATGAAATTAAGGTTTTGAGCAGGTGTGCATATTTACATATCAGAGCATCTGACACTTAGATAATTTTATTAATGCGACAAATTTCATGCTTCGTCAGTGAATCACTAATTTAGAATTTAGCTCAACTGTGAAACAGATTTTTTTAATAACTTCCTTTATGACTTATTAAAAATACATAAAGGAATTATTGGTTAGTAAATCAAAGATCGCATTTTCGGGTTGTAGTAGTTTGAAAGTACTGCTATATAGCGTAATGAAAAATTTTATAACTGAAAAACGCCAGTAAGACTTTATTATACACCCTATGATGACATCTATTATGTTGCAAGAAATATTAAAACGGTAAGTACAACATAATCCAAAATCACTAACCACGCAATTTTATTGTTTAATATTTTATAGATAAACAAGCCAACAGAGGTGAAAAAGTAAAATTATATTTACGTAAAAATATTTAACAAAAATAATAAAATAAAACGCAAGAACACAATATCAGTGATTTTATTTCCGTCTTCTTCCTTGATCCTTCCTGCACATTAAAAAATCTGAAACTACCAAAGGCATAATAGTTTTCGTACATACGAAATTAGGTAAATCATGTCCAAATAATGATTTATTGTCATAAATTCCAGCATATGCACGATACCTAGGTACATATTAGTAGTTTAAGCTACTGATTTATTTTTACACAATCAAGTACGAGTACAGACTAAACAAAAATATCACGGCTTGAGGTCTGTTTATAATACTTGCAATAATTATTTATGTATCGCCAATTTATTTCACATGAAATCAAAACTAATGATTGCGATGATGCACACTCCATATGTGAAAAGATATTTCCTCGATGTTATACATATTAGTAATCTAGATAAAGTGTCCGAGCTGCATTTAACATTCCTGTGTCCAAGTGGCAGTTGGTAGCAATTCAAAATACAGAAGTTAATTTTTCAAACTGAAATAAACTTGTCTGTATGCAATAGTGGGTAATATAAAAATAATACTACGCGTTCAATTCCATTTCACCATTTTAAAAATTATTTCATTTGTTGCTGTTAACTAGTTTATTACGTGTCGGTTAATCATTTCAAAATAATTGGACACGACACTATTTAATTTGTTAAATATCTGAAACTGCAATTATAGCTTCCACATGCATTTAGTAACAACTTTCGGTGCATGACTTCATTTATAATAAGTCTGAAATATGTGAATACATATTTTGGAATCACCAACTAAAATAATACTGTCACAACGAAAAATTTTACATCACCTAGTATTTCACTTATGATAAAATTTTAGTCCAGGAATCATAACTCACAGCACCTACCTACACAAATATGTAGCGTGCTGTAGAATAACTAGATGTGATTGATTCTTCATCCAAATATAAAAACAAAAATTGTAACATGAATATTCAATTCACAAAAAGTCTTTCCAATTCGTAGGAACATTTTTTTACAAACGAGAAACAAACCGGAGAACTCCTTCCTTTGAGGAATTGGCCCAAGTAGTTTAAATCTGTCTTAACACTTGTTTTCCAAGACTCAGTAGGTCACAAGGGCTAAATCAAACAAAATAAGATGTTTTATGTGACACTTCGCTTTTGAAGTTACGAAGAGATCTCCTAAATATTACGTTTGAAGTTGTATCTTCATGGCAATAGATTATAAAGGTATTTGCACTAAAAGCTCGCGTTGGTGAGATACTGTCACATACATCATTTATAAATAAAACACATTCTCTCTATTTGTTAACAAAAACAAAAAGGTCCTTGCAGACCTTGGATTGCAGCTTAGGTATTATTAGAAATAGAACAGATTATCCGAGTCCAAAGCGGACAATGAACTTGAATGTATGCCACTGGGTTCAAGTTCACTTTGACACAAATACAAACAAATCTTCAAAATTAATTGATAATAACAATTTGTTTAATTTTCACTGAACCATCAAAATTTATTTTGCTCATCAATTATATATTATTTTTAGCAAAGTTAATTTCTTATAAAAAGACAAAAAACGAAAATATTAAAAAAAATTATCCCTAACCTAGCCTTAACCCAGATCATTACATAAAATGTCATCTTTTATTTAATTGCTTGGAACTGATAACCTCTGTCACAAAGTCTTAATTTAGTAGCAATACAAAGAGAACAGACTTCACAAATGATTTTTCTTCACTGCGATGTAACTTTACTGCATAAAATTTTAAGCTTTTTAAAATGCAAAATTTTTGGGTAACACATTAAGTAATAAAACAAAGTCAATAAGTGGTGCTAAGAACTGCTTGTTTTATGGATACAATTTTGTTAAGACTGGAAGGAAATGTTAATAGTTAAGTAACAACAGTTTTATAACTGAAATATATGGCGTGAAGATTACAAGCACTTCTGCTTCATGCTGATGAAAAACTTGAAAGAACGAACAACAATCTTTGTAGTATCTAGGACAAATTTACAATTTCCTTTTAGTGTAAAAGCAAAGCACAATTCCCAGTTTTACGATTGCTGATGTTTAATGACGTATTCTAATTAAAGTTTGTGAATTTAAAAGGTTTCGCGTTTATTAAATATTGAGAACAAAGTTGGGAAAAGGTCTCACAATAAAAATGCCATTACATCTCTGTTCTAACTTTATTAAGTTGTATATAGAAAACACTAATGGCGTCATCTAATCGAATTATAACGTAACTGGGACGTGATTGTGCTTTATCAAAGCTGGTTTACGTCTTCTCTCAAAATAGCAAAATTTTGTATGAGTAAATTTCCGTTAAAAAATTAATTTCGACTTTTTATTAGATTAAAGTTGCTTCGATTCAGTTCACCACCCAAAATAATTATGTTTACAGCTACTTCCAGTGAGTTGTAATTAACTAAAAATTCTAAAATGCTACAGAAGAGAGCTAAAATGATTGTTTCATAACTTTTGTCTTGTTCTTAATTGTTGATTACGACAGGAGGGGATGAACTTGGGGTAAAGTTTGCTGGGGGACGCATAGCCTCAAATTGAGTTAATTGGAGTCCTTAATAACAACGAAACGTACACCCTACCCCGTTAATGTACACTCCACCTTATTATACACAGAACATGCTACACACTAAATTCTTGAAAACCAATACGCCTCACTTTATGAGATCCAGGATCAACTATCACTCACCGTACACACGCTCTTGGACACTTCATTCAAACGTGTTTAATGTTTTATAAAAAAGACATCATATGCTTAACTTTGCCAAACTAAATAATGCGCCAATACTTGTTCGTTAATGGAATGTGCCTTGTGTTACCTTTTAATTTTCACACCAAAAATTACAAGGAAATCTAATTTACTACCTTGTGTTTATTAATTAATTAATTAATTAATTGCATTTTACATTAAAGTGATTTTTTTAAATGCTGAACCGAAAATTAAGCTGTTCCATAATACACTTAGTTACTTAGTAATTAGTTACTATTGGACTCTATGTAGAAAAAATAGTGTTTCTAGGTGAACAGGTAGAATAAAATCTTGAAAACTATACTCTCTTGTGTACCAGTTTTATTTACAATGTGTCAAATCAATTAAAGCTATATATTCAGCTATTTCTTTCACTTCGTCAAAAAATTATTTCCTACATGATCTGCAAAATAGCAAAAGCAGCAATTAACTCTTCATTTTTATATGCTTTGGCCTTTTCTTTCATAGAGCATTTTTAATTTAATTTAATTTTTAATTTTATTTAAAAAATAAAAACAGCACAAACTTAACAATCAAGTGCTAGTCAGAATCCGCACATTTGGGAGCAGATCTAAGAAGAGGCCTATAAAGTGTATTTGGTAAATTTTCCTATGTCTTGAGACCTATCAATACGGCGGGTGGGTTAACTTAGAATTAGTCGAGGTGCATATATTCACAGCCCACGCATAAAACACAATTGAGTAAAGCTTCGAGCAGGGGGATCGTATTTTGTCGGTGGTAACACATTTATTTGCTAAGTGCATTCGGTACCGTTTGAAAGCGTGCTATAAAGCTATAGGAACCGGAAATTGGACACTAGTTTGTTTGCAAAATGGAAATAGCTCGACTATATACATATATTGAACAAACAAATCGGATCGAAAACTGATGTGCGGAATCTTGTAAGATGAATTCTTCAAGATGTAAACATCAAAATTAATTTTGCAATAGGCGCGCCGGAGAATAAATATTTTGGTAACAAGAATACGAAGAAAACGATCGATTTAATAAAGTTTTTTCTTATTGTACGAGATTAAGCGAGATGACTGGAGGAACGGAGGTGTCTAATAAAACGCTCTCGTGAGGTTTACAAAGCCACGGTTGGGGTAGTTGTGACACTGATCCACTCACCGCAGCTTAACTCTATATGTCAACAGTGTATATAGTCTCTTAAGGATACACATATCTTGCACTATAGTTCAGCGCACCGTCGAACTGGGTTTATACGATTTCCTTATTGACACGAGCCAGGTAGATGACCCAAATCAATATCACTGTTGAGGCTTTTATCGCACGACGACTAGTCTTATTTGAATTTCCTGTTGACGAGATCAAGACCACACCAGCCTTCTGTGTGTCTTCTCAATTATTTAACAGAAGCAAAGTAAGGAAAATACATCAATTTCTAAATACGAATCACTGAGCTCTAAACGTTTCATTACCTTATTTCCCTACAAGGCTAATGGAAATGTCATCTACAAAAAGGAGTAACCTATGGATTACTATCATATTCAACTAATAAGTTGTCTGAATCTAAACCACATGTCTCAACAGGGTGAGTCTTATTCTATCTGTATCCGAGAGTTGGAGTTTTAGATGTTTGAACTTGCAACCTTAAAAAATGTTCTTGCAGGCAGGCCTCCAATTACATTTTTGATCAGAGTATTTGTACACAAAAAACTTAACTTGTTCTGTGCTGACACCTCTTAACATTTCTGCACATCTATTGAAATCACCCTGACTAAGCCGTATATTGATATAATCAATGGAAAATCCCAACATTTGACTTCAAAATTTACGCTCACGGCTGCATCGTTTTTAATTTAATGTGGTCACGAAGTGTGGAGTGGAGACTATGCTCCTGCAGCGAAGAAGTATTAAAGAAATATAATGTTGTTAGACACAAAAGAAATACAAATTCCTCCAGAATCTATCCCAACGGTGTAATAAACGGTATACACATTCTTATTTATAATAAATGCGATTATGCAAAAGCTGGAACAACGGCCGTATTCTGTAAATATTCCGATTTGTTTTATATTACAGCCATCTGATTAAACTTATATTATGCAAGAGTCAAAGGAAAACGAACATAAATAACGACTTTCGAGTTCAATCAATTAAAAAAAGACCTATGTTGATAGATAAAATAATTCCACAATTTATAAGGAGTAATTTATATTCCAATCTCCATTAATTGCTGTCACAGCAAAGATTATGTTAAATTTTATTCTCGTGATTACAACTTTTTTGCATGCAACCTGTCTCTCCGGTAATTACTTCGTACAAATATACGAGCATTTATTGAAGATAAATTCACGTATAGACATCTAACAAGAATATAAAGAAATTTAAAGGCCATAAAATATCTATGTCTGTGTGACCCTTGTAAACCAATTTTAAATGCTAAGACTGCGTCTGGATCACACCTACTCCCTTAAGGGATGAACTTGCAAAGTTGCAAGCTGCAATTTTATACGATTGGTAATCCGTCTAACGTGCTCAATTAGCACAGAGCTAAATTAGTGAAAAAAAAAATCTTTTAGGCTTTTGAAACAAGTCTAGAACACGACAACTGGAAAGTAAATTCTGTTTTTTGTTGCGAGAATTCAATTTCAGGAACTTTGATATGCTAAACCTTGACTTACTCTCGAAAACAAATACACTGAATTAAATAAAAGTAATGTAGTTTTCGTAGGTTAAGAATTCGGCCCAATTTTTTCTTTGTTTTAATTCGTTCAACTTTAAGTTAAATCAATACACACATCCTATGTTGACTGTTTAAAATTGTAAGAAAAAAGTTTAAATAATGGTAATGTATGATGTACGTATAGTAGTGCACAAAGCAAAGAAAAACATTCATTCCCTCGACTTCATTACGAAGGCGTACTTTATTTTCTTTTGAGGATGATCGCATGAGCGCATTCTACCCACTGCTTAATCTCAAAAAAGATACTTTAACCAACACAGCATGTCTTCATTACTCATGTATTGTGTCCTGGGGATAGCAATAACCAGTAATAAATACACATAAAGGATTGGAATTAATAAAAATTCATGCTCTCTCATTTAATAAATTATGGACATGATAGGCTATTTATGTCGGGATTTATAAATGATTGATACTGCAAATTAAATCGTTCGGTTTCAGTTCGAAACTGTACAGTGTACATACACCTAAAATAAATGAAATATAAAATCAATCAATTTAAAACTGCAATGTCTAGTAACATCAATAATTTACTAACTGAAAGAAACCATTTCATCTCTTATTTTCAACCACTGTCCGAGTATGTTTCTTTGACATCTTTATTAGCCGGAATAGATCTAAACGCGACAGACCGCTTCGGTAATTTAATTAGCGTAATTACAACAGCTTTGATGTTTAGAGGAAAGTTTGTTATTGAAACGTGTTAATACGCTTATCGAATCTTAGATGGTGTACAAGTATTGTGGTAGGTACGGCGAAGATAGTTGGAGATCCAGCACAAATTCGCAACATGTTCAAAAGGATCCCCAACTTGCTATCGCGACATTATCTGTCATCTTAATCGATAGGATTATTTAAGTTTCCTCAATGATGTTTAATGGGAATGAGATGGCAAGATGCAAACACTTTAACACTTTGCTCAAATCCAACTTCCTATTACATAGGTAAAATCATACACAGACAAAAAATAGTTCTTTATTTACATAAAATCCTCGATGAAGTCCTCAACGTTCCACGAAAAAAAATTCTGGTGTTATTCACACTAAAGTAACAGTAAGAGTTGTCCCCAGAGAACCACACTCTAAAATGTAATATTTTCTAGTGTAAATTAACTTTTTTGTATATGTACTTTTAACACCTAACTAGTGTAATAATCATGTTTTATTCACACTAAAGTGACAGTAAGAGTTGTCCCCACAGAACCACACTCTAAAATGTAATATTTTCTAGTGTAAATTAACTTTTTTGTATATGTACTTTTAACACCTAAACTAGTGTAATAATCATGTTTTATAAATGTTTTACATACTTAACTAAATGTACTAATGTATTTCCTGAGTGTACAAAGCATTGAATTCTAGTGTGGTTACAGTGTGAAAATGGTCATAACAGCAGTATATATTCAAATGTTTATTAAAAAAATTTAAATTCACAAAAAAACAAAATAAAAAATAAATGGAAACTACACATACCTATTTAACAAAAATATGTTTTGGAACAATACATAAATCAGTAGAACCGTAAGGTTGTTTTCACTTATATAGTTCTTCATATTTAATATGCAACATTAAATAAGTACTAAGTACTTATATTTAATAGTCCTACTCTAATATATTAAAACAAGAATAAAGTTCTTATAATTGATTCAGTAACTACTCTAATTCTGAGATATTTTCGAATGTACAGTTTTTCTTTACTTTACAAAAACTTCATGGACTTTTTGTAACAGAATTTGAAAATTATATCAACCATTTTAACCTTTCCTAGTACCTACTCATAAAAAATAAAAAATGTTGCCCAAAAACGTGTGCTTCTGTGCAGTCTGTACGTACTATGTCTCTAGTTTAAACAAAGATAAGATTATTAAACACTGTGCAGTTATGTTTTACACTATAAACTGCAAACATCATTTTTTTCGACTTGAATTGTACACTTTCTTACCCAAACACATAGTGGTACTTTCCTACAGTAAATGAATAGTGATCAGAAGAATTTTGTTTATCCATGTGAATCAGGCTGAAATGATAGATTTATTTGGTCACACTATACAAAAACTGATCACAATAGCGCTACTTAGTTGTTAAATCAAATTAGAGAGTGTGAGTGAGAATATACCTGGGTAAAGAGGTGGCAAGGAACAAGGAAAATCAGAGCAGTAATCCGAGGGTATCTGTCATATTTAACGTGTCTGCGCTGGGCCGCTTCTTATACAGCATATGAAAGACTTAATACCCAAACAAATTATGTAAAAGGAGTGCTTTACATTTTTATTAGGCATAAAATGGGTAGAATAGGATGTTAGGAAGATAAATGAACAGAATAAAGCGCAATACTACAGCGCTGGGCGTTTAAATGTGTATAAAAGAATCTTAGCAGAGTTGAGAAGTTATGATGGATTAGTCCTGAGCCAACATCTCACCCCTTGGGACGGCTGTCGACGAGCTACTGCCCTCGTCTGAACAAAGCGGATATACGCTATATGCTGCCACATTTACCTCTTCTTTATTGACTGACAAGTGACGACAACCGACAACAGATTATACAACCTCTAAAAAGTAACCTGAATTGTTAATAGCCTCATCAAGCGGTGCTCACAACATAAATACGTAAAATGAGGAGCCTCAGATGTTCCGCCAGTGGAAATAATGGCCAGACATGGTCAACAACGCGATAATTCTTCGAAAAAAAATAACACGCTAACGTACCAGAAATTAAAAACGTTCTCCACCGGGATATTAAAACCCCATCCCCAAAATAAAAACACTTGTTGCACTTATCTTTTAATCCTTTTCATGCGTTTGCACATTTTCATTAGTTGTATTGTTCGGGAAGCGTCGAGACGCACCAACATCTAGATTGTAAAACGAACACAACGCCTCTAATGAACAATTTCAAGAGCGATAAAGTGCTGTTGATAACGCCGCAAAAATTATTATTTTACTTTTGTATCGGTAACATTCGCAATGATTTCAAAACACATCGTTGAAGCTTATTCGAGTCTAGCATTTAAATGGACATTATTACAAAACTAGCTTTGTCGACTACAAATTAATACTACTGTGCTGACTAAATTATGTAAATTAATGAGTTAGTTTAAGAGATGCTGAGACGTCGACGAAAACCTAGAGAGCTACTGACTGAAGTGGGATTAAACAGCTAAGAACACAAGTTGGACCTACTTATTTCATGTGTTTTCATTTGTAAACGAAATTATAATTTAGCTACTTTTTCAGATGAAAGTAACTGTCCTTCAGGTCTAAGTGTTAGATCTGAGAATTTGTCATAGTATGCATACAGAACTCGTAATAATAGTTCAAAACTATTACACCAAATCAACAGTTCGTCCTTAAAACAAATAACTGCTTGCATTGGACAACTGGAGTATTTTTTCGGTTGCAGTGGTGGACAGCCGAATAAGAAAAGGCCTCTGTAATCATATTGGCAACTCAGTCATTGTTGATCACAGTATTTCTAAATTTATTCAAATATTCGTAGCATTCATGTGGAAGTATCCTCTGTAAATCTGTTTATCTCTTACTCCACACTTAATCGGTTTAATAATAATAAATTGGCCCCATTTAAAGAAATTAGAACTAATAAAAAAATAAGAAACATATAGTGACTCTACCATCTTTTTCGCAGTAAAAATCTAAAACTCTTTTAAAAACTAAAAAAGAAATAAAATAATAATTAGAAAAAAATCAAGAAATTTAACATATTACGTTAGAAAGTTGCATTTTTCACTTTGTATTACACCTAGTGATTAATTGAAAACGTGTCGTTCTCGCTACCACTTTACAAAAAAAAATCCTTCTTTCTGTGTTACGAGTAAAGAAAAAACCGAAGGCTTAACAATAAAATTTTGATTCTTTGCTAAATTAGGTGTAGTAATTTCTGAGTCCCCTTTCTGAAACATTAGTGTATAACGATGCGTAAAAAATGTAAAAACAAAGAGATGAGGTTTATACATTCATAGCACTTCTTCGCTGCCAACAAAAATTGCAAAAACGACAATAACGAACTCATTCCGTCTAAGCCTCACTCCTTATATTTCTCGTACTTTTTCTTTGATATTTTTTATCTAAGCTTTTAATGTCTTAACTTCTATGAAAGTGTTGTCTGTTTAAGAAGGCTAATCAAAATCGCTGTTTTCTTTTACTGGAATTTTTCAGCACGGACGAGTAACGCAGATGTGTGCAATTTAAAAAAGTAAGCACAGTATTAATTAGGACGGACTTATTTATATACGTATTTTTCAAGCAGAGCAAGTAGGGGGTCATAAAAATCATCTACTCCAATGCGTATGCAAATTCAGAGAGGCTAATGCCTATCATTATCGTGTACTAGTACTGGCAGTGATAACTGCAAATAAATTTTAATCGGAACAATAAATCAACAAATCGTCAGTGCTGCAATTATGAGGCGCCTAGTGTGGGCGTGCCTGGATAATTAAAAACACCATTTGTTCTTGATAATTAGACGGTCTGAAAGCAGTAATTTCATTATGTTATACAATTCAATGATAATAACTCATGTATCAAAATAAAAATAATATTACTCATCTTCTAGGTCATCCTGAATTTGAAAAAATCACGCTGGGTGGCCTTCGTTACCGATTGAGATGTGCGAGTTAATGACTAAATTACTTAAATAATATTTTGTAACCAGTTTAGCTTGAAAAATTCTACTCTACGTCAGGAAAATAATGGTATCGATCAACCAGTTTGTAGCATGGGTGGGCAAAATTACATTTTTAATAAGAGCAAGAATACTTAACTTATCACACTTTTTTAACAAGATCCAGCTAATAATATTCAATAATTTTTTGACCATCACACACCAAACAAAATTTAGTAAAAGTAATTATAAAATTTTAATTTAACTGATGTAATTAATATCTGCAAAAGAATCCATTATTATCTAAATTTATATTTGTTTTATTTTTACGTTGTTCATAATCAAAATACAAATATTACATATTATTAATTTATAAACTTAAAATTTGTTGATGCTAATAATAATTTAACGCATGAGAGATGAATTTAAAACGCAGTGTACTATCTAGTAATTTTACACAACATAAACAATACAAAGCTCATAAATTTTACAAAATATAATTGTTTAGTTATTCATTATTCAATTTGTTTATACACCTTTGTTTCGTTACGTTTGATGTAATTAACTTTTTGAAACCAACTGCAATCATACACGTAGCATAATTAACAATCACTAAATATACATTTTGAGATAATCCTCGTAGTAGTATCAATATGCAATTTTTCAAAATTTGTAATAGAATCTAACCTGTGCTTTAACTGTAGAATACTCGTACTTTATAGTGTGAATAAAAATGGTTTTGTTTTGTGTCTTAAAAAATCTATAATAAGAGTAAAAATCTCAATCTCTGTCGTCTTGGGGTTAAAGCAAAGTACTGCAGGTAAGACACAAGTGGCAAAGGCAACTCGGGGTGTGTTTGAATACAGAGCTATTAGGGAGCCTTGAGAGCCCTCCAGTTGTCTGCAGCTTGTGTACATCCCACTTAAAATAATCTGCATGGAATTAAGTCACCCCAGGATGTGACAGCAGGATTCGCCACAATTTCAACTTTTTCCGCATCATTTAATTAGCTTCTCGAAGCCATCTTAAAACTAGCGAGAAACATAAGGCCGTCGCAAGTTCGATATTAAAGGTGTTATAAATTTGGGGGCACAATGTGATGTCGCAGCCGCAGCGCCTCATGTTATCACTCTAACTTTTACACTCTTTAACTCTTTAGAGAATCATCAAGGCAGAAACTTTGGAATCAATATAACTAGCCAACCTCTAACACAATGAAAAAAACTATACGGAAAGTTATTAAAGTTGCACGACACATGTTAAGTGATAAAATGGCGGTGGTGGTGTTGGAAGAACCGCTGATGAGGCTGACATCGAAACGCTCCGCGTGATTTATTGGATACTTTTAAGTTTGTGTAAACTTTTAAGTATTTGTAAATTCCCAGTCATTTTTTTAACATTAAACAAGAACGGGGATCATCACCAGAATACAAAATAACAAATTGAGGGCAAAACCTCTGCAGCTCCTCTCGTGGTGAAAACCGTTCAAAATGAGATGCAGTTATTCGAGAAACGATGTCCACTAATGCACTTAACACAAAAGTTTCTTTACGTTACTTTAATTGAGTATGATGACAGTGCTTAAACGAAATATGACTTACGACTTTTGCTAATTCTTTTGTCTGGACGATTGTTCGAGACGCAAATGCCAACTGCTATCACTTGTAATGAATGGAAGAGATTATCAAAAGTACCAAACAAATCGATCGAATGATTCGGGCTGACGGTACGATAATATCTTGAAATTCATTTTTAAGGTAGCGTTTGAAAAGCAATACGTATATCGAGTAATGGAATTTAAATTGATTTCGTTGATACTTACTCCAGGCTTACCTAAATAATTCGAATACTTGTTTCTACAAAAGCGTGCATGATAAAAAAAGAATTGAAAACAAGTAGTAATGCCTTCCCGCTCTTAAACAATCCTACACGTTTGAACTGTGAAGTGTAACATCTAATCACTTAACCAACCATTAAAAATGCTAGTGTTTGTAGATATTTCTGATTATGAATAAGAAAGAATATTGGTGGGACTTTATTCTTCAAAACATTTATATCATATCAGTAAGTGATCCGTCACTGAACACAGGAAATGTCAATCTGTAAAAGATATAAATGAATCTTAAACAGTTTATGGTCCGTAATATAAATATCTATTCCTAACGCACCTCTAAGTTCTCAACTTCCGCAACGATATTTTCATGCCCTCTGATTTCATAAATTTACCATGTTACAAAACGGAAGTAATTAGAATTGAATTTGTTATACATCCACTTCTGTAGCAATACTGAAAGTGTAAGACACGATATTCAGAAAAATTTTTTGTTTTTTCTGCCTTTGTTTTTTTATTTTATATCCATTTATTCTGTATGTATTTTTTGATTAATTGTCTCAATATTCCTAATGATGTTCCAAATTTGTTAGTTTTGGTACAAAAAAATATATATAAGTAAACCCAGGAGCAAAACAGTTTATTACCTACATATTTAAACATTTTTCTAGAAGAATTAAAGGCCAAGGCTAAAATTACTGCAAAAATGTACACAATATAGTGCCTTGTCAGTACTATGGAAATTTATATCACATTGAAATACAATAAATCAACATGTTTTTATAAAAAAAAATGTCACATTCTGATTCAGGAAAATACCTACTATTAGAATAGAACGACATGAAAACAAGGAATATAAAATATACCCATTTTTAAAAAATAACACTCCCAAAATCAAATACATATATGAAATAAATTTATTCATCCCTATTTTAAGTTTCAACTCGTCCCACTTATAATTTTATTTCAACGAGAGCTTTTATTATTTTTACCCCAACATTTATTTAGATCCCGACATATGCAACATTTATAACAACAGTAGATGCGAAAACAACGAGTTTTTAAATAATTGTTAAAATGATGATAAAATTGCAACTATTGCAACTACGAATCCAACAACTGATTAGTGATTATGTATTAATATTTCGGTACCTAGTTGAATATGTCAAGTACACAGCAATATTTCTCTTCGTTTTCTTTTAAAATTAAATCATGAAAAGATGAGGTAAAAAGTTTGGTGATGAAGGTTTTGTGCCCCAGGAAAATCTGATATAATACTTAAATTTTTCTAATATTTCGACGGAAATGCTTTTTATCCAACTCGCAACAGCCTGATGTATTGTAATGTATACAATTTACATTGTTGATTACAACCCATTTATGCGAATAAAAAAGTGATTTTATTGACACTTTATTGAATAAAAAAAGGTATAATATACTCGTAAAATTAATTGAAGATACCTTCAATTTAAAGTAAAATATGTAAATTTAAACAATAAACGGATGTGCAAACGGTATAAATTAAATGAATTGCTGTTCATCCGCAACAAAAATAACCAATGAATCAACAGAACACCGCCGTGTTTAAAATAGATATCCACAATATAAAATAAAGCGGTCAAGTTCTTTCTGTGGTGAATGAACCAAGAATTTGGTCAGACTGGCCTTGGTCCCAGGAATCTTCTCGATATATAGCTATATTTTTTAATAAACGCTAAAATCCGGACGCTCAATTATACCTAATTAAAAAGAACTTAAACAAAATTAGTACCACAATTAAATTCAAATCACATTGGAAAAGTTGTAACTTATAAAACAGAAAGTATGAATAAAATTATAATATTGATCGTTCAGATTAATTTGTTTTTACCGCAACAAAATCGAAACCTAATCGGTGACCGGTAGTTTGTTACTAAAATTATTTAATAACTACACAAACAATCGAGAAAAAAGCTTGTTGTGATTTACTGCTAGCATTCAGATACAAAAGTAGATACAGTAACTTGAAAAAATAAGTTTCTAAATTAAGTTTTCAATTCAAAAACATTATTAATAACGGGTATTAATGCGTTACAGTGTTACAGATCGGTCGACTATACAATATGAGTACAGCAAATTTATTTAATTCTAGCAACAGCACTAGCAATCATTTTGTTTTTTTTTATTAATTTCATTTACTGTTAATTGACATGATACGAAGTTGTCCTAGCCTTCTCCTTATAAAATGGTTCTAGTTTAACTAGATTTACTCAAGCCCACGTTTTAATTGCGTTAATTAAAAGTTGTCAAAACGCCTGCCATACGAAGACAATTCTGCAAACTAGAGTATTACATCTGGCTTATTAACTTTCGACTGTGAGAGGATAAAGCCGCACGACATGATATATGGATACAGAAGTGGGCCAGACAAGACCAGAATCAGTGTGTCCATCAGGGTTGGTCCTGATCCCTCATTAATAATGCAAGAGAACATTGCGAAAACATGCAGATACTACTTGTTTACTGCAAATGTCAAACAATGCACTCGCTTTAAGTGCCGTTGTGACTATTGCCGGCAAAGTTCTTCCGCATGAAAAATTTATAAGGCAATCTGAATTGCGTAACAACCTTCGACGAAATTTTTAATAGATAGGAGTAGCGTATTGAAACAATTATGACGAAAATTTAACAGAGTTTAAAATTAATAGTGAGAGTAACACGTGTTGGTTACAACAGCAATTGTTTGAAAACCGTTAAAGTAAATAGAACGTCTGGTTACGAAACAAGTTCCTCACCAAGATTAGTAGAAAAATGGGTCAGTGGTTATTTCTGTAAGAAAAGTGATAAAATAATGACTAGACATGGAAGTCGCGGAGGAAGCGGTGCCAAACCACAATTACTAGCCGTAATCAAAGGGTTCTAAAGGTGATGTAAAGATTAAACGAATAACCCAATTTGCATACTTTCACAAAACACCTGTTGTGACATAACATCGTCAAATAATGACATCATCGCTTCATCTTAATAATATTACGATTTTATTTATTTGGAGGCAAAGAAGGTAACGCGCTAAAAATATAAACCAATCACAACAAACAGCTCTAACTTCATTCATCAAGATATAAATATTCATTATTCTGCGTTAAACCGTTGGGCTTTAGCAACGTTTACATAAAAGCCTATCTCTTATTAGAAAATGTCACTTGGTTTTATAACAAATAAAATATTTTTTTATATTTTTATAATTTTTTATTCTTGTCATTTAAGACTGATTTTCTGAAAAATGTAAGATAAAAAAAGACATTTAAATGCAACAAATCACGATGTGCTTCATGCCAGAATCAAAGTAAACCAATCGAAAGTTTCAAATATGTGTGTTGAGTAAATATTTGACACCCCCGCAATTTGGATCGACATTTCGATCGGTATTCAACAGCAAAAACCGGGCACACTAAATTAAAAACACAAAGATCAGATTCAAAAACCAGTTTATTTTAAAATAACTATGTAACTTCTCAAGATGTTAACAGAACATCTTAACAACATTTAAATACGTAATAAAATTATTTAAATTTTATTAGTTTTGAAATTCTGTTAACATTATTTAATAAATATGTAAATTAAAAACGTAAAACATTTTTTTTAAACAAATACAGCTACAATGTCGAATAGCTGTATGCTTGCTGTATGTGAAAAAGAGGTAGTAATAGTTCTTATACAAAGTGAGTGCTAAAAGTTTCTTTTTACTGTGTCTCAAATGGTCAAAAACTAATAACCACATACAAACCAGCGTTTTATATATTTTTTATGCATGTGCTTTTTTTGAAATCTTCTATAACAAAAGAGCTGTAGAAAAATTCTGAAAAAAAATCATATTCGTAGAGAAAATATAAAGTAGATAATAGCAGACGCAAACGTAAAATATTTTTAGCAGACTCACCTTGTATAAATAAAACGGTCGTCCTATTCATTACTAGAATATAAGATTATAAATTAATGTAATAATACACATGTTGACGTCATTTCATTGTATACTTGTTGAGTCATAGAAAAATAAAGAAAGATTTGACCATAAAAATTCATAAGCAGAACTTAAAAATACTTAGATTTTGTCTACACCTAATCCCCTAGCCCACCGTATAAAAGAACAATGAATCAATGTTATAACTAGACTCTAGAGATAAATTTAGATCCAAGGGACACCACAAATCATAGAATCATAGTCTTCAGGTATTATATCTGGTTATTCACATAAGATTAGAGCCAAAAACAAATGCAACACAAAACACATCCCAGTTGTTTGTGAAAAGGCTCACAATCTTCACGAATCACCCTGTATATTATTGTTGAAACTTATAAACAAATTCTTCGTAAGTTTCTTTTTAACGCACAAAAGATTAACAATGCAATAAAAGTAAATGTTTAAATAAGTTTTAAACAATTCGGCTGAGTCACCGGCTAGTATTTTTACTACGAGAACATTAATTTTGTAATAACGAAACGCAACGCTAAGATTAGATTAATTTTATCTTAACCATTGAAAAGTTAACAATACTTTTAAGCTTTCCTTAGATTAAGCCAAGTCAATGAAACCCGTCATAACTTTTATAAATTTTAATTACCAGCCAATACTTCTTGAATTATGAATTATATCAAGCAAAAGTAGGTAATTAAAAAACGACAATTTTTGGACGTCGAACAAGTTTTTGTACAGTCTTTAAATTAAGATGATTTTCAAAAAAATGTGTTCTTTTGGTTTTGTTCTTATTTGTACTTTTATAAAGGTTTTAAGCATAATTATGTGGTGCAGAAATAATTAAAGATAATCCAAAAAATATTTAAATGACGGTGGACTTTTTTCTTAAATTTTTTCCACGAGAAAAATAGGAAAGGACAGTACATGGGATTTTGACACTGGGGTAGAGACTTTCGGTTCTCGAGTTACGAAGGGTTAAAAGTTTTGATTTACATTACCTGAACCCTTTATATAAAAAAATAAAACAAAACCGAATAATTCAGCCAGCCTTAATGTCACGAATTTTAATACCAATATTAATTATTAATAGCATCTTTGTTGCGGTTCACTTCTGATCTAAAAACGGCCGCAGATAACAGTTTTCTATTAATAAAATCATTTCCGCTGCGTGGCGTTATTCCTGCATATTGTTCAAAACAAGAGTAGCTCAAAATTTTAACTTTGACCTATTTCATTTTCTGTTTCTTTGATTTTGTTCGTGCTTAAAAATCGGAATTTAAATTGCTAAAGTTAGATTATCCTAAACAATTTTTGTATACATAACAAGGTGAACGATCTGGCCCAAACGTTGGCGTAATGTTTAGACTGCAGTTTAGCAAATTTGAAATTATCGTGTCTGCACTTTCGCTTATTTTATTGTAAATGTTTTCCTTTGCGCCGTCCCCATATTGCCATATAATTAAAGGCGTGCCAACTTTGATGTCAATTCGCAAGTAACAAGCTATGAAAATTGGCAGAATCATAAGAAATCTGAGACAAAACGCGAGCCATTTATTATTCATCTGACAGTCTTTTACGAGCAACACTAATTGTGTGTGAAAGTATGGTGGATGCGCCAGTTTCCCTTCCGACAATGTATTTGTAAAACAAGATGAGTAAATGTACAGCCATTTGTGTAACGTTTTGAGACTATAAAAATAAGCTCGTGGCGCAGGGATGACGGTTCCAGTTTCAGTCCTGAAAGGATAAACAAACATTCTCTGAAAGAATAACAGCTCTCAACACTTAGCAGACACTCGCTTGTCCACAGAGTTTGGCTTATACAGATTGATTAATTGGGGTAACTGGATATAAAACGACTTGAGGCTATCTCCGCGTTTTCACCCCTTTTGTCTCTACTCATGCGGTTTTAATTTACTTCCCGATTTATACATGGATATTTCATAAGGCGATGACTACATTTTATGATTGCGAAACGTGATTGGATTTTATACAAGTTATATTGCAGCAGATGGTGCACTTTTATTATTTAAACAATGGTGGCGTTACGTGATACACTAAAATAATAAAAGTGTCAAGTTGAGGGAAAGCTAGTGAAGCCCGAATAAGGTCAACGCTAAAACTGTTTGGTGCTTTTATGCAAATTGTTGCTAATTGAATCGTAATCCTGTAAATAACTCGTTTAACACTTTAGTTCGGTGTCTCGGGGCAATGTGGATGAACGCGCCTTGAAAGACATCTTTAACCCTCTCATGAATTTAAATTCTTATTGTTCGGATCATGTTTTCTGACGGAACTCGCTCAACAATCGAATTAGAAAACCGACTACGTCCCCGTTTAATATTTCATTTAATTTCGGATCGGTCGGATCAATCCATTGATGGCTTCAGGAATGTTTCATGATTCCATTTTGTTTCTAATAAATATTCAAACAAACCTGGCCTGATTTTCCCGCCAGAGCGACGTGAATCTTTCCCAAAATACAATCGTAGTCTATAGATCCTACCTAGATCGTGTTAAAAAACCGAGCATAAATCATAAACGAGATTGGAAACTCTGATAAATGTAAAAATCATATCGAGGAACGTGACTTTTTGATGTGTTTATACAGGTTTCGTTCGTACTAAAAAAGGAAGTGTTACGTAGGGATTGGCTATTTGCCTAACATATTTATTTTATTTCCTTTAGAGGTGACTGCATTACCAAAAAGCAGCATAGGTTTATTTAACGAAAAATCCGGCCACCACAATGGAGCTATTAATAGTAATGTGACAACTAATCTTCAATGAAGTGTCATTGGAACGTGCTATTTCTGCATACAACGTGACTCCGCATAACAATGAAAAGTCTTTCGTTCGGCTGATTAAATAAAACGATATTGAGAAATATTGGTTGGTGCAAATGAACTAGTTTCTACCGAGACAATTTATAAGCGTGTGTCACTTGGCATTTTTCAAAAATGATATCACGCAACTCCTTATAAGGTACAAAATGATGTAAGTTTCCTTGACGATAATAATAATTTAAATTGATCGGGCAGTAAAGTCACTTGTTCTAGATCGTTGTAATTTAAATGTAATTATTTTTACTTCGGCGATTTGCGTAATATGAATTTGTGTTAAGCGGATTTACTCGTTTTATAGGGTTATGCATTCCGAAGTTTGAAAATTTGCCTCGGGTGAGAACGATGCACGTTTTCATCACTTAGACAATAATACGGTTCTATATTGAAATCCTAGTAGATAAAGGTTATTAAGTGGCTTTAGAACTAAAATATCATGTTACCGATTTATGTAAGAGTTACCTGCACTTTAAAATTCAAATAACAAAAAAAAATTACTTTTTCACGAAAACCAATAAAACTCGAAATTCGAAATAGATTCAATATTTTATTATCTCTAGAATGGATACAACGTTACAATCTATAAGAAAAAATAATTGCACACAAAAAACCTTAAAAAAGAATAGAAATACTTTTAGAGAAATAAAAAAATGCTCTACTTTTTAAAACAACTAAGTAATAAATAAATAAAATAATTCTAAACAAAAAAACTAGTGGAAGGTTAATAGATACCTTTTTTTTAAATTATACATATCATCATAAAAAAAGTTTTATTTCATTTATTAATAGTACTAAGAATTAGTAGTCTTATAAAAAAAAAAAACGATCACAGGCCACTGTCATCTCTCAACTGAAAAGCTGTATACTAAGAGAAGAATTAGATTAACTACCAGTACACGAGGGGATTATGTAAAGGTTTTGAAATATTTCAGAACAATATCACTCCTACTCTTACGATTAAGTAAAATTGTTTACGCTTATATAGATTTATTACTACAAGAAAACAACAATTCTCGGAACTGAATAAGTGCATCTACGCCTAATTAATCACATCTCTGTCATTCAAAGACTGGTTTGTAAGAAAAGTACTATTAGGTTGTTTATAAGACATTAGTGCAAAAAATGTAAATTTGCATCTGCAATAAACAATAGTATAGTAGGTAATCCACGTAAGACATCGTTGCCTAACACGATAGAAATGCAACACAAAAAGCATGCCCTATACAGCGTGTATCAGAACTCGCTCCCCACCGGAATGGTGCATATAGTTTAGGCAATTCTGAAGCTAAAGTTCCTTTACAAAAAAATTCTGACTCTTTGCGTTTGGGAGATAAGAACGTTTGGAAATAACCAATCACAAAAGACCTTGCTCCGGAGGACTACGGGAGCAAAACACGTTGCTAGGAAACCAAAATATGTGGAACGGAGAATAAAAGTGTGCACTAAAGTTATTTTTCATTCCTTAGTGACGGATCTACTGTATGCAATACACCTAGGAGAGAGCTTCTGGGATTGGTCACTTTGAAACGACTGTATTTCCCAAACGAAGAATAAAAGACCTACTTTTTTGGCATTTTTGCCATCCCCATTGCTGTTACCACTAGCACCTTTCCGGTGGGGAGCGAGTTCTGATACATGAGGTATAATTTACATAGAGTGTATTGTGTGTTGCATTATATTTTGGTGGAGCTCGACATACTACGTGAGTCTCCTAGTGTATTATACAATCTGTCTATAAATGAATGTAACATCGTAGTAGTTATTAAAAGTTTGCCGCTTCTTTCAAGAAAAAACGAACAATGTTAGTATATGGAAAAATTGGTCTTACTGGTAGCCTGAGTAGATAAAAATTTGTACTTTTCAGAAAACTCATAGAAATAAAGTGATTAAATGCGGCAAATTCAAATTCCAGAACCACCTGAGATCCTACATTCTTTTATAAACAGTCCGTATTATAACTATTAAGAGCACTACATATTCACAGTAAAAATCACTACAAGTCTCTAAAAATTCGAATTATTAAGCACTTTCCCGATTACAGATCATTTGATTATGATTAAATTTTAGTTCAGAATTAATTTAACATTCGGCAGTGCAAAGTAAATAACCTAAATCAAATTATTAGCCGGAATTAAATTTTAATCCGCTTTTTGTAAGTCGGCCCTACGAGTATTGTGATAGAAATACGAGTTATTTTTCACGCGGTTCACTTGGCAATTCAATGTTCGAACTTAGCTGCTTCAACAATAATGGCAAATAAAAATATGTTTTTTATTTAAACTATCAGCAAATGGTTTGCTACAAGATTCTTATTACAATGTTAAGAAATGTGGGTCTTTTGGTATTTAAGGATGTTAGTACCTACAGTTCCAAACTAAGAACAGAACTAGATATAACTTATATTATTTATTAAGAAATCCCCCTATACCTATGGCACATCGCATAGCTGCACACTTTTTTCTTTTAGTCTTTGTAGTTATTTGTTCCGCAAACACACATTATGTATCTCAGTGAAATGAAGAGGGTTGTACAAATAATCTCAATGTTTCTCACAAACGTTTCGTGTTATGTAGTCATACTCAAACGACAGTTGAAAAACATAGCCTGATCAGTGATCTTTGATCAACATCATAATTTGTGAAATCCTACGGCAATCTATAAAGAGGAAATTATTATCATAACGACAAATTCGTGTACATAAACATGCTATACGCACGAATCAAAGCACCTTAATGCAAATCGGTATTTAACGCGCATTAGGCAGCAGACTTAACAAAGCGTCAAAAAATAACGATGGCCATTACTAAGCTTATTCATCACTGACATAAAACCACTTTTTCTTTATTACATGACGGCGGTCGCAACACATAATAACTCACTTTATGTAATAGGTCGCGACAAATCGAGTGCTTCATATTTTAAATCATAATTTTTGAAAACGATCGATTTATTATTCATGATTCAAATAAGCTAACAGCAGTTCATTATTTCTGACAATGTTTATTTAAGTTGCACCCATTGGCATGCAAAAATAACTGCTCTAGCCGGCAACGTTTTGCAGATTCCCTACTTGAAAGAAAAAGTGTTAGTAATGTGTTCATGAACCGGTTTATTTTAAAAAATCCAACATTTAAAAATAAACAGGCATTTAACTAATTTTATAAATGTAAATATACAAGATTTTATTAGTACGGTTTACGAATTTTCAAATAGTACAATTTACACTTTATCGCACCGCTACATAGTTTCCCTTCCTTCACTCAATTCATTCAGCTTATCGATAGTTTTCTAAGGCTTGCAAGTTGCATTCTGAGGTTAAAACAACTCTTGACTTGATAGCCAAGTTTGTACTTTGGCATATTTACTAAATGCTTGTTGGAGTAACTTTGTATGTGTACTACCCTAAAACCTGACAAATGCTATCTGATTAGTCAACAGTTTATCTGAACATGGATTACGAACACATTACAAAAATTTGAATATTTTCTTCACTAAACTGCATTGCCACAACCAATTGAACTAAAATAGCAGTTAATAATTTAACTTTCCCTAGAAAGTCAATCCTCTTTTAGTAAGAGTATGTACATTTCTTTCGAATAACTCAGCAAGCCCAAACTAATTACACATAGGAACAAACTGTTTCATAACTCAATAAAAAAAGTAATCATTTACGAGTACCAATATGTATTTTCAAAGAAAATTCTATTTTTGTACTCATAGCTCTTAGACAGCTACTTCCCGGTTAAATTTTTTTTTATTTTTTTTGAGAGATTCGTTACAAAAAATATTGTACCTAACTTGTTTGGAAAGCAATTTCCCACATTCGCACAACAAAGTGCTTATGTGGGAAATTGTATTTTCCAAACACGTTAGGTAAATAACTATTTTTTTTGCAAAGATATAATATTCAAAAAATATATAAATACACTAATCTTATCCAATTAATAGGCCGTTGAATCGCCTCACAATTACTATTCTATCCTATCCTAGCGGTTACAAAGTAAAAGTCATAACTATAGAAGAAATCAATTTAAATCTGCTAACAAGTTTTTTGTTGTGCAACTCAGGGCAATAACTTTAGTGTGCCAAAGAACAATGGAAATGAAAAAGAAAAAACCAAACACAAGCACAGCCGTTTAGAGAATTGCTTGCAAACTATACGAAACCAGTCGTTTTGCAATCGGAAACGCTAAAATTTGACCTGAAGAATGAAGATATCGAAGACCTATACCTATAACTTATTTTTTGGGTCCAGTCTATCACTGAATAAGAAAATCCTCTTATTTTAAAATTGCAACACTGAATCAACTTACGCTTGTTAGCTAAACCCGAAACTTGACTAATATACAGCCAAAGCTCACCTGAAAAAGAGAAAAATAATCATTAGATCAGAATCAAATCATAAATTATTTAATAAAATGCGACATTTCAAAGCTGACACTATCTCTCGTATCGGAATGTGAACGATCCATTGACCTTCAAAGAAGCTAATTAGCAAATAATTAAATCATTTCAGATTGGACATCTCCCGGCAAGCAACATGATGCATCAAGGCCAAATATGAACAGTCTGACAAGTCGGAAACTGCCCCCGGTCACCGACAATGTGTTAAAGCGTTCAAAATGCTGACTAAACTCGTCTAGGTTTTTTCACGATTTGGCAGACTTTCACGGTCAAAGACTGGACTCGGTAGACAAACGTTGCATACGATGGAAACCGCATAATCTCTTCGCCATTGTGCCAAGAAAAATGTACTCACTATTCAGTGTCGTCTAAAGGCAAATGTGTATCAAACCCACCAGGAACTAATGTTATTTAAATGCAAGTTGAAGTATAGAAACTTAAATGTTTGTTTTTGGGCTCAAACCCCACGGTTCATTATTACTCTCAAAGAGATTAACCGAATTTGGAAGTGTTAAGTATAGATAACGTATACAAATGAGACGACGCAAACTTACCGCTTTACTACTAGAAAATTTAAGTTAAAGTGCATTACAGAGCTCTGCTGCAAATGGGAAAATATTTTTTACCTAACTAAATTTTCCCCCTTTAACAAAAACCGTATCATTCTTGCACCAACCAAAATATTTAAAAGAATAAATTCTTTGGACTGTATGCAAAATATGTGCAGTAAATCGGCATCGTTACGAAACAATGTTGACCACCTCAATTACAGTCTGGGCAAGATTATTTATTAAAAAAAATAAATAAAATAAAATGTTAGATTGGAAGCAAATGATGTTGTCCAACTGTCAACCCCCACGTAGCTACCATAATTACCGTGTTTGTATATTTGTGTATATCTAAATTATGCAAGATAGTAATTAAGATATAACGTTGTGTTGTCAGTTTTTATTTAAATCAACTTTGTAATTATTAATCAATAAACTAAACATAAACGCTTACATACACTTAACATAATACTACATAATTAATTAGATTGGAAACAGTAATTAATAAAACAAGAAAGCATTTAATATAACAAAAAATTCTGTATTGCTTTAATTATAGATTATATAAAAATATTGATTTAAAGTTTTATCCTTGCTTTTTCTAGCTTGTTTTTAAATTTAATAGAATTAATCCTATACGCGAGCAACACATCAGACAATTTATACAATTTCCATCAGAAACTTAATTCAAATTAAGCGTTGTGATTGGTGTATGAAAAAATGTTGCAGTTATGTTTAAAAATTAAAATGGGTCCCAAATTCAGTGACTTATTCCTTTATAACAGACCGCCAATAGACACTTCATAATGAATAATAAGTGGAATATAACAGTAACTTAGGTTTTTATTCAAGCAGTTAAGAAAGCCAAACGACCGAAACAGTTATTGGTTTTTACTTAACAATTAGCAAATATCTTTTCACCATCCAAGCTGACTGTATTGTTGTGCCCTGAAATTATGTAATATCATGTTTCATTAATTCAAACTGTATGTAGCATAAAACTATTATTAGTGTTAGTGCCTTTGAAACCAGCTCATCAGTTCGGATTTCAGCAGAATATAAACTACCAACAGCTGGTTGACCACCCATTTCCTTATATCTACTACACAGCAATAATAATAATTGTTAACGGCGTGACTCATTCCCAAATTTGATTTATGACAAATTAAAGGCAATTTCGTTTAATTGCTACAGCGAGCTCATTATTCAAGTTGCCAGACAAAAAACGAAAATTTTAAATAAACCAAAACTCAGAAAAATGAAATGTGGATGATACAGGTCATAGCTCTGATAATAATTTCCGCAAAAAGATGTCACTGACATTGTCATAACGTGCTGTAATAAGTTTCGCAATCCATTTTTTTAGCGTGACGAAAAGTACCTATTGCGCTACCGAGGTTTTAACATTTTATCGGTAGTACCTTATTTGGCGAGAAGAGCGGTATCAAGCCGCACCTTGAAACACTCATTTTGATATTAATGAATTATGATCTATTTGTCAAGAAGCAGAACCATGACCTGTACGTAATCTCTCAATTGCATTCACAAACAGGTTCCATGAAAACACAACGCATCTGCCTGTATTAGAAAACAGCGATAATTATATTTCGTAGTTAACATGTGTAATAATTTATTCCTCAAACCTAGGTCACAGTCAGAGGTGGCTGGCTAGACCAAAACCTGTGATGTAGATTCTTTTTCACTAGTGACAATTTACATTTTCCGCACTTGTGTCTGAAATAATTATGCACATTTTGTGTGACTAACGAAAGTACGCAGCTGTTGGTCATTCGTTACATGCCTCTGATTTTGAGAATAGAAGATGACTTCAAATATTGACTCTCTTGCACATATGACTCTAAAATAGCTTTTTTTTCTTTGACAAGTAGTATTTTGTTTCCATCGTTTCATCACATCTAAAAAGTAGGTTAAAGAATTTACTACATCCGCACTAAATATGCGCCTGATTATTTAATAACTTATTGTTTACAAGCTATAAGATTAAGTCATTAAAATTTAGAGCACTACAAATAAAAAACCGTGACAAATTATATAGCGAGCTTTTTAAATGTTTTGCGGCACAAGAAACATAATATCTTGACACCCACTTCCAAACAACCAATTTCTTTAATAAGTAAATTAAAGCAGACTACAATAACAGTGTTCACAGGACTGAGCATACCACCAGAACACAAAGTAAACTAAAAATATTTAAACATATTTTAATAAAGCGGATCCCATTATGTAGGTAATAGAATTGACATTGACATAGAGTATCAAGCAACCATCTGAGGATTTTTTATAATAGAATGCTAACAATAATTCATTACTACTTATACATACGAGATATACTAGGAACTCTTTGATCAGTTTTGAACGTTATTATTTATCTTTATTATAAATGATTGGATAATGGTCTCAAGTAGGCATAAATTTGAATATAAATTGATCTAAATTTACATGGCTGCTCCCTAATACATGATGACAAAATAAATGTGCTTTTCAATTAAGATTCCTCGTCATCATTTCCCACTTTGTTTATTTTATTATACAAAGAAATCATCAGTCTCGTAGCCTTCTTTGCGAAAAATTTGGTAACGATTTTTGTAAAAAAATTCCCATATTTAATAATACATAATAACAAATAACATTACATAAATGAATCAATAATATCCGCTTATTAATAGTCATAAGATACAATGTCACATTAAAAACTGCTCTCACAATTTTTATGAGAATATTTTAGAAGATACACAAACTGACACAATTTTAAATTGATCCAATAATATAACAGTTGACTGAAAAGAGTACATATAATTACAATTGTAAATTCATCAACGCAACGTGGCAAACAAATCCGAATTAAATTTTAATTAATCTGTTATAAGAGTGACTAAATACAAACTGTTCTCAAAATCTTCTAGTGTTCTAGTGACGACTTTCGATTTCTTTCATATTAGAAGTATACCTAAGTACAGTATTTAGACACGATGTTTTGTTCTAGTTACATGCCCCAGCATGCGATTTTACACCTGCCAACCCAGCTATCGACACATGATTAGTTAACTCATCAATCACAATTTACACCAAACCTCAAAACCCAAATGTGTAATGCTCTCAAACCAGTGCTTTTTGTAAAAAATGATAAATACAGCAAAACTCTTCTCAATAAATAATGAATAAAAGATCAAAACAATTTTACTTCTTTGAGGGTCGTCCATCCGTAGCCACGTCTACAAAGGAAAAACAACACGAAATTTTATGTGTGCAAAATATACTAGTGATGTTTATGGTTCGACGTGCATTCCTTAATAAATGCAATTAAAAAGTCGACACACAATTAAATTCGTGCAACACATTTAATTCAAAGTGTGTGTCGCTAAGAGCGGTTTTTGCACCACAAGTCGATTTTGGTTTTATTTCTGTCTGGCTGAAAAACCCACGCATTACTGACCACTTCTCGGTTGCATAAATGTTCAAGATGGTGATTCATTAAAATAAAAATATTGCACATTTCAATTCTTTTTTAAACCAGAAACTGTGCTGCGGTGCCACGGCTTGACAACTTGCCTTATTTGCACAGTCTTCCTGTTTGTACGTACAAAGGGCAAGCTCTTAAATGAGTCTGTGCAACGACAACGACCTCATTACCTTGAAATAAGTCACCGCTTTAGTTATGTCACCTGATCTTAATAACGCTTTTAACCGTGTATGTGTACCATGATCACGGTCGATTACATAACACACGATATGTGCCACATCAAACTGTTATTTATAATGATACAAATGAATTAATCCGAAATACTTGCTCCCAAAGAGAATATCAAATTGATTAATAAATGAAACTGTGTTATTCTAAAATGGAATACTATTGGTTATTGCAATAACATGTTTCATCAATTATGTATTATCTCACATCCGTCATAAATTAAGAAAACTAAATTATAGGTGGGGTCTCAGAAAACAAAAATTTACCACTTCTTTCATCATAATTCATCGGTTTCATAATCTCCAGGTTCGTGATATTCGTGTAATCAATATAGTCCGGTCAAAATAGACATTTCAATTTACAAAAATTCACATAGAGCTGAAAATTGGTACAGATCTTAAGTACACTATCACAAATAAATTGTCAAAAGTCCCAACCGATCCCACGTGTGCTAAAAAAGTTATTCAATGTCAAAGGTCAAAAGTATCGATTTTTTGAATTTTTCTTGTAAACGGTAACTCTTATCATGAAAATGTTCAAACAAAAGTTGTAGATCATGCAATTGTCTATGCAAATTGTTTCTATACTTTTTTTCCTAAGAGTCACCATTTCTGAGATACCACGATTTCAAAAGCTAAAGAAGCCGTGTGCATAATATGAACACATATCCCCACCACCTGTGAGGTAGTCTGTTTGCCGATGGTGATATCTCAGGAATGGTGATTCGTAGGAAAAAAATGAAAAGGACAATTTTTATAGATAATTGCAAGATCTACAACTTTTGTTTGAACATTTTGATGATAAGACTTACCGCTTACGAGAAAAATAAAAAAAAATCGATACTTTTGACCTTTGACATAGAATGACTTTTTTAGCACATGTGGGATCTGTTGGAACTTTTGACAATTTACTTATAATAGTGTACTTAAGATCTGTACCAATTTTCAGCTCTATGCGCATTTTTGCAAACTTACCACTATATTTTTGTCTATTTTGACCGGACTAATAATTAAGTAATGGTGGTGTTTTATATTAATTTATCTACTTATCGACCGTCAACATTTTGTAGTTGAGCTAAAATTATAAATTAAGAAGTAGTCCAAAAATTTACTTTACAAGTTAAGAATACTTCTGATTTCTTTATGATTCCACTTGTTTTTTGTATGCTAGCGGTATGAGATCAAAAAATTATCTACACTTAGTTCCGTCCAGATTAAAACCTATTGTTAACCTTAAACTTAACCTGACTAGGACTAGGACTAGGACTACGACGTGTAAATTTATTGTATACCTATGACAACCGGCCACCTGACATTTCAGTTCACAACCAGTTGTCAAAAAATTTTTTGTCAAGTCACTTTCGTTTACTTTTCTGATTCTGTTTATTTGGATGTTTTAAATTTTATGTTTACACATACAGGAAACCCAAAAATAATGAAACGTCTTTATTCAGTTGTAGTAAAGAGTGATTATAAACTGAGATTTTCAAAAAATTTTTACTTATTTATAGAACGCCTGTATTTGAAATAGTCGGTAAAATCGTCAACAGTTTGGTAAAACAATAATGAAATAACGTCGGCAGTTTGATTTATTTGGCAGTTATTAGCTAATCTCAAATCGTAGGCGTGTACCTACCCCCTCCGTAATGAAATATAAATTCAAGAACAAAGTGTAGAGCTTTTGCATTTAGCACTTCTATTAAAAGCGAGTGCTCCAAACTACATCAAGGAAGTTATGTGGCTTGGAAGTGATTGTAGTCACTCAACAAGTATATGAAGGGAAATAGAGAATAAACGCTAATATTTCAGATTATCTGGTTAATGACTTCACACCTGCATGTATGTATACTAAATTTTAATTTGACTTTTAGTACGACGTGACTGTAACAAAACAATGTTCGATCAACCAACGAAAGCAGCATAAAAAGAAATATCTCTAAATAGGTGGCACAGAATATATGAAGAGAGTTTCACTCTTGATACATGTTTAGTTGCATTTATCTAAGAAAATAATCGCAACGGCCCTGGATTTTTATAAAAATCAAAAAGATAATAAAAGTGGGAGAATCATAATATCTCCGGAAATGCGAAGTTTAGAAGCAAAGGATACATGAATGAACACTTTCCGAACAGTAATAAACGTTTTGATTTGTTTCGGTTAGTTTTAAGGTAATTATTGCTTATAATTGATTAGTTGAATTATTCAACGTACATAGTAGGAACATGAAACCAACAGAGTGCAATAGAATTACAATACAAACTTTCAAAGTAAACAAGCCATCCAATAAAAACATAAATCACCACTACAACCAACTGCACGAAAATGTAACATCGATATTGTGTAAATACATATCAAAAAGTGCTTTATACTTTTTTGGAATATATTGAAAGTTTCCCCTAAGCTGTTTTCAATGTGCAAATAATAGAAAGCCAACCAAAAGTTGCAGTTATATTAAATTTATTTAAATACTATTGTAAATCGGGATTTACTCAACATGTACTCGGCTCAAGCATCTTTTCAAATATACAGATAACACTACATATTATTTTAAATGGATATTTCTCTCGATCCCCAAGCGTTAAATTAAATAGTTAGAATTGGTTTGGTTTTAATAATTTATATGGTTCTATTATGTTCAAGTAATCAATACCTATAGTGCAACAAAACCTCGTTTCCAAAATATGTAAAACTATGCCATCAACAGCGAATCAATCTTTTTTTTCTACCCTAGTTTTTGTGTAAGTGTATATAATAGCAACCAAAATAGACCCTCAATGAACTCAATTAAAATTAGATCAAACAAAAAATATCAACAATCAAACGTCCAATTAAAGAAAGTTAATTGATTTCATTTCATTAGACGGATTTTTGAAAAGAGCATATAGCCGATAGATTACGATAACAAATCTTAGCCTTCCAAATAATCTAAATTAGACAGTTAATGAGGAATTAAATCTAATTAAATGCCCGAGTAATTACTATTTCAACAAGTGAATTTTGGGTATGCAGCCTTGTTAACATAGCATAAGTTAACTTAATTTTGGTTAAAATTTACTGAAAATATTTTTGTTATGTGAGATATTTTCAAACTACTTCAGATACAAACTTTATCGAATTCCACTTAAAATGTTCCCATCACATTATCTGTTCATTAAAAGTGAACAATGCGAGCGCATAAAATTATGCAAGCGATGCGTAGTAGTCGGTAAAAGCTCAGGAAGAAAATGGGAACAGATCGAGGGATAATTCGACAAAAACAAGCCAACAAATTACCAAGTACTTTCAGAAATTTAATTACTATGCAATTCAAATGTTAAGGGATCTATCGTTTTGTGTCGAAGAGCACGTTAACTTTTCAATTAGTAATTACTTGCCTGCTACTTATCGAGTCGTCTCTTGAGAACCTCCGCAAGTGCTGAAGTAGGAACAATTTTCTGTGTAGATTTTATCGAAACACCAAACGTGTAATGACTAGATGACATAAACTGATAATCTGGTCACCAGCTTTCACAGTAAGTTTCATTACCTATGGTGCGAAAAGGGGGTAGAATTAGTAAAATTAGCACTGACGACGTGTAAATAAATTGATATTTACTTTTTGTAATAAACATACAATTTTCTATGCAAGAAATTAGAACAAAATAAAGTGACATTAATTAAATCAGACGAAGTCACAAACAAGTTATTAAAGATTTACCTAAATAAGCAATGTGATAATATCTCAATATTTAAGTTTCTGACCTTGTTAAGACAATTTATTTAAATAAAACAAATATACAGGCTGTAAATGAAATAAGTACATTAATTTTAACTGGTAATAGAATTCGTCAAGACCGACAATTTTTCCTAATAACTTTTTTTTCAAAACGTTTTAGTTTTTGAGTTAAAATTATTTTAAAATCTTACACAATTTTCTTACACGCCACTGGAAACAAAGTTGCCTAGTCGACAAGATTACCGTTTCCAAGCAAGTTCATGAAAATTAAATTAAATTTATTATTACTTTTCTTTGTTGGACCATTTCATAAAAGGCTCGTCAATTTGTAGGGAGAAAAAATAATTTTAAAAAATGCGATTTTGAAAAAATGGTACATAGAAAAAGTGTTTAGCTTGATTTCTACCACTGGTTAAAATTAATGCACTTATTTCGCTTACACCTTGTATACATATAAAAATGATGAATCATAAAAGGACAAATAATTATATTAGGACAAATATAATTAAATAATAATAATAATAATAATAAATATCATCGCATTGCAATAGCATACGTAACTGCTAATTAGGACAAAATTTAAACATTTTAAAGGAATATGGTACTAAAATATTTTAAGAAAACGCCGAGCTTACATATTTTAATTCACAAGTCTTAGTTACTTGTTTATAACATGTTTGGATTTTTTACTCAAGCGAGTGACTACCACAATAATAAATTATTTTCAGCACAAGTTTGATAACTGAATAATATTGTATCAGAGATTTATCCTCGAACTACGGCTTATTCACTTCTTCCATAATAAATAGTAGACACATAAAAACTCTTTAATTACTTTAATATTTCATTATTTCCGTTTTTCTTTTCAATCACCGCTGAGTTGCCAAAAAAACCAATTACTGCTAATAATTAAACATGTGTCAATCATTCCACGTGTAAAATAATTGCAAGTCATTAATTTACTTATTTAAAAAAGTTGTATTAATTTGTGTAGCAGTTACAGGATCTCTTCCTTCAAACTTCACAGACCAATTACTCATTTGAATCTATTCCTGTATTTTTTTACCATCAGGATTGTTTTAACTTGCTGGGAAACCCTTATAAAAATGGATAATAAAACTATCAACTCCAGACAGACGTATAGTGTTAATCATCAATATTGCATTACAAAAAGTTTTTAAAAGCGAACACCGTTCCGCTATCGTCACAAATCAGAATGCCAATAAATAAACTTAATGCAATAATTATTTAAAATCTATATTTCACTCATCCCTAAGCTGTTCAGTTTCCAATATCCAAAGAATATGGTGACTGCAACAAAGTAAATAAACGATAAGATTTCTCTTATGTACACCCACTACCATATATGGTACGGAACATTCAGTAGGTGTGAGTGACGTTTGTTTGGGGTTATAAATATAAAAAATTGTTCATTTTTTATTTTTCCGAGTTTACACTGAATAGGATGTGGGTGTCCAAATGGCCACATAATCACTAAATAGGAGAGTAACTCTCTTTCGACTAATTAACACGTTTAGAGAAAAAAATCCCTCCAAAATAACTGAAAGATGAAAATATTACGCGAGATGTGTTTACCCATTTATATGGTTCATTCAAGTCGAAAATTACTAGAGGGAGTTGAATGAACTGTGCCAGTTTGTAACAAATGTTTTATAAACCCGAGTTTTTTCGAAATCGAGGCGCTTTGTTGCTAAAATAGGAAGCAGCCGACGATAAAGACGATAAACGGCAGACTAAACTCGGAGACTGACACATTATGAATCAATGAGATAATCTTTGACAAGTACCGAAACGAAAAGTAACACGTTTTCCGAAAGCACTTACATGAATAGATACTTCTCTTGCCTTTTAACAATGTAAACGCCAGCACGAAAGTGGCCCGCCAAATCACTTAATTTCGTTGTTCGATGGATGCTTTCACTCACAATAAAGCTGCATTTATACGCCCGTTGCGATAAACAGGTAAGGCGATATAGAAGTGAATCACTCGCCTTCAGGATAGCATTTTTATCAAACAACGTACTCAGTTATGTCTGCAAATAGCATTGTGTACGAAAATAAAATTAGCATTTCGAGCAATTTTCAAAAATTTGAAAAAATAAAGGCTTTTTTGTAGCTTAGGTAATGCCAAATTGAATCATACATATTATATTCAGTTGAACGCATGGTACACGTACAATAATAAATATGTACATACGCGTAAATAAAAAATGAAAAAAAAACCGAAATATAATTCTATTTTCTTTTTTTTTTCACTGTGTGCAAACCAGGGTTACTGAGGTGAAAAGCTTTTTGAAAAAAAACAACGAACCGCACTGCCAATGTCATTCGACAAAGATTCAAATTTAATCACATATCGACAGATTTTCTGAATATTACAGCCTATTATCACATCTTAATTATTGCTGTGCCTAATTCAATGTTTCTGTAAGCGTAATGGCGTTGCTTGTCAAATGTAACATTAATGAGACAACGTGAAATGACGTCCTATGATCTTTGCCGTCCAAATACACACTGCACAATTTATTGAACACTAATGATAGGAAAATAGTTTCACAAAATATAATTGAGCATCCATCAAATGTGCAAAGCATGACTGCCTTTTACGTGCGTGCTTACTTCTTGATAGCAAAATTACTGTAATAAATTCCTATTTCTCTACGATATGCTGATACGCTACAAAACTCACCCATTATAATATTAATTTATGAATAATATTTTACGGGATTTAAGAGCAAACATAAACCTATGATTTACTGAGATGGAGACAAAGCCAAGTGTGACTACATTTGTGTATTTTTTAATTTTACAATTTTTTTTTCCGCTGAATTAAACCTAGCGGCTACTTCTCTATAATTAAACTACCCACAATGTGTTTGAAAACTCAAACAAACTGACAGAAAGTAGAGGAATACGAGTAGAAAAGGCTTTAATTCTAATGCATGTCACATTTCTACCATTTAATTAAAAGAAATACTCGCACTTTATTAAACAATCTATGTTGTATATGATATGTGTTTTTTTTTGCTACTATTAACATAGGAGTAGTAGCGCAGATATTTTTTTCCATTAACAAAGACGAATCTTAAACGATACAACATCCTAATGTGAGCTCAGGTCTATTTTTACTTAAAGATCAATGTCAGTATGGAATATTACCAACAAAAAATGAATGAAATTTATAGTAATAACACGTAAAAATACTCACACCATAATTAGTAATTAGACAGAATAATAAAAGTTTTTCTAACTATTGCGTAAATCGGAATAGCCTATTAAGAAAATGACTATTATTAGCATCATGCAAATTGAATTTTTATGTGTATGGGTTTTATGAAAGCTACTGAATTAAATTAATAGTTGAACGTCTAAATTATAATAATAAAATATTTAACATGACAACAATTTTATTAGTAATAGACCTAATAAATTAAATTAATTTTGAAAAAAAACATTTTATTTTTGAATACATGGTGTATTTCTGAAATTTTCCAAGTGTGTAATGTAATGAAGATATTTAGAAGTTTTAACAACTGTTAATATGCGTTCCATGAAATTAACAAATGCCCATTTTAAAAGTTTTAATTTTAGGACCTAGGTAAACATATTTTTCTGAAAGAGCTTCCAAACATTCTGAACTATAAATTGCTAAATCAGAAGATTAAATTATTATTATAACTATATTTTTTATTTTGTACCTAAATAATGTGAACACAAAACATTGACATTCACGTTATTTGTCCCACTATTTGTTTTTAGGTATTGAGCTCACGACGAACCGCAATTAATTTTTATTTGAAAAAAATAACATTTGATCTAGAAACATATAAATCACAAATAATTTTAAACGACTTTAAAACCAAACACATTTGGCGTCTTTGAACTGTAATAATTGTAAAAATTAATTAATTAATGACATTCTGCAATTAAATAATTTTATCTAATAAACTAGGTAATATTTTACAGGTAACAAACAAAAATTAGGCCCAGTGTTTTATAACAAACTAGACACTTATTTACCCCCATTGTTATATTAATGTTAATTTATTTGGAATGAAGGTTAAAAACCGATAACAACTCCGTTAATTTTATAACTTTGCGTACGTGGTAATTCTGTAGAACACAATTTGTAATAAGAATCATAAAAACAAAATTACGTTGTTTGCAAAACAACCCAATCAAGGTAACAAACCAGTTTAAACTTTTCATTCTCAACTTCAACTACAAAACAATATAATTTTTTAAAATAATTACAAACAGAAAATCCGGTGAATTAATCCGATGAACGCTTCGCACGCGACACCTCCCGGAAAGCTGACACACCTGAACATGAGATTTTAGGGCCTTCCGTCGCTCGCAACTCACCCCTGTAAAAAGGAAGCAATTGTTGCTCACCAAACACCACATTCACAATTGAGTGCCAACCCTCGACCCTAGAATCGGCCATTTAACGCCGAATGTTGCGTCCAAAATTACCTGATGGGCCATCGTTCCTTTCCAAGTCGCTTCTATTATGTAATTCGCCACTTGAGAACTCGGATTTATTTTTGCATATATTTTCTCCTTTTTTATATTATTTATGTACCCGCTGCAAAACTTGCACGGTAAATCTCGGATGTTGCATAACTGGTTCTCGGTTTGAAATTTAAGTGAAATTTTTCAAGATGCATTGAACTGCAGCTAATTTTGTTTATTACTGCCTGAGTAAAATGGTCAAATTTACGAGAAATAGCGACGTTGGGTTCAATATTCAAGTTGGCTGAAACGGAAAAATTTTGTTTGCCATTAAAATTTCTGTAATATTTACTCACATTGACCTGAAAAACAGCTACAAATTTTCCGTAAACAGTCACTGAATCAACATTTTTTTCGATGCAATTAGATAAATTGTTAAATCAATGTGGTCGACCACCTTTAATTTTGTAATGAGCACGAATTCGTCTCGCAGGTAATGAATTGGAACATTAAATCAAGAGAGTTAAATTTAAATACATAATAAAATGCCGAATAAAAAATTGATCAGAAGTTCGTAGCACGAATAAACTCAAATCGAACGACCCCCTGGTGAACGGCTTGACAGTGAAAAATAAAAAATAATAAAATTTCTAAGTTTTTTTGACTCAGCTTTACCTCGCACGAACGAACAGATGCGTTGCATGTATACAAAATTTTATAATAAAGCTATAAACTACCACCACAAATCTCTGGTTACCCAAACTAGAAAATAAATAAATCTTTAATACTGTACTGACAGCCTCTGTCAGAGGTCAACTCTGGATGCCTCAACAAAATATTTACATAATCCTCTTCAATTAACACATACAGATAATTAAAAGGCACTCTGTTCACACAAAACTCAATCACAAGTTGCGCATAAGCAGCTCTAAAGATTAGTAAGAAACTGCAATTTTTTCTTATTAATAAAATGTAACATCTACTCTTATTCCTAATAAAGCGTAATATCAGCCACTTATTAAGGACGTATTTTCTAGGCTGATCATGGACTTCACTTTGTCATATCTTTAAAATAATTAACTACTATTGAAAGGTTAATCATTTTTTACTGCAAACTGTAATAATAATACGTTCAATCAAATTGTAGAGACATTTTCTGTCTCTTAAGCTTACCAATCCAGCAGAACGGTACACAAATACAACATTTCAACCATAGAATCGCCTATTGCACTTTACAAAGTAGTAAGTAATTTAAGCAGTATTTAAAACAGTATAGTCAAATTTAGAAATTATAATAAAAAACCTTTTTCAGTCGGCGGTTAAATTTAAGCTTCACTCTGTACCTTAACGACCTACTCTTGTATAGCAAGTCAACAGATTGTAAATTATAGTTTAAAATAAAATACATAAATAGGTAAAAATTCCAATATCTGTATTCATTTATTGAGAGTAAACAAACTATAAAATCGATGTATAATTAATACTAACTATAAATGGAACGTGATCAATATAACTGCTAATGAGGACTTGGTTTATGCCAATAATTCGCTATTGTGTTTTAGATGAATTTATCAGTTGATTTCAGAAAAACCCTGTAAGTTATATAAATCGTTAAAACTGATTCCAGAGTAATTTACTACAATTTAGATGAGGCGCTAATGAGGAGTTTAATGAATTGAAAAACCGGTATTAAAAATAGTGTGATATGAGGTCTCTATTAACGTGGTAGGAAGAGCTTCATGTAACACTGAAATGCAATCTATTAGTTAATAAGGCGTTGAACTTTTCTTGCTCGAGATAAGATAGTGGCTGTAATAAACAATTGCGGTAAACATAAAAAAGTGTATCTGTAAAAGACAGTAGCATTTTTCTATCGCCAATTTTTATCAGAGGTCACAATATGGTTTATCTTTTCCAAGAAGGCGAAGATTTGGCGAATCTCTATCCAACTGATAGACTTATCCTGTAATCTGTGTTCCTTTAAAACAACTGACCGCAAAGTCCGTTTATTTTAATTTCCGAACGTAAAACATTAACTCTGGATGTACCAGATTAGAGCTCATGCATAAAAATATCCATGAGACCAATTTATGAAATCTAGCAATTAATTCGTATTTTCAGTTTTGTCAAAAGCACTTTAATTATATTTAGCCGCTCCACAAAGGATTAAAAGTAAAAAATGAAACAATACTTGATCTGCTGAAAAAACGCGGTAATAAAATTGTAATACAAATAGACGCGACCGAATGAAATCATAAACGAATTTTGATAAAATATTAATGTTGCCTAATCGACCACTGATATTTTTTCTACCTGGCCATTACGAATCGTGCTTATTGACTTAATGTGCCCTCGTCCAAACTGTAATAATGATTGATGTCTTTTCAAACTTTGGAGATCTGCTAAAAGCACTTTTGTCTGGCGACGAGTTTGCGACGAAATAAAAAGTGCAATTTCTATACACACAGCGAGTGCAACATCGATTTTAAAGATTTATACCAATATCTTGTGAAATTTGCACCGAGTTACAAAATTTCATAGCAAAATTTTGCGTCTGACCCTGTTTCAGACTGATTGATTGATAGTTTGTGTACGGTCCCAACGTGAGTGAATGATATAATTCAGAGCCCAACTGGTGGCAAATCATTATGAATTCTGCCATCAGGTTGGAATAGTTAGGCCGTCAATATCCGTTTCGCACCTACAGGGTGTCCCACTCGTATTCGCACATCAAAAGGGAAAGCAAAATGTGAAAGGATGCAAAATACAAATTGTGTTTTTAAATGAGACACAAAATCAGTGATACAATTTTGGGCTAGTTCGCACAGAATAACTTTTTGTTTTAAACTTTAAACGGCATCTCCGTCTTTTCAAGAATACAAACATCGCTTATAAACTCCTGAAAAAGGAGAATTAGCCAAGTCATAAATACTTAAGATTTTACTTCATAAAGTTACACTTGCTTCCGACAAATTAATCAAAAACTTATTAAGCAGACCAGAAGTCACGAATAATAAGCAAAGTAAATTGATTTGTTCTAGCTCACCATCACCAGAGACAGAAACATCGTTACAATTATCTATTTTCGCGACGAAACGAGGCTCTATGGATAGATAAAATAGCGGACGAGTTGTAGACAATTTATTTGCAAAGAAATTGAAGACGTTTTGTAATTGCAGTTTTGCATTTTTATGTTTTGATCCATAGATATTCGTTACTTTTATGCGAGTTACCCCATCTATATTCGTTTACTATGCTTGTATACGGCAAGCTCTCGAGAGTACTAAGCCTTGGAATCATTTAAATCCTATTTAAAGTTGGGGAGGAATATGTTTAGAGTTGTACACAAAGAACTCGCGTCAAGGTATTACAAATTAAAATCACTTGCAGAATGTAATCATCCTGGGTAGGTCTTGGGTCGGATTCTTGGAGCAAAGTAAAACAACATAAGAATAATATCTGTTTGTGTCAGCAGTATTTGTAATTAAATTTTTCTGCAAAATCTTGCTACTAGTGATAGTTTTATTAAACAAACGCAAGCAGTGTTTCCATTACATTTTCATAAAAATATTTTTTATTGTTCACTATTCGCATGAATTTATCAGTTTGATACTTCGCGTTCACAAGCAACAGATGAGATTTCCCTGGAGGTGCTTTAAAGTAAGCTTCAGATGTATTTACGATGTAAGGCACAGAGAGGTAACAATCTGTGACTTTGAAGAACACTCTCACTTGTTCAAATAGACAATCAAGTTGCAAGCAGACCTTTTCAATACGTTAGACGACAAAATGAACACCCACTCATTGAAATGATTTTCCCAATTGAAATACGAGAAGGATTATTGTCGGGCGTAGGAGAGGTCCAGGTATAAAAGTTTATTTATAATTACGTTAAATAAACACACGGGAGACCAACTGTTGGAAGCTGAAAAGCTTTTAAAAGATCTGAACCTTTGTTAGAAAATAAAGTTAATACAACTATTGTATTGAATTGTGATTTAAGGTGCCCACTTCTTCCAGTCTGACGGACTAAATCGAACATCGTCATAATTCATCGTCATTATAAGAAAATAAAACAGATAATAATTTTCACTTTATCTTGAACAATACAACAAAGACAATTGGAACCCTGGCAACACCTACCTGAAGCTGCACAAAATTGTGTCAAGGTTTAATTTAACGACAAACAAGACATTTTAGATTACCTAAAAATCGTTTTTAGTCACATTCTTACGTCCACAGTGTGTGTACACATCTCTACATGTTATGTCACACATTATTATCAACGAGCCATATAAAATGTAAACCATATCTATCCGGGTAAAGGATGTAGTGATTATTTTTGATAGTTGGTCTTGGGATGTTAAAAGACAATAACCTTGTGCATGCAATCAGCACTTAAATATACCGTGCAAACAGAAATACATAAAACAGAACACGAGAAAGTAATCATCTTAAACTTAAAATGACTTAAAAAGTACAATAATACCTAATTAAGACATTATGTTTCAATAAATAAACGAAATACTTTAAGCACTTACACAATATTTATTGTATTTTTACTTGGTAACTGCCTTTAATTTAATATGGAATCACACAACACTAAAATTATTAATTAATAATTATAAGATTACAACCTTATTGTTGTTTTTATAGTACATATTAAATTACAAAGTATATTTTAAATAGTTTGAAGGTGAAGGGTTTTATTGTTAAAAAATGGTTTGATACAGTATAAATCATTTAGCAGAAAAGGTTATAGTCAATGATGTCACAGTTGCAAGTTTAGTATGATGAACTACATCAAAAAACAATTCGAGGTAAATATTAAGTTAATACGTTTATATAATAATTTTACACAGAAAAGCATAGCTAGGCTGCTGTCAATCTTTTTGAGATCGGAAAATAAAATACGTGGTTGATGTGGATATTGAAGATCTTGATCATGATTTGAATACATAAAACAATGCGGTCATAAGTACAACAACCGACTGTCAATTTCAGTATAATTTTTATATTACGAATATTAGTTTACCACAGTCTCTGTTCAATACTTTTTTTTATTTAATTATTTATTATTTAATAATTTATTAACTAATTATTGATATCCTCACAAAATAGGCGTAAAACTATAAACCGAGATTTTGGGTTATTGAATAAAGAGCAATCTGATTTGACTGCTTTATAAGAATTATAAGCTACCCAACATGAGAATAATTTGCAAAGTATAGAATATGGCATGCTATAATTGGAAAAGGAAAATAGTACGTATTTTAAATGCGGGGGGTGGTTCATGTAAGATTTTGTCTATTTTAATAGCGTGTTAATTGCAAAATAATTTTCTCATATTTTTTTTTATTAAAACGTATAATAGGTATTTTACAAAATGTGATCCATATTTTTGATTTTGACATTTTTATAATTAAATGAGTTGCGAATAATTTGCAAACTATAGATTATGGCATGCTGTAGTTTGCAAATTATTCGCAACTCATTTAATTATATGTCAAAATCAAAAATATGGATCACATTATGTAAAATACCTTTTATACGTTTTAATAAAAAATATATGAGAAAATTATTTTGCAATTAACACGCTATTAAAATAGACTAAATCTTACATGAACCACCCCCCGCATTTAAAATACGTACTATTTTCCTTTTCCAATTACAGCAAGAACACAATTTGATCTAAACTAGTTTTTTCTTCAGTAATTTGCAATATTTGACGTCAAGAATTCCTTGAATTGAATCCTACGGAATAGTTCGTCCTACAGTTAGATTTTATTAACGTTTAGGCTATCACTTTGTTTCATACTCACCCTGTTACTGAAAATTTCACTGTTGACAAGTTAGACATAAAACTAAATCTCAGGTAACAAAAATGCCAAGATATTCTTCTGAAATTATAATCGCATATTTCGTTACAATATGAACTTGAATAATTATTTGCCTTGAATGATGTAATCTATGCAAATAAAAAGTTGTAAATGAAGCGTATAGTAATTTTAGTTTAACAAACAGATTAACATAATTTTACAATAAAGTCTACGTAATTATTTGTATGATTTAAAAATTATAACATTCCAAGGTATTGTATAGTGATGACGGAGTATCCTGCGAAAATTAAAGCCCACCTTTCAAGCAAAAGACTAAAACATCATAGGCATATTTACATCGTTACGAAACAGTTTTATGGTTAACTATGCAATTAAATTTTTATTAGGTCCAATCTAAACACAGTTGTGTATTATTCTTGTATTAAGATTAAAAAATTTCAGCTTCGATGCCGAATAAAATTGGGTTACTATCAAAATAAATTCAGTTTCAGGATGCTGTCTGGAAATTCTTCAAGGTGGGATATTTGGGCCGATTAAAATACTACATGACTTTTATGCCTTCTACGCAATCTGTTTTCCAGTACCTTATCAGTTGATGGTCACGATAAAATTTACAGTCCATGTTCAAACGTTCGAACAATGGACGCAATGTTCATTAAAATAACTATGAAAAAACTAGAACCTAAATGGGCTTTTGCATAGCCCGAAGTTTATTAAGTGAACTTTCATATTATGAGAATAGGAAGCTTCGATTTAATTACATCAAAGTTGTAAATTTGCTTCCTATGTAATTCGATACACAGACGCTCCCCAGCCGCATAACCCCCCAAATTATGAATTTACTTATGTGGAGTTTTGCAAGTCAATTCGTTAGTTAGTTGCCAGTTACCATAAAAGTTTAAGAGAATCTCAAAATGGAAAAAAAAAATGTTTGTGCCCACACCAGAATTACAACAAAATCATGTTTTGTAAATGTGAGAACTGGGGTTAAATGAAACCAGGACAAGTGTAGTGTTCAATAAAAATAAATATAAGACTGTCGATTAAGTACATCAAACTTTTAGTATATTTACATCGATTTTAGTGTCTAATATGTAAACAGAATAAATGCTTCTAAAAATAAAAATTAGCATATTTGTTTTTCCTTTCCAGTTTGCTTTCTGAGAAATCGAACTATATTTTGCTTCATCGACTTTTGGCAATTAATGCAGCAATTACGGCGACATAAAACCTGCATTAATTTTTTTTACATTCAAACAGATTTCAATTTAGTTGACATAAATATTCTCCAATAAAAGTTCTACATACTGTATTTTCGTCAAATCTATATTTTTTCCAAACTACTATGTCATTAAAACATTTGCATTATAAAAAAAATACCTTGAAGTAAAAATTAATTAGAAATTTGTTATTAGTTAACGATCCAACATCCTCTTCTATCAAATACTTACTTCTAAGAAAAAAAGAGGCCATCTGAAATATGGCTAAAACAGACCCTACTTTGCAAAAGATCAATCACATATTGATAATTTATTTTTGTGCAATAATCTTCATTAAACCATAAAATGTATTTGATGATAAAAAGTTCACCAACCTCGTTCGTCATTAAATTTTGTGTATGCAAAATAATGCAAAATAAACATCTCATAGTGATTTGAACATTTACAAAAATTGATTGTTCTTCTCTCCACATCACAAGATCGGAAACAGTAACGAAATAAATAAAAGTAGATAATGATAGGGGTATAGCAACCATTAACCCATTCGAATTCCAGTCACTTGTAAAATTTGGAACAATTAACTCAAACAAAAATTATAAGGGATTCCCTGTCACACCCGCACGTTCAAATAATTACGGATTAATTGGTTGTGATCATATAATTACGGTTAAACCATTGATTCATTTCCTGATTGAGTTTAGCATTTTTTAAATTTTGTTGCTATTTACATTTCTTTAAAGTTCAATAAACCAGACACAATGTAAAAAAATATGTCGAACAAATTTGTATCTCCGTTATTTCGTTTTACCAGGAATAAGAATGATAAGTGCATAAGGACGCCCACGATGGAGTATAACGTTTCCGAGTCATAACTGCATGTTGGAGTTAAAAGGACGAATTGATTCCATAATTTCTAACCACGATAAATAGGCCTAAACTATTTTATCTCAATGAAAACAAAGGTGTGTAGAATTTTCCGCTGTCATCTTGTTTAAATTTTTTCTTGAATAAATAACTCATACAACATAATTTAGTTTTTTTTTCAGGATCTAAATTAGGTAGAAAGAATTATAATTTGTACATGTAACTTGGTCAACTTATCACCCTTTCATCTGTCGTTAACTACAAAACGCTCTAAACACAGGATCATATTTTATGCATGATCTGTGGTAATTTGGTTCATTATTCATACACTATGCAATTACGTGCGCCCTAATACACAATCAAGACTTTTAATGATATTTGTGACAAGCTAATACTGTAAATAAAGCCCCGTCTGCAAAAATTTGCGTCAAATTATAATCATTCAAATTTGTAATCCACCTTGAGCGCAACGGAGCGAAATATTCGAAGCACGTGGTGAGCCGGCAATGCGTTCTAATTACCTGAATTGAGAGCGATTAAAATATGTGTTTGATAGTGCGTTTACCGAGCTTTTCGTATGACTTATGCAGGTGTCGTTTATCGTGAAATTCTCGTATTTCACTCATTACTCGGAATTTCATACGAATTTCCGCCGGTTCGAAACCGCGACTAAGCAAGAAAGACCCACCTTAGACTCAGCAGACACCTGATATACGGAGTGGTCGAGTATTAGGAAGCAAAAAGTTGCGATGAAGCACAACCACGCGAGTCTGGGGGTGTCTTTCCCGAAGGCACCCATGATGGTAAAGAAGAACAGAAGAACAGTACGGCACTCTCACCAACTGCTGCGATAAGTCATTGCACTGTGCGCTAAGGCTGTGTTCAGAAGACTTGGCTGGACCAAGATGCTGGTTGTCTGCTGTCCGAACACACAAGCCGCACAACACTGAATGCTTGCCGGTGGAACTTTTCAAAACTCACAAACACATGTGCTGCTGCTTCCCGCTTGCTCTGGCAGCTCTTCATTGGTCGCGCGATGCGCGAGTCGACGACTGTCGTCCGTGTTATCCGATGCCAATGCGGGATCGCCGGTCAGCAACTTCAGCAGCACCAGCAAAACTTTCAAGAAATTTGCGTATGTACACGCAAGCTGCTGCCGAAGACGCCGACGTTGCGCTCTGACATGAGCTTTAACCGTCTCACTTTGTATTGTAGCATAAAGCTCTCTTCGTTCTTTTCTTATTCATAAATACGCTAAATATCTCGCTGTAGCCCGGTTTGCCCGGAAAAAGCTCAAAATTAACGCTGATTCAAATCAACGCGGCATTTCAGTGCTTCACGATTATTCACGAACACGAAGCAGTCAGCAAAAGGTGGCAATTGACTGTTCTTGTGTGTAAGGTCTCCGAGCTTTCAGAAGCTTTTAAAGTTTTTAAAATCTTTGATGTCTGAGGTATCTGAGGTTTGTTTGGTTCGAGATCACTGAGGTTTAGGGTCTCTGAGCTCTCAGGTCTAAGATCTAAAAGGAGTTAAGGTCTGAGGTATGAGGTCTAAAGTCTAAGATCTAAAGTTACTGAGGTTTCAGAAGTTTTTAAGGTCTCTTAGGTCCGGCTTATTAGCCTCAGATATTTCTGAGGCCTGAGAAATCCATTCTGTGTTCTGAAGTCTTGAGGTCTCTCTCTAAGCTCTCTGATGAGGTCCCTAATCTAAAGTTAAAGTATCTAAAGTTTCATTTTTATTGAGCTTTCTGTGATAACTCTCTAAACTCTCTGAGGCTGAGAAGTCTATTCTGTGTTCTGAAATCTGAGTGGTCCTCTGTCTGAGCTTTCTTATCCAAAGTACAAAATCTCTCTTTATTGAGCTTTCTGTGATAACTCTCTAAACTCTCTGATGAGGTCTCTCGGAGCTCTCCCTGAGGTCTCTTTTGAAGGTCCTTGAAGTCTTTCAGGTCTGCGGCTTCTAAAGTCTGATGTATGAGTATGAATTCTGAAGTCTTATAGGTTTTTGAGGTTTTTGAGAAACATAGATCATGACACATGGAACATGGTAGAATTATACTTCAGACCTAGTTACACTAGGTCGAACATTAAACTAATTCGAATTAAGTTGTCATTTACTTTACATCAACAATAATGTCAAATTATTGATTAAATTAAAAATTGATTGCAATTAAATATTCTGTAAACGACTCCTGTGTGCCTTGTTTTCCAATATCATTATGTGTAAATTATTTTTTCCACTGATGTCATCAGGTTTTGTCCAAAAATAAAATACGAGTTGTGTGTTATAATTTATCATTTTTCTTCGTCATAAAAAATAAATTAAGTTTTTTAAAGTTATATGTTCTTCGCATACTCTCTGCTGTTGTCATAGTTTAGTTAGTCTCGCATTGGGATCTTCATAACATTCATTATAATTGCGATCGGATTCCATGGAGCCATTTTACTATATGAGTCAGAATACGAACGAAAATAAACTAAAATCTAAGTCAGATTGGAAGCGGTTTATTTTTGTGATATAAACATGACAAACAATTATTATTAGGTATTATAAGCAATATATTATTTCTAGTAAAGATGGAATATGATTGTTTGTAAATGCAATATATAGAAAGATCAGAATCATCCTAGTGCCCAATTTACAGAAAGAAACTTAATTCATGTTATTAATTCATATATGTAATCAAACTATGCAATTTGAAGTAAATCTTATACAGGGTGATTCACATAACTTTACGACCCTGACGAATTTTAAATGCAACCAGTAATTGTAATTGTAATTGCAAGTGTAATTGTCATTGATGTCAGGGGTGTCCGGTGCTAATTAAACATAACTAAGGATATCAAATTATAAATGAATAATGTATAATGGGTTCCATTTAAAGTTCGTCAGGGTCGTAAAGTTATGTGAATCAGCTTATAGTTCAAAAAACACTGACGGTAGGTAAGTATTTTTAGCGTTCTGGAACAATACATAAATTTGTTACGTATTTTATTAAAAAAATGAACACAAATCAATCGCACAGAAGAGTTAACTAATCAATACTAACACTGAAAACTTTACCTATTTAAATATAGAATTTGATTTTTATCACGGCATGGCAGCATTGAAATTTCCAGATGCGGTTTTCGCCGGGTGCACAAAAATAGGATATAATAATACGATTGACTCATCAATTGTCATGAGGAAGCACACTTTATGTGTTGGAAATAGGTCATCACTACTAAATTTAAACTATATTGTATGTAATATTGTAAAAAAGTGAGCAATCGAGACATAAAATTGTGGTAACTGTGCCATTTGCTTACAACTGGCAAGTTCATATATTATTGTGTCTGAAAAGAGTGAATGCGCTCATTGTTGCCTTAAAATTATATTTTTGACCTCTTGCTTGGACAAATAATTCTTAAAGTAATGGTTGCATGATCACGCCCGATCCAGCAACAGTGACTTGACCCTACTTCACTCTTTTAACCTTGCTCAAAGAGCGCATTGTTTTTGTCAACAGTCATTAATTTACAAAATTCATGAATATTAAGCCGATCATAAAACCCTAACTGATGGTTTGAATTTTTTACGACGGGTTATTGCTTATACTATTAAATATAAAGGGTGGGATAAACGGCTTAAAATTTCTTCATTTTATTTTATGGTAGATTTTATTAAATAGTTCGGACTCATTAGTCATTATCGACCGTAATTGAGTGAAGTGGTATGAGACCACGAAAGCTCAAAGTTGTAGATTTTTAAATGCCTATACATGCAATTATTTAACATCCTTTTTATTAACCTTACAAAATGCTTTTAGTTTTTTATAAGTGATATAAATAGGTACGTTGGGATCATATTCAGTCCAACTCTTGATGACATGACCAATTATCATGTACCTAGTACGTAAAAACAATTTCTAAAAAAACTTTTAGCAAAAACTTCAAAAAGTAAAATCTGAGTTTTTTTTATGTCTTGTTACAAATTTTGGGCCTCTCAAAACTGTGTGAAACATGCTATCATTAAATAATTAATAATTGTAGTTTCAGTAACTTTTAACTTTTTATCTATTTTGTGAAATGTGGCTGACTGGCTGCCATCTTTTAACAAAAGGCGAAGATACAAACTGCTTGGTTATTGCTTTCTGTTATTCTCTGAAGTTTGACTAACCGCATTACAAGTACTGCATATAGAGGCCGCTAATACAATGTTGTGTATTTTTAAATTTCCGGTCAAATAAAGATTGATAGAGCAGTTTTATTCCATTTATCTAATAAAGAAAAATGTAATTCCACCACAATCTCATAAGATTATCTAACCTTAAACCTTAATAATGAATACACGTGTAATATTTAAAAAGAAATTATTCTTTATAGGACCAATCAATGAACATTGCTTGAATGAGAAGTTTTAGTGTAAACAATTATCGACTTTTTTAAGTAATATAGATTAATATCGATTATCATATATTTTTCAAACTCGTGGAAACTGATTTTCGACCTCTTGATTGCAGAAACCCCCAAAAAACAAAGAAACGAGCAAACTCATCGCTCCAATAAGTGACATCAAAAGATAAATTATTGCTGCATCATTATTTAATATAAATAGGAAGCTGAACAGTGACTCGTTACATGTTGGTTGGTACACAATGACAATCATCACCGAAGTATTTTTTGCAATAGTAATAACAGGTTTATTAATATTATGGTTTCGTTTAAAAAACAAAAACAAGGAATTTTATGATAATATTCCTGGTCCACCCCCTATTCCCTTTTTTGGGAATATCCATGAATTTACTTCTACCACTGGTATGTATCATATCATTTATGTAACGGAAAATATTTTTAGCTTAAGTGCTAAAGTTAAACAGACTTGATTGATTACTGATTAGATAACTCTGTTTACTGTAATGTCTCAAGTCTTACGATTGTTCAAATTAAAATTTTTTGAGGAAATATATGTATTTTCTTTTTCAGTTGTGTTGGACATTTTGATGAAATATATGAAAATCTACGGAGGAATTGTGAAGTTTCATGGAGGTCCCATAGACAAAACATTGTTAGTTTCTGATTATAATTTTCTTGAAAATGTCTTAAGCTCTACGAAAATTTTAAACAAAACTGACGACTATAAATTTCTCCATTCTTGGTTGGGCACGGGTTTATTAACCAGCGCTGGTGATTTTACTACTTATTGTAATTGTACCACTTGACAAAAAACTTTTCAGGCCCAAAATGGAAAAAACATCGGCGAATTTTAACACCGGCCTTTCATTTTAAAATCTTGGAGCAATTTATTGATGTTTTTGAATCGGCCGGAAATAAACTGGTCGAAAAACTGGAAAAGGTTGTAGGAAAAGACAGTGTCGATATTTACCCATTTGTAACACTTTGTACCCTTGATATAATTTGTGGTAAGTACAATTTCACAAATCACAAATCAAATCCAAATAGAGTTTTTATTCAGAAACTGCGATGGGTATCAAAATTAACGCCCAAGATAATGGTGAGTCGGAATACGTGCGAAGTGTGAAACAAATGTGTAAAATCATTATTGAACGGTCATTTTCTCTCATACAAATGATTAATTTAACATACCCATTGACGAAGAATTTCTACATAGAGAAAAATGCTTTAAAAGTTTTACACCAGCAGACAAACAGTGTTATCAATCAAAGACGCGAAGAATTGAGAAATCATAAATCTCAAAACATAAAACAAGAAAACGAGTTGGGTACCAAAACCAAAAAGGCATTTTTGGATTTAATTTTAGAAGCTACTGTGGATGGTAGACCCCTTACAAATACAGAGATACGTGAAGAAGTTGATACATTTATGTTTGAGTTAATTGTAATATTCGTTTCTATCTATTTAGCATAAAAAATAAACTTATAGGGACATGACACTACAGCTTCAGCAATAAGTTTTGCTTTGTTCTGTTTAGCTACGCATCCGGACGTCCAAGTACGTTGTTACTGCGTTTCTAGTAAAAAATTTAATCGAATTTTTAGGCTAAAGCTTTAGAAGAACAGAAAGCTTTATTTGGTGACACTAAAAACCCCACACCCACATACACAGATTTACAAGACATGAAATATTTGGAGCAAGTCATCAAAGAAGCTCTCAGATTATATCCTTCGGTTCCATTTCATGGCAGAAAAACCAACGAACCTGTGGAATTCAGTAAAACTATCTAAAAAATACCGCGATTTTCCTTTCATGAATGTTGTAGATAACGGAACTATTGTTCCTAAAGATGTGACAATTACTGTGTTTACATACGGGATTCACCGAAATCCTAAATATTTTAAAGATCCAGAGAAATTTGATCCCAGCCGATTTGACACCATCGACGGAAAACTTCCATATTCATTTATACCATTCAGTGCTGGGCCCAGAAATTGCATTGGTAATTTATACAATACATACAAACTGAATATGAGAGGTAAATGTTGCAAATTGTAGGACAAAAGTTTGCCATGTTAGAACTTAAAAGTACATTGTCAAAAGTAATAAGAAAATTCGAGTTGAGGCCATCTACTCCTGAGCACAAATTACAACTGACTGCTGAAACGGTTTTGAAATCTGTAAACGGCATTAAAATTAGCTTAAAATTGCGATAATAACATTTAAGATTAAAAAATATTGATTTTGAAAACCTGGTGTTGTATTATTTCACATCATACCTAGTTCAAAACTAAAATGCCTACGCTAAAGTGACCAGACGTCCCGCATTAGGAGGGACAGTCCCACATATGAGACGTTTATCCCTCATCAGCAACTGTCCCTCAAATGTCCCGCATTTTTGCCTTTAGATATGAAATTACTCGCGCCCCTCATTGTGAACGTATTGAAATTTCTCCCTCTATGCATTGGTTGCCAAATTAACGTTGGTTGGACTCCGTACTACATATTATTTTGCGCACGTCGCGCACGCCACCCTGAATCAGACGACTTTTATTTGAAATTCGAATAAGTTAACCTCACTGACCTCAATTGCAGTTGGTACTGTACGTACATAAAATTAAATTTTTTGGGACATAGTGCAAAACTGTCTTATGTATTTGAATGATAGTTATCCGCAACATGGAATTTCTGAGGATGAACTTTTTGATGAAATTACCAGTGTGAAATCATTTACAAATTCTGAAAAAATTACCTATTGGAATGATTCCAAAACCCCAATTCAGGATAGGTGGGTGGAAATGTTTAAACATTTTCAGACAAATGACATAATTTTCACCAATGTGTCAAAAATTGTGCAATTCGGACTTTGTCTACCAGGTACAAATGCACCGACAGAACGTGTTTTTTCTATGGTAAACAAATTGTGGACCACTGAAAAAACGCAATTGTCTGTTGACACGGTAAAAGCCATGATTGCCGTAAAATGCAATTTTTTATGCACCTGCGGGGAATTTTCCCAATTAATTTCGAATAAAACCGAAATTTTGAAAAAACTTCATTCGGCGGTAAAATATTGTTAAGAGTTTTGATAGTTTTTAATTTTGTTTTTCCCAATACTAAAGGAAATGTTACTTAGTTTTTGTTATTTTTTAAATACTTTATCATTGTTTACTTTATCGTAGGTACATGTATAAAAATATAAGTACAATATAATATTTGATTTGACACTTTTAATTTTTGATCTCTGCCCTTCTGTCCCTCATTGAGCAACTTCAAATCTGGTCACTTTAGCCTACGCCCAATCCTAATCCTTACAAAATTCAGTTCAAAATGAATGCATTTATAGCAAACCCACTTCTATTATCATATCCATATGTGGAGAAATCAAAATATGAAGTTTTCAGCTTATGAGTTTAATAAACGTTACAAAAAAATTAATTAAAGCGATTAACATTTACAAATTACAATGAATATCGTAAGAATTTTGTTAGTTTTTATAATTAGATAAAAATTAAATAAATGGCTTTATTAAAACAAAACAAAAAATAATTGTTCTGATCAAGTTTTGGTTAATTTTAATTGAAAAAAAAACAGAAATTTTGAGTTGTCCTGTTAAGCATTGAATTCCAAGTGTTTTCCAAATTTTTAACTCAGACGCAATTACGTAACATCAAATTCCAAGGTCGGATTAGTCGTGTTGTTGAATTCGGTAAAAGTAGGTTACGAGACGCAGCAATGCCGTATTAATTATTATTTGCACGCTGCAGCGAGAGCGCTCAGCAAGTTTGTCAACAAAAACACCTTTGCATGCGATAAAACTTATCAGTTTTAAGAAGTGCAGGTGATTGTTGATTAATGATTATTTTTAAATGGTAATATTTGAGTGTATGTTGCTCACACGAACAAGCTCCTGAATCATTTCGTTTCACAATCACACAATGGGTCTTTTAACAGACGTTTTTCTTCCCCTCGGTATAATTCTTTTGATATTTTGGTATTGGTATCGGTCACAAAAAAACAAAAAATATTATCAGAACGTTCCGACGCCACCAACAGTTCCAATTCTGGGAAATGCTCTAGATTTTACAACTACAACAGGTAAGTAATTATATAATTAAAATTTATCGGTGTTAAAATTTCAGTTTTAGAATTACTGGGGACCCTTATGCGATACCGGAAGGACTATGGGGGATTAATAAAGGTGCATATTGGCCCTTTCAGACAATTTTTGTTAGTTTCTGATTACAAAATGTTGGAATATCTCTTGAGTAGTTCGAAGATAGTGGACAAATCCGAAGATTACAAATTTTTAAGTAGTTGGTTGGGAACAGGACTCTTGTTAGCGGATGGAGGTGAGTTTTTGTAACAAATCATCAAATAAAAATCGAAATTTTAAGGTCCAAAATGGAAAAAACATCGCAAAATTTTAACACCTGCATTTCATTTTCAAATCTTGGAGCAGTTTGTGGATGTTTTTGATTCTTGCAGTAATGTTTTGATACAAAAACTGGACAAAGAAGTGGGCAACACTAGTGTTGATGTTTATCCGTTTGTAACGTTATTCACGTTGGATGTTATTTGTGGTAAGTTTTCCTATTTTACATTTGTATTCAAATCTACTGTAACTTTATCGTGAAGAAAGTACCATGGGTACGAAAATTAATGCTCAAGATGATGTGACTTCTGATTACGTGCAAAGTGTCAAGCACATGTGCAGAATTATTATAGAAAGGTCAATTTCACCTGTGCAGATGTATGATTTTTTGTTCGTATTTACAAGGAACTATTTTATACAAAGAAGGTGTCTGCGAATTTTACACGATAAAGCTGATGGCGTAATTTCAAAACGCTTGAAAGAATTACAAACCCAGACGAAAACTGATAATGAGGGCGATAACGAAGGAATTAAAAAGAAAAAGGCTTTTCTCGACCTGATTTTGGAAGCTAAAGTCGACGGGAAACCCCTAAGCCAAGATGACATAAGACAAGAAGTTGAGACTTTTATGTTTGCGGTAACCATTTGTGTCTATTAAATTTTATTTTATAGTGTTATGGATTGTAGGGTCATGACACCACGGCTTCGGCTATTAGTTTTACATTGTATTGTTTGGCAAATTATCCCGATGTCCAGGTATAAACAATTTTTTATTTGCACTGTTTAAACAGAAAACTTTCCAGAAAATTGCATTTGAAGAACAACAGGATATTTTTGGAGATAACAGTGACTCAGATGTGAGTTATGCCAACCTTCAGAGCATGAAATATTTAGAACTGGTCATAAAAGAAGCATTACGTTTGTACCCTTCAGTTCCAATAATCGGTAGACAATCTGGTGAAGATTTCCAATTTGGTAAAATTTTTATTAAAAAATTTAAACCTTAATACTTTTAATAATATTTTAGAAAATTCCTGGATACCTAAAAAGGACACAATGCTACTTTTTCTGTATGGCATTCACAGAGATCCAAAATATTTCAAAGATCCGGAAATGTTTAATCCTAATAGATTTGAAAATGCAGACAATAAAACGCCGTATTCTTACATACCATTCAGTGCAGGACCAAGGAACTGTATTGGTAAATTGAAAGGGAAAAAATTAGGTAAAGTTTTTGCAAATTGTGATTTTAGGCCAAAAGTTCGCTATGTTGGAAATGAAGTCTGTATTGTCGAAAATACTAAGAAAGTTTGAGCTCCAGCCTGCTGTTCCACAACATAATTTAATGTTAACTGCTGAGACTGTTTTAAAATCTGCTAATGGTATTAAGATAGGCATTAAGCTAAGAAAGTGATACTTATTTACTTACATTGTTTTTTATATTTAAATTTCCTTTTAATTCAAAATAAATTTTAAACCAACGACTTGTTATATTTTTTACCCTATGGTCAATTGTTTTGTTTACTTACTCCGTACCTCCAAATACGTCTGCTTGTTATTAAAACTTCAGATAATATTTGTATTGTTGTTTAGTTTTTTTTTTGATTTTGTATTAACTTTTATAGTAGAATCTGAAAAAAGCCAGCAGTTATTTTTATGAGCACTTTTGTAAGTCTAAAAATACCAATTTATAATATTGCGAGTACAACTAGATCAAGAAAAAAGTGCGTATTTTTTACTTAAACATTATAAAACAGAACACGCGAGTAACTTTATTTATAACAGATAATCGTTTTAATTGTAATGTATTTAAAAAATTACCTAGTATTAGTATCGCTAATAGATTCGTTAGAAGGAAAATAATACGTATACACTCCGCAATTTGAACCTTGTCTTGTCACAAAAATGGAAAAAACAAAAAAGCAAAAACAAATAGCTCCGACTAGTTTTGATGGAAAAAACTTTGACTACAGTTTAAGCAAAAAGTCTGTAGGTATAAAAGTTTTGACAACAAATATAATTAATAGATTTGTATTTACATAGTTTAAATTTATCCGCAGTGCATAAATGAAGAGAACATTACTAATATTATTGCGTCCAATTATCCATAAGTTGTTATTAAACAAGTTAAATTAGACAATCATTTGTTGAGATGACATATTTGTTGACAAAGTATTTAAATACCTAGTTCAATTATATTTCAGTTAGTTGTTAACGTCGTAGTAATCAGAAATGATTTTACAAATTCTCCTGTGTGTGATATTTGGTTTTGTAATCTGGTCGCTGTATCGAGCAAGTAAAAGAAATAGTTTTTACAAAAACATACCCGGTCCAAGTGGATTTCCTATTTTTGGAATTGCTTTTGAATTTAGAAGCACACAAGGTTCAAAAAAATTTGTATCGTCGTAAATCATTGTAGAAATTAATTTCAGATGTTTTAAAAAATCTTACAACTTATATAAAAACATACGGTGACGTTGTAACAGCAAAAATTGGACCTTTTCGAAGATACCTTCTAGTGTCAGATTACAACTTTTTGGAATGCGTTTTAAGTAGCACAAAGTTAATTAAAAAGTCCCACCACTATAAATTTTTTGAAGGGTGGTTAGGTACTGGTTTACTCACAGCTGATGGTATTTTTGACCAAGCATTTAGTTAAAAACTGAAGTAACAATTTCAGGAGCAAAATGGAAAACTCATCGACGTATTTTAACTCCAGCTTTTCACTTCCAAATTTTAGAACAATTTATTGAAGTTTTTGAAAAATGTGGGGACGTGTTAGTAAAAAAATTCGAAAATGAGGTAAACAAAAAAAACGTCGATATTTACCCTTATGTGACTTTGCACACTCTTGATGTAATATGCGGTAAGTAAATATAAAAATTGTCGATACATTTTTTACTAATAATTGTAGAAAGTATTATGGGAATAAGTGTAAATGCTCAGAACAACAGCACCTCAGAATACGTTAACAACGTTAAAAATATTTGCAAAATTTTTGTAGAAAGATCAGTTTCTCCGCTACAAATGTGTCGTTTCATGTATCCTTTCACTAAAAACTACTGGGCGGAACAAAAAGCTTTAAAAATTTTGCACCAACACACGAATAACGTAATTAATACTAGAAGAAAAGAATTACACAAAGCTGAACACGGTTACAATACTAATATAAAGAAATCTAAAAAACCGTTTTTAGATTTGCTTTTAGAAACAAAAATTGATGGCATTCCTTTGACACAAGAGGAAATAAGAGAAGAAGTTGATACTTTTATGTTTGAGGTAGCCTTAAACATGTGATAAATAAAAAAATAAAACAGTTATAAAAATTTATTTTACAGGGGCACGATACCACTGCTTCAGCAATAAGTTTTACATTGTACTCTTTAGCAAACAATTTACATATCCAGGTAATTGATTTAGTTAAATATCACTACATAGGTACTTTTAAAATATTTTTAATTGTGTTACTTTTTTTTCAGGAAAAAGCTATTGACGAACAGAAAAAAATATTCAGGGATGGAATGGATGTTACGGCTACTTACGCAGATTTACAAAATATGAAATATCTTGAGAATATTATTAAGGAAAGTCTGCGATTGTATCCGTCTGTGCCTTTTTACAACAGAGAAATTACTGATGACATAATGTTTGGTAAGAGCGTAAATAAAATGTACATGTAGGTACTTATAAGTTTTTATAATCGACCTCAAAAACAATATCGTTTTTTTGATTATTCATTTGAATAAACACTAAAATATTTTTTTCCTTTGCGACACAGACAACAAACTACTTCCAAAAGGAGACACCATAATGGTATTTGCCTTTGCAATTCACAGAAATGCAAAATACTTTGACAATCCTGAAAAATTTAATCCTGATAGATTTAATGATTTAGAAAATAAACTGCCATATGCATACATACCTTTTAGTGCCGGACCAAGAAATTGCATAGGTAAGTAATTATAACACAAACTAAACAAGCCTTTTGGGTTTTATTTTGTTATTATAATTTGAGTTAATTGAGTTAAATTAATTTTTAGGCCAGAAGTTTGCAATGCTGGAGATGAAGAGTACTATTTCTAAGGTTTTAAGAAAATACAAACTGTTACCAGCAGATCCACAACATGAATTAAATCTAGTCTCCGAGTTAATTCTGAAATCTAGCAATGGCATAAAAATTAGTATTCAACCTCGATGTTAGACAATTTGTTTTATATTTTGTTCTATTAAAGGCATTGGCAACTTATTTTACCTATTTTATATTTTAACGAAAATTAAAAATGTGGTTAATTTTATGTCGGTAGGTCCTTTTCAAAATTTTTTGCCATGAAAAATAAGCGAGATAATCACTTCGAAAGAAAGAAATCCTGACGTCACAACCGCCTCTCATCACAGAGTCCTCTTATCATTAAACCCTCTCTCTCATTCGCAAAAAATTTGACAGATACTTAAACATTTTCCACACATCTTCCACAAAATAAAAAACTAACTACTTTCTCGACTTTTTTCTGTTCTAAATTTTGTCTTGAACTTCGCGAAAACAACTCAGAAATTTTGTCAAGTTTATCAAAACTCTGTCAGTGTCACTTAAAAGTCAAAAACTATTTGATCTTAAAATTGGACCAAATACTTCCGACTTTAAATCGAAATTACTTGAGTTAGGGAGCAGATACAGAGAAACGGTTTTCTCTACTGTAATAAGTATAATATAATATAATATAATTTAAGACAAAGTTGTATTTTAAGTTGCCAATGCCTTTAAGAAAAACGATCTATGAATAAATACTTCATTAATCATAAACGTCTTCTCACATGTCCTCGAACGATAATAATAAAAGTAAGTTCAAACAAGGATTCGAAAAAACGACTTCTGAATGATCTTTTATAACGAGTATTATTTATAATTTTTTTTTCTATTTCCCAAATTTCCCAGACTATACCCATGGTTAGTAGAGACTGTGGAGGAGTGGGAGAACCGCCATGTTCATACGTCATCAAGATTGCAAACGTGTTGTTAATGCCATATAAATGCATTGTTTACATCGTGTTTTTAGGGTTTTTAATAACAAATAACGATTGTAAACCAGTGATGATGACGTTTTTAGTTAATAGTGTTGTTTAGCTTGATATCAGCGCAGATCTCATCCGGTTTTTTAGTCGTCAACGCATATTTATGCACATTAAATACATAAATGCACAATGATTAAAAGACAGGGGCACAAAAAGGAGAGGAGACGACTCTAGCGCCGCTCGAAAATCAAGAAAAAAACTTCGTAAAATTACAACTTAAATGTACATAATAATAAATATTTTTTTAATAATTTTTAATTAACACCCACCTATACTTTTAAAAAAAGCTTCAACTCAAACATTCAGACTTTATTAAACAATACCTAAAATTACACGTCGCGAAAATATTAATATTTTTCAGGGCCAGCCTAACTATACGGTAAATGGGCTATAGCCCAGGGGCGGCAATTTTGCTTCCACTATAGGGGCGTATGAATAAAGTGAAATAAATGCTTTTACTTGTAATAGTAAAAGATAGACGTAATTTAAATCTTATGAGAGAGAAGGAGATAAAACTATAGTAAAAGCTTTTACTACATTTTATTCATACTACCCAATATGTATGTTATGTGAATTTTGCGTTTTTATTTTTTTGTTGGTAATATAAGAATTATTGATTCTTTTTAGTTTTCGTAGCTCTCTCCTCATTTTCCCACCTATGAATTTTTTTATGAGGGGCGCATTGTTGTTAGTAGCCCAGGGACGCCAAATATATTAGGACGACCCTGAGTGTTTTCCTTTCAAACGTAGCCAAGTAATTACATATTAGGTTTCATTCCCTAGACTCTAGTCATCCCTATTTTAAAATTTTAAATAGCACCCTCAATTTTTGGAAAAGGAAGAAAAGGTTTGCCTAACCGTAAAAAAATTGTTGATTTGTTTTTATGTTCGGGGTAGTTTGATTTTTAAAATTTTTAGTCTTAGGGAGCCTTTAATTTTCAACCCATTTGATTTAAACAGAAACAATACTTTAATTTGACTTGCGAAGGTAGAGTTCAAAACCAACATTAAATATGTTTATGTTTGGGCTTGATCCCCTAGTCGCTAGCCAATCCTTTAGCACTTTAAATAACGTCTCTTAGTTTTTGAAACATTACTAGAAAGAAAAAAAAATTATTAAAAAGGAGGGAAAAACTTATCTAATTGTAGAGAAAAATACATAACTGTAGATTTGTTTTTGAGTTAGGGGTGGTCTTAAAAAGTGGGGCGTACCATTTAAAGTTCTAATTAAGGGTGGCTAGCGCCTAGGGGATGATGTAACCTAAAACGAAGTTTTAGTTTTAGACTCACCGTCCAAGACGAATCTATATATTATTTCTTTAAATTAAATTGGCTACTAAGGTACTACGACCAAAAATAAAATTACCCCTAACTCAAAAACTCTATATTGGATATATTTTAGCTAATAAATGTCGAAGTCTTTTAATATGAACAAAATAGCAATACGTATTTGGACCAAACTAGCTCCAGGGGAGAAACGGCTTATTTTCGACTAAGGGTTGGTTGGTATGCAAACATTTTTTCCCGCAATAACCCCCCTAAAGTGTGGCACCATATCTTTGGAATAGCCTTGTATATCAAAATTTTCATTGTCCCATAATTATAATCTTCTCCAAGTCACACAAACATGCATATAAATACGTATGAAATTCAAAAGTGCAATCTCCGTGACGTATTCGCGCGCCGTCTGCTGATTGGCTAAAAGTTACGGCGCAACCATGTCTCTACTAACCATGGACTGACTATACCAACCTTTTGTATTTTCATAGAAAGATAAATTTGAGAATGGGTTTCGACAAAAACGGTAGTGTTTTGCTGGTGGCGTATATAACAACTGTAAAATTTAAAATTTAAATACATTGTGTAGGAACTTGAATTTCACACAAAAAGAATTACAATTTTTAAATAGCTATTGGAGTAAAATGTAGGGTTTTTTACATTTTAGAATAAAATAAAACCGACACAGCAACATGCCAATTCTTTTATTAAACAAGCATATACATATTGTATTATTGTGCCTCACCAAATAATCTAGCATAATCAGAGCGATAAGTAATATCAAATTTATTAGCTAAACTATTTTACCCAATGCGAATCAAATCTACAACAAACTATTTTCTAACACTGAGACCTATTTTTACGCCATTTTTAGATATTAGAAGAGATTCTGCGGCTATCTGCAATGTGTGAGTGGGAATCGCTGGATGTAATTCAAAGTTTCTGAGCACTTTGGAAATAATGCTTTTCATTTCTAACATGGCATATTTTTGACCTAAAAATCAATTGTATTTGAAATTACATCGAATAAGCCATTACACTCTCAGTAACCAATACAATTTCTTGGACCTGCACTAAACGGAATGTAAGCATATATGGCTGCTTCCCATCGATTGTATCAAATCGACTTGGATCAAATTTTTCCGGGTCATTATAATATTTTGGATCTCGATGTATTGCATATGTAACCATGATAATTGTTACTCCCCCGGGTATAAAAATATGTTCTATAAAGTATTTTTCTAATTTATTTATTTAAAAAAAAGTGTAACTACTAAATACCATGACGCACTGGTTCCGAGGTTTTTCTTCCAATTATTGGCACAGGCGGATGCAGTCTCAAAGTTTCTTTGATAATAAGTTCTAAGTACTTCATATTTTGCAGATCTGAGTGTGTGACGCTGGGATTTTTATTTTTGCCGAAAAGATGAACCTGTTCCTCATAAGCTTTCCGCTACAAAACATTTTTTATTTGAATAAAATGTTATAATTTCTAATACGTACTTGAATATCCATATTATTTGCCAAACAGTAGAGCGCAAAACTAACTGCCGATGCAGTAGTATCGTGACCCTAAAAACAAAACGTAAAAATAATATTTAATGCTTTTCTGACTTAAGTTGTAACTTCAAACATAAAAGTATCGACTTCTTCGCGAATTTCTTCCTGAGTGAGCGATTTACCATTAACCGTGGCTTGTAGAAGCAAATCTAGAAATGCCAGTTTTTTTTTGCTGTTAATAATTTTATTGCCTTCGTTTTTTACAACATTTTGTAATTCTTGACGTCTTTTAGTTATTACACTATTAGTTTCTTCGTGCAATATATTCAAACATTTCTTCTGAATATAGTAATTTTTTGTAAAAGGAAATGTAAAATCATTCATTTCCAATATATGAAGTAATCTTTCGATTGTTACCTTACACATGGCTTTAACACTTTTAACATAATCTGAATTGCTATCAGACTGAGCATTTACTTGTAACCCCATTGCAGTTTCTATAAGTTAATTAGATTTATTTAACACAATGGTAATTAATCGTTAGTCTTACCACAAATAATATCCAAAGTGCAGAGAGTAGTGAACGGGTAGATGTCAACACTATTTTTTCCCACTTCGTTTTGTAATTTTTCTATGAAATGGCTCCCTTTAGACTCAAAAATCTCAACAAATCGTTTTAAAATATCATAATGAAAAGCCGGTGTTATTATTTTTCGGTGTGTTTTCCACTTTGATCCTAAAATAATATTTTTGTAACATTTGTATGAAGCTGGCCTTCAAAAATTACCATCGCTCGTTAATAAACCAGTTCCTAACCATGGTAGCAAAGAAAAATAATCGTCAGACTTACTCAGTATTTTCGTACCGCCTAAAATACATTCGAAGAACTTATAATCCGATGTTACTACGACTTTTCGGATAAGTCCCAACTGTATTTTGTATAACCCATTATATTTCTGTGCAAATTTACAAATTACATTTAAAACATCTGCAAAATTATCTCGTCTTTAATAAACTATAGTCTGGATGTTTGTTATTACCTTCAGTTGTACGAAATTCAAACATATTACCAAAGAAAAAAACTGGCTGAGGTCCTGGAATTAATTTGTAGAAATTGTTATTTTTTCTAGTAGCGAGTCTAAAGCAAATTACAAAAAAAACTGCACAAACTAAACCTGCAATAATATCCATCACATGTACTCTATATGGACACAAAATGTTAAATCAAAAATTAATAACAACATTTTTCTATTTATACATAGGTGTAGTTGCTAGGACTAGTTGGTTATAGTTTTATTTTAGTCCATGTTTTCAAATTTATTAGTCTTTTTTTTTGTTTCAATGCAAGAAAAATGCGCTTCAAAAAAAGACTTTTCTATAATGTAGGATAGCTTCATATTTAGAAAAGGATTAATTTTTCACTTGACAGGAAAAATAGATTTGTTTTTAAAAATGTATCTAATGATAGCAAAAATACAATTATTGCAATTATTATCCTTATTATTTTTATAAATGCAATCCAGTTATCCTCACATCACCTGATGTGTTTTTAAGCACCTGCTTATGCTAATTCGTAAATCTAAATTATCAATCTCAGCTTGTATTTTAATGGAGAAGGTTAAAATGATCCAGCGCAACAAATCAAGGACGATAAACACAATAGGATAATTTACTACGATGCAGGAAAAAGAAAGGAAGCATGATAGAATGAGTTTAAAGAAGTTGAGGGAACATAAGTACCGGAATAAGGGTGAGCACTCGAACCCGTAAAATTCAAGTGCTACAAAAGAGTAAAATGTTAAGCAGTGCAATTTCTAAAATGTTTGCAAAGTGAATTTTATTGTGCAAGCATGGATTTTAGAATGTAGTTTTTAATAAACATTTTATTAAAAAAATTTTGCTTCTAGAATTTCGACCTTATTGCTATTATTTATAACTGCTATATTTTTTCTTTACTTTAATTTAATTAGTATACAATTTCTCAAAAACATGCACAAGACCCGAATTAAAAATGTTAATATAGCTACTTAGAAGCTTCGAAAAATTTGTTTTAATATTTGGTTTTTGCGAGAGTTCAGTCACCTGTCTAAAGCAATTTGTGTTCCAGAAAACCCTTGTAAAAATCTATAATCTTGAGTGGTTGTGGTTGCTTTAAAAGATTTAAATTATTTTTATTATAAGGGAAAACCAACACCGTGATGAATTCTCTCTTCACCGATTTTTGCTCGTTTTTCCTCATTTCTCATTTCGTTACTCAATTATCCCAAAGTACGTCAGAAAATGAAAAACGCCTTGTTAACCACCATTAGCCTTTTGTTCTAATGTTACGTTTATATAACCCAACACCCAACACGTGCTTAGATGTAATTCGTATAACGAAAAAAACACATTATTGTTATCTGGAAATTCTGGAATTCGAGGGGTGGATTGCTTTTCCAGCACACAAATGAAAACGTGAGATGGTCACGTGGAACCAACTTACGTCATTTCAACTGCCAGTTGCAACAAACTGCTTAATTAATTGCTCAATAGGAAACACCTTCTCCGTATTTCGGTTACGTATAATGAAAATTGTGCTTACGTAGTTATACTTATGCAAAAAATACGTATAATGGCAACTGGAAAACAAAGACATTGTTATTCCAGATGCAATCATAAGCATCTGCTCAAATTTTTGAAAACTGAAAAATATTTTGTATTTTTCATTTAGCTATTTTATGTATATTATAAAGTTCAGAACATTCTTTCAAAATCCCTTATTTTTGGGCAGTACCCGGCGATGTATATGAGGTTTTAAAGTAGAACTTATTCTTTAATAGACCAGCTATTCAGAAAAGTGTGGCGTGCGAATAATAAACATGTGTGCTTAAATAAGGGATAACGTGTATTCTAGGTCCTACATGCCCAGCTTTAAAATAGCTGGCTGTATACAAGTTTTACACATTTAAAAGCTTTGATACACAATGTGAGAATGTTAAATAACGTATTTCTTTTCAAAAGATTTATATCGTTTGCATTACTCAACTAGCCTTACGAAAGAAAAAACTGAAACGCATTGTTCACATTTTTCAATTAGGAGCTTATGCAGACAAATAGCGTGTTTATTCTAAAGAAGAAAAATGATTATTATTATCGCATTTTTTGCAAAGTTCTTTCTACTATTCTAACAAAATTACTTTTCATCTATTAAAGGCATTGGTAACTTAAAAAACAACTTCGTCTTAAATGATAGTACTGGAAATGCTTATTACAGTAGTGAAAACCGTTTCTCTGTATCTGCTCTCTAACTCGAGTTATTTCAATTTAAAGTTGGAATTATGACGTCGTAATCGCCTCTTGAGCATTTGGTCCAATTTTAAGATCAAATAGTTTTTTACTTTGAAGTGACAATGTCAGAGTTTTCATAAACTTGACAAAATTTCTGAGATGTTTTCGCGAAGTTCAAGACAAAATTTAGAACAGAAAAAAGTCGAGAAAGTAGTTAATTTGTTATTTTGTGGAAGATGTACGGAAAATGTTCAAATATCTGTCAAGTTTTTAGTGAATGAGAGGGTTCAGCGATGAGAGGACTCTGTGATGAGAGGCGGTCGTGACGTCAGGATTTCTTCCTTTCGAAGTGATTATCTCGCTTATTTATCATGGCAGAAAATTTTGAAAAGGACCTACGGACATAAAATGAACCACAATTTCAATTTTCGTTAAAACATAAAATAGGTCTTACAATGTATTTTATCTCCGCAAAAGTGTATTAAGGGGATAGAATACATGTAAGACCCATATGCAATACAACGTCTTATCCACAGTCAATATTTAAAAAAAAATATATTTGACGTTTTGAAGTGTTTGTCGAATTAATTTTCACTCGATCAATCACGGACGATTTTTTCATAAGACCCATGTGTTTTATTGATATCATAAGACGTCTCCTAGTAGTAGTATTATGACCTAATAATAGACTGGCTGATGCAGTGGCGGCTGGTGAAATTTTTAAGAAACGGTTCTGCAAAAATTCTAAAATCTGTGGTAGATAGATGTAAAATATTTCGGCACACTGTCTTCTTATATAAACTTTTCTAAATATCTGTTTACACGCTTACAGAGAGTTAAGACAGTAATTATAATGAGTAACAAAAAGGAAAAAGCTTAACCATACTCGCAAACATTCCTGGTTTCATGATTTTCGTATCTGGATCTGATCGGAGCTGCCCGCTAGACAGAACCGCTGCCCCTACCAGAATCTGACGATTTACACTTAAAAGTGCTTAAAACTACCTTCTTTTCATATGGACATTTAGTACAGAACGGAGCGGAGAACCGGTGAACGTAGTTTTGAGCCACCACAGTGGAAATTCATAGTTTTATTTTTTTGCTCAATTACATCATTAACAAATTTTAATATTCGCTAAAAATTTTTGTACATGGAAACAATAAATACTATATAGTACATCTTTAGCTATACTTAGTTTTAATTTCTCTTCAAAAAGTTAGCGGTTCTGCAGCTCCGCAGCTCCTATTGAATAACCGCCCCTGGGCTGATGTAAATAAAACATTTGTAACACTCTCATCAAAATGTAATTACCTAAATTGTTTTATGCATAATCGCACATCAGATGTCCTTGCTATAATCATCTGTTAAAATTTCATAGTGCATCAGTTAAATGTAAAATTTTGGGATCACATTTATTACAATATTGTATTGCATTCAACAATAATGAACCGTCATGTTAAGTGCGTCGTTTTCATTCTCATTTTTATAGTATGTTGGTAACAAACATAAGTACTCTTATAAATCAACATTTCTTGTGACAGTTTCTTCAATTTGGCGTGAACGGAAAGAAAAAGATGTTAATCAGGAAATTCGAAATGTGTGACCCACACTACGATTATCCCATTACTCTCGAAACAACTTTCAAGGAACAGGGTGATCATCAATACTTGAATATTACAGCTTTTGTTAACACTCCTCTTGGACTGAACCAATCAGTATATTTAACTCATTTTAAATTTACAACTAGATTAAAAATTAAAGAATATAAATTCCAGATGAATGCTACGTTTGAATATTCAGAGAACCAAGACAATTTCATGCCACTGTTTAAATTTTCCAGATCGGATTTTTGTGATTTCTTGAATAAAGATTTAGGAGCGTTCTGGTTTGAACTGCAAAAACAAATAGCAGTTGCTCCTCGCACCTGTCCTTTGGGAAATGTAAGTCAACGGAAAGTTGTGTAATTTTATAAGATATATATTGTTTAGGGTCGATACAATTTGAAGAATTACGAACTTCCTATGTTCAAACTGAACTTTCCATTACCCTCTGGATTTATTCGTTCGATTTTAAACATCCTGGAAACGAAAACTAATAAATTGATGTCATGTGTTTCTGTTTTGTTGGAAGTAATGAGCAAATAACAAACCTGATTTCAAGTTTGGACTAATTTAACATTTTGGCTAATGCGTATGAGTTACAGTTGCTTTTAATAAAGCTATTTAACAGTTATAGTTACCTAGCCAACTCATTAATTAAATATGTATTAAAAGTCATCATGGAAGGTCTGTAACATTATTTTATTTATGTAGACATCAAAGGCGGCAGAAATTTGAAACAAGTAAATAACAAATTTTTCACCATTAGTTTATTATTAATTTATTAATAATAAATAACAGTTCGAAATACCAGCATTGTGACACTCTCTTACGAGTATTATTGCTTAAACTACTGAGCATACATATATATGTTTACTTTTTGTTAAACCTCTTTAATTAGGAGGCAAGGAAAATGCGAGACTTAATTAAGCTATTGGAAAATAGATCGCTTTATGAGATCCTTAGAACCGAAATCCATTGTTCCATATAATCTGACTTGATGTGGTTTGAACATCCATAAAGCTCCTTTTGTTTGTTTCAATAAGTAAAAGTTTCCTGTGGTGTTATATTTCAAGATAATACAGTTTATTCTGATGACATACGCACTTGTAAGTAGGTATTTGTAATACTAAATTGGATACAAACTATGCATTATGGCGTTGAGAAGAGCCAGGTCCGTTAAATTTTAGGCATGTGGTAAAAGCATTCTTACTCAGAAGGTTGCTTGTGACCCTTTTGTAATATGTAGAAACAATTTCTTTAAATACGTTTAAAATATACATTTAAACCTTTAGTACCATAAGTTGCATAGGCTAGTCCTACTTATAAAATAAGTAGGTTGTCTTCTTTTACATACGTCTTTAATATTCACAAGGTATCCTACTGAGTAATATTTAGATGCAATTTTAAAACGAATTTTTTTCAATTCGAGTATAAGAAATATTTACTTATTTCAAAGCATGAAATCCAAACATTTTTATAATTATTTCAACAGGATCACTTAATTTTCACATCTGTTATATAAACAACAACTAACTTCTACATAAATATTCCTGATAATCGTGCTTGTAAAAATAAAAATCTACAAAAATAAGGTCAGATTACAAAGAGCGCAGGTAAAATTCTTAGCTAGAAATTTAATGTTTAAACTGTCTTATTGCGACCTGCTTTTGTGAACCGATTTTAGTTATCGTTGATTCGAGATTATTTATAATATATTATTCTCAAAATTTACACAACTAATATTTTTCAAATTTGAAGGAACAAAAATGGTACTTTCAAAAACACTAGTAAATAATTTTTTTTTGACAATTTTTTGTAAATGTATTGGCTGATATAAAATAATTAACATTATTTCATAATTCACAAATTAATAATCTTTAAAATTTAAAACTGTGTAATTAATTACCTAGTAAGAGCTCCCAGTAGGTACTTTTTAAAACTTTTATGACAAAGAATTATGATTTTGTTGTAACCAGGTTTTGAGATTTTTTTTGTTTTTTTCTCGCTCTTCTCAGAAAACTCTAGGCAGTACCAGTAAAACTCGTGAAGAGATTTCACCCTTATCTACACGATAATAAATAACAAATTATCTGCATTACTGTGGTTACGACTTGTACACACTGTGTTACTTTAACTAAAAATAAAATGGATGTATTAGCTGTTTCAAAACTATAAAAACGCCAACGTCGCATTTTACCGAATTATTTTTTTAAATAAGGTTGAAAAAAATGTGAAATAGTTATTAATGATTAAATCTCTCATTGAAACTATAAATTACATTAGCTATTAATTTTTTGAAGTGCAGGAATAATTTATAACAACTAATTTTGAGAGAAAATGCGACGTTGGCGTTTTTATAGTTTTGAAACAGCTAATAGGTATATATATTGTATACTTCTGTTAAGATGATGACAAATGTCCAAGAAATCGACTTTAAAAAAATAAATTATTAATGGAACTAAACTTCGTAAAACAAAATAAAGGAGCAACAAATCGTTAAATTGCAATCAAATTCCTATATAAAAGGTTGCGCTCTTAGGGAGAAAATTTCAACGTGAAAGATTTTCAATATAAATTAAACCTCAGAAGCAACGCGGTATGAATGTAATTTGACGATAAATTAAGCTTCAGAAAGCAAACATTCGCAAACAAACAAAAAACTAAAATGTCAATAAAATTTTCTAAACTGAAAATAAAAAATAAATTGATTGTCGTTTGGATAACGCGTTATTACAGTGTATGATGAGATTGCGTAAAATTATGTTGCATGAAGGCGTCAGCAGACAAAGTGGCAAACATATTTGTCCAAATTCCGTATATCCGGCTTTCGGCAAGAAGTTAAGCGCATGACGGTTGACTATTTCGGAAGTGAACTCCGGTGGATGGATGGCGGATGCGAAGTTGAAAACAGACGGTGTGTGTCCGTCAGTAGGTTTAAAGTCTACTCCGGAGAAAGACACGAACTTTGCTCCTATCAAGGGCTAAAATACGATAACATAAAAAATAGTTTTAATTAATCAATCAAAACTTTTCGGGAGGTGAACTTATAGCAACGCTGTAGGTAAGTTTTGTTGTTTCCTCGGTCCAATTTAGTTTTTCTATACTTTAATTAATTCTAAAGCTTCAGTGAACTGTAAATTTTCAAAAGTTTTTGCACCAAAATAATTGAGTGCATTTTATCACGTTCACCAGTGTTGTACAAAAAAGTTCGATAATTAACACTTTAAAATATACGTCGGATTAAATGGGGAGAAGGGGCTGACTAATTTCATTGTGTTTAATGATCAGATGTTAATTACTGGACAGCTTTATGACAGTAACCGCGTTCATTTGAAAAATTGCAAAAAGGAATTAGATTAGCGTTTATTTTTATCATTTTCAGTGCTTAATTCAAATTACACCAAAGATTTAAAATTTAATTTTACGTTTTCAACGCGTCAAGAGTATTTTTAACCACTTTCAACGTACTAACTGTTGAAAAATACAATTGAGAAGATTTATTATTTTACCTTTGCCGGCTTACCTTGCAGTTCCTGCTGCACTATCTTTTGATTTGATTTAGTTTAGATTTAATCTCTTTCGTCGGCTAATTGACTTCCGATTGACAGTCCAATTTATTCAATCAGACTTAAATCCTTTACACAACACATGTTTTTGATAGTAACTAAAATAATTCAGCTAAACTAACAAGACAAATTTTGATTTACTTTAATTGAATTTTTGGGAACAAATCGAAGTATGAAAAATATTCATATTTCTGCAAGTATTGTTGCGAAAATCTTTATATTTTATATTTGTACGTATTTCCAGCTTTCATGAATTTAACGAATTCACGATTTAAAGCTGACAGAGAGTCATATTTTATCATTTTGTAGTCTCGGATTATTTTGTATCAAATTATATGCAGTTGTGGAGTTTTAAGGCAGTTTATCTTTAGGTGCCAGACTAAATGCTCCTCAGACGAAACTGAAGTCAAGTGCAAAACTGTGTTTTTTACTGACTTAAAGCGAGCTTTTGTTGCATTTAAATCTCAGTAAATTTAATCGCAACTTTGAGAATAATTTGTTTAAACGTTTAATTAATTTAGAAAGAAAAATCACACCCTAGTTTATAATTTTAAATATGTGATTTTTTAGTTTTAGTAAAGGATATTGACACTTAACAAATTGATCACTTATTTTGTTGCGGAAATTAGACTGGATATTCGACTCTTGAGACTTTTATCTGTCAGGCAATATTTCATCCCAATTCTATATTGCATACTCCTTTAATTTTAAAGAAAAATATGTAGATTTGCGAGCATATTACATTCAAATTTTGAAAGTATTCCTTACGGAAAAGTAATTCAGAGAAACGTAGAAATGTTTAATGATTTCGTTAAAACAATTATTAGAATCTTTTTTTAGCACAGATTTGTCGTTGGAAAAGTTTTAATATATTTTGAGAGCAAAGCGTTTGAAAAATAAATACCGCTTTGCGCTTTTGGTTTACAATGGAAGAAACATCAAATAGGAGTCAAAGTCGCTGCAATCAATCAACCAAAACTGATTTACTGTGAAGTTTAGAACATTAACAAATAAATATCACTTATGTTTACTTTAAACTGCTTTGATTATATTTGCTTCCTTGGTGGTAAGCCTGCGTTGCTCATGTTATTAGAAATGTCTAATTTTGTGCGAATACTTTTTAAGTGGTACAAATATTTTCTCGAAAATACCTAAGTTTGTCAATATCATGATCAAAAACTGAATTAAGTGCTTAATTCATTATACACAAGGTGGATACTCTCGTCAGTCCCTTTCATTTTTATATATTTTTCGGTTGTATTTGGGTACTACATATTATTTTAAACAAAGTGTTTATGTAATTAGATGTAAAGCTGTGCAAAACTGCTTCAATGTAAAATAGATCCCACCTAGGATGTAGGACGAAAATAAAACACAACTAATATTTTAGGTACACAAATTATAAAACATTGTTTTAACCAGAAATAACGCCATTCACAAATATTATGAGACCGGTTCTAAATGGTTTTAGGCATTAGCTGCTTGCTAAACAAGCTTTATAGACCAACACGTTGTTATTATCACTTTGTCATTACAATGATAAATGATAATATAACGAGTAAAGAGGTAGAAATGAGACAAAGTTTTTGGAATAAAATGATTAGTAAAAATCTAACTTAGACACAAACCTATCTCAACTATAAAATAGTGTTTGTCTTTGCAGGAAAAAAAATCGCAAATCACAAAGATCTATAAAAGCTGTAGTTGCATCAAGCAAAAACTAAAAAAATTAATAAATATACCTAAATGTTTAAATATTTTAGTCCCATCTTTGCATTAGTATTTTATTTTACAGTGTATTTTAACGTTTTCATTTATATGTATATTTTAGTTGATGTTTTTTTTCTTGATGAACCTAGTCAATTTATTTTAATAAAAAAGTTTAGAGAGTTTACAGTTTTCAAGTACTGACCAAGGTTAAGAATGTATGAGTAACATAGTGGTTTTTATCAAAAACTAAGTAACTTGAACACGCATTCTAGTTAATTGAATCAATAATAAATAAATCGTACTTTCAAAATAATAATGTGCAGCATAATTATGCGTTTTCGAATTACTCACTAGGGCAGAGTACATCCATTAATAATTACCATTCATTGAAATTATTCATGTATGCATCGATAATATTATTATGTGTATTATGACCAGGTCATGCACAATATTCAGAGCATATTTGGTACTTTTTATTTTTACATAAGTACTAAACATTTTACTAAAAACCAGTTGCTTGATTCATAAAAATGTAAAATTTTAAATTTCGAAATTGAATTTTTTTGTTAAAAAAGGTGCAAAGTAGAAAAAATACTGTATGATATCTCGTTTGTAAGGCATTTTGTCGCACTTACCTCATTATGGCACTCCTCGTTGCGCTCGTCGTGCCCCAATTCCGTGCGTGCGACAAAATGCGTCTTATAAAACTCGTATCATAATATACTATTATCACATGGTATAATCAGTCTTTATGTAGTGTTTCTGAGAAAAAACTAACTGTTTATTATTGTGGAGTTATTTTTGGATCAATATACATACATATTAGAATTTATAGTTTACCTAAGAATTTGTCATATGAGTGCAGTATGTTGCCACTACTGTATGCAGTCATGTATTTAAAATTTTGTATTCACATGATAATAAAAGAATGAACAGACTAATTAGACCCACAACGAACCTTTTTTAACATTATCTGCTACACAAAATACCTACTTACAAATGTTAGAAATATCATGCTTTAATTAAATGGATGAATTCGTCAAATGATGTGGTTTCATTCGTTCATGAATTATTATTATAACAATGCGTTAACAAAATTACACAAATTTAAAAAATACAATTTTATTTAATTAATCATTTTCTTAAAGTATGCATTCTGTATGAAAGGTTACTTTTTAAATTTTCTCAACTAAGCCCCCTGCCAGATTATGTTGATCGTAGGATGCGGTATTGAACATTCAAATGCAATAGTTGGTATAACAAAAAAATTCCGAAACGCATTAAAAGAAACAATTTATTATTTATTTATGCAAATACTTGTACAATGTAAAAAATATATAAAAAGTGTGTGTAAAAACGTGAATCCACGGTGAATCAAACTAGAATTACGAGTAAATTATATTTTACATTTATGTTTCTAGTTTGATTCCTTCTGGAGGTTAATTTGTTCCAAAAAATTTAAAAAAAAACATCATGTTTACACTACGAGTAGCAATAACAACTTAGCAACAAATTTTTGCATCGTTTTTATTATTATTATTCGAGTAAATTTTGCGAAATGTGTTTTAATCGTTTGGGCAAACAGTTGGACTTAATTAGCACCAACTGAAAACAAAGTTTTATGTAATTTCTTTGTTTTCTAATTAAGTGTTCTGCTTACTCTTGTATTCAGTTATTTTTTATTTCGTCAAGAAGCGTCAGTGACTATGAATATCAAATAAGTTTAAATTTAGACCTAGTAAAAACAGTTAAAATTTATATTCTATATTCTTTGAAGAATGGTTACTTTTTTTCAACACTTCCATTTGTTATCATCACTTTAACCAATTTGTGAAGCAATTTATAGGCTATTTAATAATTTGATGTTTTAAAAATTAAAACAAATGTATTATTTACTGTGTTAGCTCTCACTAGATATATTATAAATCTTTCCGCCAGGTGCATGTTCTACTCTTCATTTTAATTTTATTTACGACGTGATGAATGCTTAATTTAAGAAGAATTTCAAATATCGATGCGTTTTTTATTATAATATTTTAATTATAGACTGCACATTATTAAAACAAAATTGAAAAACCGCAATCAAAACTCTATTTTGTGAATTATGATTATGTAATGTAGCACAAAAAGAGGTGAAGTATGTACTCGTATTTACTTTGAAACAGAATATTTTCTAGGAACTTCGTTAGATATTAGACCACTGCTTTGTTCTTCAAATAAGATCTAGATTAATTTGCTTGTATCTGTAAAACAAAACTTGTATATTTTGAATCATTTTATATTTAGATATAAATTTTAATTAATTTTAATAGTACATTAAATATAGTGCACATAAATAAACAATAAACGTTTGTTGTTCGTACATACGAGTAATTTATTTTTTATTACATCCTCTAAAAAATTATTATTGAAAGGTTCTAGCTAATGAAAAATTTGTTATGCATAAATAAAGGTGTACATAATTGGAAAGCAAATGACATGATTGAATATAGAACACTAATTAGCTAGAAGCATGAAAGCTGTCATGTTCTAAAGTTTATCAAGTAAAGACTTCTGTTTCCCTCAACTTGGTGGCTCAGCCTTTACAGCAAACTTTCATTTACGTAGGGATGTATCATTAGTATATTCATTAACCAAAAAATTGTTATGACGCATTTAATCAAATTGGAACATTTTTAAGATTAAATTTACATCAATTAGACACTAAATTTGTCGGTCTTCACAAAAAACGAATTAATTTTTCTTGCCCTAAAAATCAGTTGTTTCTCACACTGGTTTCAGACTATTTATTAGATATTGATACATACTCGTACGTGGGTTGATAAAAAATAAATCAGATGATTGAGCTTAAATGTTTAAATCGATCCCACTTAATAATAATCAGTTTCACAAAACTAAATTTTGTATGCATACCAAATTTACTATTCGGTTTACTGAATTGTTAAAATTGTTAAAACCTGCCTGTTCGAATGATTTTAGCCAAATCGTCATGAAAATAATGAATTTTTGCTATATTTTCCTATTTTCTATTCCATTGCCGGTATTTATCGCTCACATTAAAGATCAATCTAATTCCTAGACATTTTATTCTGAATTCAAGCATTACGTCTTTTGGTGCTTATTTGATCTGTCCCAACTATAATTATAGTTTTATCGTCAAACATTTACACGAGACTATTTTCCTGTTTGCAAATACTTGTTGTAATGCATTTGTACCATTAAAGTAAATCTCTTTGAGCTTTAATCTTTCGTAATCACAATCAAATGAATTTAGACGTACTACTTTGCATTTCTAGCCGTTGAGCTTTAGTCACTTTAATACTATGTGATTAGTATGACCTACTTTTGTTTAAAGGCGGGAATAATGGAATTTAATTCATGTTGTAATACCACCTGTTGACTACGTAGTACCTTAAAATATTTCAAATGTATACATCATATTTTTATGTTATCGTTCTTTGCTGTCTGTTATTATTATTTCTAACTCGCATAAACGTAATTAATTTTACATATTCATAAATTATTTTATTAATTCCTTCACCCGCATATGTACTACACAAATACTGTGTGTTTTATCCGTTAGGGTGATTTTTATTTAAAAATCTAAACAGGTTACAATAATTTTAGATAATACAATATTGTATTATCTAACAAAGGATTAATTTTCTAGACCTCTAATGTTATATTAATAAGTGCATAGAAAGAAGTAGAAGAATATCCTCTTATTTGCTATCTTGACCCTACGGCCCGCTTTCAACGGAAATACTAAATGCTGTTTAACTGAATTTTATAGTAACATTCTTTTATTTATATTTTTAGCAAGAATGAGTTTGAAGTTTTTTGTAACGTAAAACAATTTTAAATAATTTAAACATAAAATATTTATGTGACTTGTTTATTTGTTTTAAGAAGTGTTAAGAAGCAAAAATTGCCAACAAGTTTTTGTAGCAAAAATGGTGGATGCGCCGGGCAAAAAAATATTTTTAGAATTTAATTTAAATTAATTATATCGTAATAATTGGTATTATTAATTTAATGCAGAATCATATCTCAATAAAGTATTGTTCCAGTTATAGGTATACGTAAATCTATCAATCTATCAATTCCACAAGATCAATACATAAAATACAAATAAGTATGCCAATGCATAATGTTAATTTAAATTTTTAATTACAATACATTATATCGTAAAATTAAATCTTATAAAAACTATTTCAACATGTGAGCATTTATCTAAAGATGTCTAAAGTAATCGAATCAAGCCTAAGGCAAGTCCTGTGCTGTTGCACAAAAACTCATTCCATAAGTAAATACAAATCAATCAGTGAATAGCTTGTCCGCAAATTGGTTCACAACCATGTTGACACAACCCCAAAATAATCGAATTGTAGAGACTTTTTGAATTGTGTTAATAACACTATGTGCGCCAAACTTCTTACAAAGTGAATAAAGATTTTTTTCTTCAAAATTTATATGCGGTTTTACCATGCGATTTTCTAAAATTTTGATCTAGTTATCCATCACAGCTACTTTAACTACGGAAATACGGAAATAAGTTTCCAACATGAATTCTTCTTCGGTGAACATTTTGGTCATATTAGCAGATCGAGCGATGCTGAAGTTATTTACGCAATTTGTTTCACTGCTGGCGAAACTGTCATGGAAAACTAGATCAAAATTTTAAACAATCGCGTGGTATAATCTAAGTAGTGAAGTTCACATTTTTTAAAGAATAAAACGAGTTAGATTATTCTCAACTAAATTAGCGCTTGAATTTCTTACTGACGTCATCTGGACAACACTCTCAAAAATTGGTCTGACAATATTTGCTGCTATTGTTGACAATAAATTTGGTCCATCCACATTGTCGCCAATCCATCTTTACTGAACGTATGATTGAGACAAAATTTAAAACTTTTAGCAGAGTTTTTATTTCAAACCGTTGCATTTTTATTGAGTTCCAAATCCGTATTTTTCTATTTGCTTCTGTTTGAAGCTTGTTATTTCCAATTTAAAATAATAAGCTTGTAATACAACTTGCAGTTTGTATGTGACTGGATGTCTACCGACTCCTTTATTTTTTTCTAAGTCATACTTGACATCGCTTGAGACTGGATAAATCTAAAGTAATGAAAATATAATCTACAATGAGTAATAAAATACAACTCAAACAAATCAAATTGGAATGGGCTAACTGTAACAATGTCTTGTGCTTTTCTGTGAAAAACACCAGAAATCCAGCAAGATCACAAAATGTACAAATAATCAAACGAAACCGTGTCTGTAAATAAAACAGTATATTTATTTTATTTTTTAGTAGATGATAAACATGAGTACGTACGTGTAGCAGTTTTCAATTTTTTCTATTACAAAATTTTATTTATTCACATAATCGAATAATTTGAAGAAAAATTTTGCTTTCCTTTTTATTACAACCACTTGAGCAATTTTAAAGTTTGGGTCAATTAATTTTTTTTACAATAACCTACATAAATCAATGAAAACACATTTTTGTCGATAATAATATCAATGAATTATTAATTTTGTTTGCTTATTTAGACAGAAAAGAGTTGTGGGTAACAAGAAATAGGTTATTTAGAAATTCATATAAATTGTTAATGACAATATTATTGCTTGTCGAAGCAAACATTATTGCATTATCATCCGTTTCTTAGACGAGAATGAATTTATGATTGTCATTTAATAATTTCAACGAGCGAAAATAAATTACTGTATTATGGCAATCTGATGCGAGAACTCTGATCTTTGGTTTAATATAGCAACAAGGACGTTTATGTAAATCAATAAACATAAAGTTTGTGAAATCTTACAATTTATATTAGCATTTATTTCGTTTATTATTTTACGTCAAACGAGCGCCTAAATGTACAAAATCCGCCAATCATAATTATTAGATTATAGATATTTATTAGATATTCAAATGGTTGCTTAGTTTACGACACACGAACAAGTTTGTTAAACATATTTTTTTACTTATTTAAAATAGATTAAAATAGCAACACAGTTTTACACTTCAACACCTTCGATATAAGACGCTCTTCATCCATTGCTTGAATGTGTTACATTGCTTAAACTTAAAACTATTGAATTAACTTATTTATAATCTATATTATCTAAATCTATATTATAAATTAAATTTAAAGGATAAAGTAAGTATTTTCTATCACATCTGTTGTGTTTTTCTTCCACCTACATACGATGGTATATCTTGAAATAACGTAATGAGACTACAGCTGTATCTTCTTTCACAAATAGAATTTTATTAAATAAAAAATGACTTACTTTTGACACTTATAAAAAATTAATGGTTAAATTGTCTTTTACTAATCTATTAAAAAAACGTAAATATTCTTTTATTAAATACTACATGGGTGTTTTGTTTGCATATGACGAAAACACAAATACTCAAAATTAAATACATATGAGCAATTATTGCATACGTCTGATGTTGACAGTTAAATCTATATTTGCAGTTTCAACAGTGAAGATGACATGCATCTGCAGCTACTGTGTATGCATTTGTTGTATACGTGCTCACAAATTAATATTCATAAAATCATAACACACACACACAGGATTTAACAAAACTGATAAGAATCGCTACATGCTTAACACTCATTAACCAACAATGTTACTTCGTTGACTGTGTGAAAATTATTATCTTTAAAATTCTAATTATGCTATAACTTTAATGTATACTTTTGTTCTTGTTGAAATGCGAGCATGTTGTCTTATAAACTTTTGCCAGGTGTTAGGTACTTAGTTAATTTTAACAATAAGCTGAGAGAAGCTAATTTAAGCACACCGATGCAACAAAAAGAAATTTTGCATTAGAATATTGCGCCTAAAACACGTTTTTTATCCTGGATTATTTATTTACAAGAACCACATTATTCGATTGAGTGACGCGTATCTACTTACGTAATAAAACGTCAGCTACATAATCTGAGAACCATCTTGAATGAGAGATTCGCATTTATATGTATTGTGATGTTTTATTTATTCGAAAAGATAAAATAGTCTCGAATGCATCCTCCACCACAAAAATTATGCTTTGTGACCTTAATACATCATATTATACTATTATTATCATACAACTTACCTTAATAAATAGGAACAAATTTCAATCTGTTGTTTATATTTTAGAGACTGCTACATCATTGACAATGAATAATATCTAGATACCGCAAAATTCATAACACCGAAGATAAAGTTTCTTGTGATAATAATAAGTTTTGTGTTGACTTTATCGCTTGTATGATTGAGAAATTAGTAATTAATTGTATTGATGTCTGTGCAAAAAAATACGACGCATATCTAAATCCGGCTTAAAATACACATAATCAAGAATATTAAAAAAATATTTAGGCATTTTTTAAATTTTATTATGAACTCAATATCGAACAGTTTTAGGTTTACTTGTTACATCATAAAAAAGTTAATTAATTTCTATTGCTTAAAGCTATTTTCACACCATTCGCTGATTTTAGCACCGATTCAGCAGCCAACTGGACGGTATGTGTGGGAGTTGCTGGCTGTAATTCAAAATTCCTCAGCACTTTTGAAATGGTACTTTTCATTTCCAACATTGCGAACTTTTGACCTATGATAAATAAATATTGCAAGAGTTCAACTATTTGATTTAATATACTAACCGATACAGTTCCGTGGTCCAGCACTAAACGGAATGTAAGCATAAGGTAATTTTCCGTCTACAGTTTCAAATCTGCTGGGATCAAATTTCTCCGGATCTTTAAAGTATTTTGGATCTCGGTGAATCCCGTAAGCAAAAATGTTAACAGTTACGCCTTCGGGTATAGAAATATTTTCTGCAATTTTTTCGAATTAATTGGGTGGAAATGCAACAGTAAAAAGCTGTACCATATTGTACAGGTTCTGATGTTTTTCGAGCAAACATGGGAACTGATGGATATAATCTCAAAGTTTCTTTTATAACGAGTTCTAAATATTTCATACTTTGAAGATCTGAATACGTAACTGCGGGACTCTTGTTGTCACCGAAAAGAGCTACTTGCTCTTCATATGCTTTTTCCTTCAAAAGAGTCAAAATAAAATGCTTAGTTTTTGTAAAATTATCAAAATCATACTTGGACGTCAGCATTATTTGCCAAACAATAAAGTGCAAAGCTAATTGCCGAAGCTGTTGTATCGTGTCCCTAAAAATATAAAATGCAAAACTATTTACCAATTTTGCGGAATACCTCAAACATAAAAGTATCAACTTCTTCTCGTATTTCCTCTTGGGTTAGAGGCCTGCCATCGACAGTGGCTTGCAGTAACAAATCTAAAAATGCCTTTTTGTTTCTTCCAAACAATGTGTCATTCTTCTCAGCCTTATTAGAATCTTCATTCGTTACATTAATTGCTTCGGTTTTGTTTTGCAATTCTTTGCGTCTCCTGTTTATTACACTGTTGGTCTGATTATGCAATACGTTCAAAGACTTTTTTTGAATGTAATAATTTTTTGTTAGGGGGTATGTAACATCATTCATTTCCAGAACGTGGATTAGTCTCTCCATGGTTATTCTGCACATAGCCTTAACACTCCTAACATAATCCGAATTGTCATCAAACTGAGCATTTATTGATATGCCCATTGCACTTTCTTCAAAAGAATATTAAAAAAGATTTAAAATAATAACGAAAATTTTTTTACCACAAATAATGTCGAGTGTACATAGAGTAACGAACGGATAAATGTCAATGCTTTTTTTACCAACTTCTTTTTGCAACTGTTGCACAAATCTGTTACCTCCAGACTCAAAAACTTCAACAAACTGTTCCAAAATTTGGAAATGAAAAGCTGGTGTTATAATTTTGCGATGCTTTTTCCACTTTGGACCTGAAGTATGTAATCAAAGTAAAAATTATTTGTCACCAAAAACATACCATCACTGGTTAGTAAACCAGTTCCTAACCACGGTCGTAAATAAAGATAATCCTCAGACTTATTCAAAATTTTCATACTGCTTAAAACACATTCCAAGAACTTATAATCAGATGCTATTATAAGTTTTCGTACTGGTCCTAAATGAATTTTGTATAATCCATTGAATTGCAGAGCATACTTGTGCATCACATTTAAAATATCTAAAACAAATATCACATAAAGTTGTATACTTTTTCTTTAGTAATTTAGCTTTATTACCCCTTGTTGTACTAACTTCAAAAACATTTCCAAAGAAAAACAATGGACGAGGTCCTGGAATATCCTTGTAATAGTCATTATTTTTTCGCACTAAACGTATGAACCAAATTAAGAACAGCAGTGTTGTTACGGCAAAAACTACAAGCGCTAGCGCTCCCATCCCGTGGACTTCTCTCGTTGATGCACAATACGTATTTAATTTATTAATTGTGATTAAGATTTATTAATATACACGCAGTTATTTGAAAATTAAATATTATTGATAATAGCTTATCAGTCAATGTCAGTGATGTAACAAATATATGGAACATTTTGTACGTGACGTTATTTTCTTCTACTACTACTTCATTTTCTACTACTACTTCTACTACTGAAAAAATATGAAACGTCATTAATAGTCATCACAATAAATTGATAAAAAAGTGGAAAAATTGTTTGTGGGGTTGACAGGATTTTTTTAAAATTGTGATTAACGCTGGTTTTCGATCCACATCCATATGTGCCACAAAAATTAAAAAATTAAAAAAATTATAAGTGCCACATTCTTTAAATTGAATCATACGAATCAAAAAGTGAATATAGTTTTCCTTATTCTCTAAAGCCCAGATGTTTTTTGTCTTAATTTAAACCCAACACAACAGTTCTTTCAAGAATCATTGCTATGAGTTTAAATCATAACCTATACGAGAATGAACCAGAATTTTAAAAACACAAATATCATTACAACAAAACAAAAGGTTAATGCATTATGGTGCAGTAACAACATTTTGACCCATTGATTATAAAAAGATTACTTCGAAATACTCCTATGTATGTATTTACAAATGTAGTGTTATTGTTCGTAATAATTGCATTTGAATAAATTAATCACGGTCACAGACCGGACAGCTAATATTCTCTTATTTAATTTTGATTAGTGGCATTAGTGGCATATGTAGCAGCTGAAAGCCAATATTCTCTTCCATAAAACGCAAATAATGTGAGATTACACTTGAACTTTTGTATTGTGATAAGAAATCATCAGGTCAAGGTCACATATTTGTTATAAGCGGTATTTAAAAAAAGTAAAAAATATCTCAGACTGTGTAGTATATTTGAGCATTAATTGTAAAAATTGTTTTTTTTAGTAAACTGTGTTCCAAACTCAGTATGCATTACTCTTCTTCCTGTCATTGTAATCTTATTGTTATATGATATTGAAGGAAAACAAAGTTGTATTTGTTTTTCCCTGCCATGTGGAATTAGCAAGAAAAAGTTTGCATCGAATGATTAAATTTTTTGTTATTGTTTAATTATACAATTTTGTGAGGGCTGGTACTTTAATTTTTAAAAGTGGAATTGAAACTTTTCATGAAGAAGGTAGTACAATTACTGTTGCCATAAATAGCAAATTAATGTATTTAAATGTTAATGTGAATTAAGTAGACAGTATGATTGTATAAAATCAATTTGGTAAAATTTGTCCTAATACAAAAAGGTAAAATGCTCAGACATCAATTCCGCCAATAATTAAATCAAACAATGAGTTTAATCTAAAGCAAATAAATTATAAAATTACCTGTCATTTTCTGCTTAAACCAATATTGTTTACATAAACAAATATTAATGAGTGTTTGTCGAGTTATTTCATTTAAACTTGTACTTTATTTAATGTCACAAAATGCTTGAAGCAATTTGAGTTACTCTTTTTTATGTGAACATAGAAAAACCATTGAAATTTTATAAATAAATGTAAGAAAAAGTTTCACTAAAATAAGTTTGATTTTTTTACATATTCCTTAAAGACTTTTATTTCCAAAGCATCTCTTCAAACTTGAAGATGGAAAAGTTAGTTTTTACCTTGGTTTTTACTTTAATATTCTCTGAGATAAAAAATATAGTATTGTGAATGAAGTAAACACTGATTAACATATTGCATAAAAAAATTCAAAGTTTCCTACTACGATTTTGTCAGGATTGGTAATCCGTGTCATGCTCTTCCATTCAATTGAAATTTTCTCCAGTTCACTGAGCACAATTATGACGGTTTAGATCACAATTTAAACAAAATTGTTCTGTTGGAAAAGACAATTTTATCAATCCATTTACAAGAAAGTGGAAGAACAGCACAATGAATTATGGAACGTAATATACTCGAAATTGTAAAATTACAAAAAAGTAAGACGAAACTTCTTGGTGTTGAATGGGAAATATGCAAAAAGACCGTCACTTAATGTGAACAAGACTGCTTCTTATTGATCATTATAACTTGTAGAGTTTCTTTTGAAGTGTAAGTTGTGATGAGCTTTACGGAACTTGATTCTCAAGCTGCTGACGTGGTTTTTTTGAAAAAGTCAACGACATATTTTAATGCCAACTCCAAATATTTTATAAGAAACTTATATTACTATTGAAGCTTGTGTTGGAGAAGAGATTTGCATGATAATTTACGTTTTTACAGGTCCTTAACCAACGGCCATGAACTCCACTTGTCCAGAAACACTACATAACAACTGTAAGTATTCTTTCTCATGTTTTTATCTCCTCATTTGTGTTAAACTATCAATAATATTTTACAGCTTTTTAAATTTTACATAGTAGGTTGTTTGTGTGAATTTTTTCTCTAAAGTGAACATACGACGAAAGTGTTTCCTACCTCATGTACGAGAATTCATAAAAGTTTCAATAACTTTTCTGTGTGAAAGTCAACCTAACGTATTCAAAAGATTCATTTATCTTTTTTGAAGTCGTTTTATAAAAACTCTGTTACATCAACACAGAAACGCCACAACGTGGGTGCGACAAATTCAGGCCCTACATACCAAAGCAATTCAACATCCAGCAAAGATTACAAACAAAAACCTAAACTCTTCTATTTTAACTATTCTTTTATTTTAAATCGAATAAACAATTAGATAATTTTTGAATCTTTGAAATAAATACCATCAAGGAAATATAACTGTGAAATAAATTTTATTGTTGTTATGCTACAAATTTTCCTTTTCACATCACCTTTTCCATGTTGCAAACTTTGTGGTTTTGTAAAAGAGCCAAACACAACACTAATATCTTAAAAATATACATTAGAAGCAACGGACAAGACACAACAATTTATTTTTACAAAATACGAAACGATACGGTTAGTGAACGATTAGTGCTTTCGGTGACGGCGACGTCTCCTTCTACTTTTTGCTCTTCGTCGTCGTGCCTCCACAATGTGGTCTAGAATGTCACCCAGTGCATATTTATTGCGCACACGTTTAAGGGCACCAAAGGCAACAGCTTTATCAATGACCTTCCGTAAGGTGGACTCATTGCTTTGACACTGAGGATATTTTTCTTTGATGTAACTGCTGATGTGTTTGAGCGAAGCACCTCCGTCAATATTAAGATTCTTGATTGCCGTAAGAACCAAACGCGCAGCAGCCTTGTTGTCTTTTGAAAGTGGGGCCATTTTACTTTAATTTTGAATTCATGTTTTACGTTCGGCAAAAATCACAAATCAACTAATTTTGTTTTCTTCTCGTAATCATAGCGATTGCTACTAATGTCAAGTAGAAATGCTAACTAGACTGCCTATTATTATTCGCAGAACCACGATCAAAAAACAAGATTTAAGTTTAATGAGAAACAAACGGGACCTCTTGTTATGTTTCTAATTAAAACACATTGTTTGTGATTACAAGTATTGTTACTAAAACGAAGTGTCTTAAATTATATCAAGCCGAAAACAATTCTTTTGTAAAAATATAATTCAAAACGGACAATAGTTTTAAATTAAACCGCATTATTATTGCAAGTCTGGCACTTTTTACCACCAGCTTATCACTCAATTGTGTCGGAGAGATCTCAATTGCTTTCCACTTCCTTTTGAAGAATGAATTCAACACTCTTAATTAATTCTTGCATAACTGTAAAATTTTGAGAGTTTTAAGCAACCATAAGTTTTTTGTGTTAAACCCAAATTTGTCTTAATATTAATAGAACTGATTCACCCGTCGCATCCACCAATTTTGCTAAATTGTTTTCGAGATACAATTGATTATTAATTAATGAAATGACACATTCATTATCAAATTGTTACCGCAATATTTTTTATCTTTTAAAATTCTGTTTGAGAACAAAGACAAATAAATGTATTTTAGATTGCAGTCTGCAAAGTTTGTAATTTTCAGTTCATCAAAGGATAAACACTTACTCTCAATTTCATGCACTGTAACAAAAAACGCCAGCTTAAGTTAACGCGAAGGTAGATATGAGTTAAACTGCTACGACTTGGAACATACATGTTCAGATGATTTTTATTATAAAAAAACAGAACAAGCAAATAATTTAAAATAAAAATAAATGGTATAAAACAAAGCAAAGCCATTATTTCTTTCGAAATTAATAATATTAAAATATTCTTTTTTGTATGTAAGGGATAACAATTATTATTAGTCTGTGTTATAATGTTAAAAGTTAATAAAACAAACCTAAATGTTTGTTGAGAACAATCTAATAAACCATGCCTTGCTTCTTATAACTTTAGTAAACAATGCCCCTTTTGCGGTTGCAACACAGCTTGTATTACATCCATGTTGATGCTTTTAGCTTCAATATGAAATTTTCACCTAAACGAGTACAAATCTGTCAACAATTTTAACGATTCTCAGAGACTTAATAAAGTGAATTGGTTTCAGCCTGGTGTCCTGAAATTTTTGACAACTTTTTATGTTGGCCAGCCACACCCCCGGGACAAAATGTCTCCCTACCTTGTCCAGAAAGAATAAATGGCGTTATTACAGGAGGTTACAGTTCTTTTTATTCGGGACAAATTGATAAATATTTTAATTTCAGCCAAAGCGTACCGACGTTGTCGTGAGGATGGCAGATGGGAAACTAAGTGGGACGGGAAAGATAAAAACAAAGGATTTACTAATTACGATAATTGTTTCCTGCCACAACTTCTTGACATTATAAAGATGTGTGAGGAAATAAAAGAATGTGCTCAGGTATGATTAGCTCGTTTTATAATGATTGCTTTGCAATTATTTTTCCAGATTACCCGAACAACGAGAACTATCGAAATGGTGGGACTCTCGTTCTCTTTGATTTCGTTGATTGTATCCCTAATTATATTTTTTCAATACAGGTGCGACCCCTTTTTTGTTGATATAGATAAAGGAGGAAGTTTTTTTAGGGTCCTTAAAAATAACAGGACAAAAATCCACAAGAATCTATTCATTGCCACCCTTTTGCAGGTAGTTTTTCGTCTTATTAAGTACGTCGATCAAGAGCTCAAAGCAGGGGATAGGATAATCGAAAATACGGTGAGTACCTTATTTCATCAATCATGTTGAAAATTATTCTACCAATATTGGGTTTCCTATTGGAATTATTGCGTAAGATAGATTCAATTTATCTGATTTTTTTTTTATGATAAACAAGTGCAAGTGACACCTCGGGGAAATATTATCCTTTACGTGAAACAACATCTTTCTTGAACGTTACGCAATATTTTTGTTCCATAATTACCTGACAGGTATATTGTAACAACTTGCATAAACATGGCTGTTAATTTTTATAAGAGCAACATTTTAGCTACGATCGGAACTTAGTAATTACTTCTGTTGAATAAAAATTGTATTTCGCATGAAACCAGTGTAATCTTTTTCAAATCCCAATTCTCTAATAAAATTTCCGGCCTGATTCAAACGATGGAAAAACATATTGTTTCCAACAAATAAAAAATTGGCGTTGTCACATTTCCTCTATATTATTAAGGAAACATCATTAAATAATGAGAAACCATCAATCACAGTAAGAGATTAAATGCATCGATTAATTTTTTTTAATTTTTTGAATATGTATATAATTATTTTAAAACTTGATCCAATAGTAGGGTAAAACATATTGAGAAAATCTAGTAGATTCCCACTGTTTTAAAATTAACTTAGAGGCTTAAATTTAATTAATACGCTCGATTTTAATTCCACATTATTGTCTGTGCCATTGGAAAATAAGAGGACTAATCGACAAGTAGGTCGCAACACTAAGAAAATTATACTGTCAGACAAAGTATCGTCTAAGAATTTATTTCGAATATATCGCTTTGTAATCCTAATAGAGTTATTAAAATTATTGATTGAGGCTTCCATTGGCTGTGTATACAGTAAATCGGGAAAATATAGTCATTTTGTAATGTGCATACATATACTTTAAACTTTTCTAATTGCAATTAGTGGAGCAGCTAGCGTAATGTTTATCCGACCAAAAAGTTTGGTACTAAATTTTAAGTGATTTTTTTTTTTACAGAGACATTGATACTAAAAGTTTTAGTTGGGATGCTGTTTAACTGACAATTTTAGTAATTATTTTATTATTATGAACATCAGAATTTAATGAACACAAAGAGGATCAATACTCTATTCGAACTTTGAAATATTTAACTTTTGTGTTTTGAAATTCTTGTGGCATAAAGTATAGTAATTTCGATCATTATAGGTCTGAGTATTACTGCTTTCGAAGTTGAAATTAATGAAGTCTTAATGGTGGAAATGTATTAGGATTTTATGCTCTATTGCGAATGACTACATCATTTGCAGTCTGCGATTTTATTTTAGGAATTAAATCTAATCGGCAGTTAAAAACGATTTTATAATGCGTTTTTTACAGTTCTTTAATTAAAATAAATCGCCATTTTCAAATTTCGGTTTGTGCAGCAAATGAGTTATAACAAAAATGTTAAACCCTTTAGAGGATACCAAATGAATACGAATAATAAAGCTTGTTCAACAAAAACAAAAAGCATAAACCCGTATTAACTATTTGTATTTTTGTACTCGTATCACCGGGCATTTTACATTGTTTATTTAAAGAAATTATTGATATTGTCAAAATATTACCTAATACTTTATTTTTTCAAGGAAACTACCAATCTTTAAAGAAATAATCAAAGTTTTGTAATATTGTGAATATCAGAAAAAATTGGGAATTGTTTGTGAAACTACTAGACGACTATATTTTGAGTGGACTTTTATTACCTTTTAAGTGCCTACTCTAAACCCTTCAACAATCAGGGCAAATATTAACTTCTAGTAGAGCGAACGAAACTAGTTTAATAGTTATATATGAGATAAAATATTGAATGAATTTTTCAAGTCTGACGTTGATGGGACACCTTGTATATTTATTATCCACTTATTGTAGGATAGGGTCTTTTCCCGTGACCCGTTCCAAATTGAATTCCAGTGGCCAGATTCTTGAGAGGATATTGTTACGGTCCGGTGCTAAAGCATTTTATTTCTACTCTCTTGAAAGGAACTAATCAAAGAGAAAGCTCCCCGTCTTTACATGTGGATATTTTTATTCTAGCCAATTCTCGACGAAGCCTGCATAACATTGTTGGAATACTCAAAAACTGCAATGTTCACGTGGATGTTCATCGAAGGTCTTTATCTCCACAACGTGATAACCGTCACAGTATTTCAAGAATATTCCTATATAAAGATATATTTTTACGTAGGATGGACGGCCCCTGCAGTGATCACTGCTGTTTGGGTTTGGACGATGAAGATGGTCAGAAGGTAAAGTATTCTGTTTACGTTAAATTAATCTTATTTACTTGTCTTTGTTGTTCGAATAAAGTCAAAGTGCACAATTATTTTTTACCCACTAATCGGCTTTTCAACGATTTCTGGTCGCAAACAAGAACGCTTCTGCTAAAGTGTTTTTTAGTTTTTATTGCTTATATAATTATAATTATTATAACTATAACCGAATTTTAGTTTTTAGGGTGGAAAACATTGAGCACAATAATAATCATTTAAGTATGCAAAAAAATTTTTTGACAGTGATTCTTTCTTTTAATAAAATTATGATTAATTGAAAAGTCACAATTTATTTAAAAAAAAACAGATTTACCTACTTATATCAATCTACCACATTTGATCAGCAGGTACAAAAAACTGAACGCATTTTAATCAAAATCGTTGTTAATTGTGCTTTAAGCAAGAAATTTGGAATTAAAAACGCAATCACGGCGCTTATTTGATTAGGAAACCAATTTAAAGGCAATCTGATTGATTTTTCAAAGCAACAGGACAAAACTGCAGTGTGCAGTGGTGTGGTCAGTGGCGTACTGGAGCAGGGTTCCGTGGGTCTGGGCCCCGAAGGGGCCCGCAGTGGTCCTTTCCGTTGTCCAATTACAAATTACAATTAGGAACAAATTTAAAAAAGTCAAAAAAAATAAGTTTTTTATTAGCTGACAAAATTAGATTGTGTTGACAAAAAAATTGTTTTGTACGCATGAGAGCACGCACCAAGACTTGTCCACTTGTACCGAAAACATAATCAGAAATGTTGGATTTTCTTTATGTTACTCATAAATTACGAGTATGATCTTAATTTAGTTTCAAAACGAATTTATTGGAGTGTGTATCGTCTGAACTGTGTGCAATTATTGTGTGTGTACGTGTACCTATTTTGGAGTAATTTAAGAAGAAGTTTATTATAAAAGATTATAAAGACACTCAAGACATCAAATTAAAAAAACTTGTCCCTAAAAGGCGTTCTTCTGGAATATAAATATTATACCAATAAACGTTTTAAAAACACTCTCAAAAATTATTTTAACTTAAAAATCAAAAGCCTAAGTTGATGATGACTAACCTTTTAAAAAAACCTTAGAAATGTATGAAACGGTATTTTTTATTGTACCATACAAAGTAAAATATTACAAATTATCTAAATTACTATTTGAAAGCGAAAATCAAAATATTATTGCAAAGTCGTAAAACTTTTTACAAATGCGTATCAACACATGAACAATAGTATATTATGATACGAGTTTTATAAGACGCATTTTGTCGCACGTTGGGAGTAAGTGCGACAAAATGCCTTATAAACGAGATATCATACACTATTTTTTCTACTTTGCACCTTTTTTAACAAAAAAAATCAATTTCGAAATTTAGGGAATTTTGTGGCAGTTGACAGCATTTGCGTGGATCGTGAAATTAAATTAATAATTTGGATCGTCATTAGTTTATTCGTAAAATGTATTCTGAAAGTGTCGACGTTTTGCAATCTATCTGCCCCTCAACGAATACGGGCGTTTGTGGCAAATACGCGGAATTTGAAAATTGGCCTAAGGAGAATGGGATCTCAAATTACTCACTTGCACTGGCTTTTGAAGTCATGTTTGTGCACTACTCGAAAGGTGTTCAAAAGGACTACGTATCAGGGTTGGTACAAAAGCCTCTAAAGGTTCGAAATTGATTCATTTGATTAAATTATCACTTGAAACAGGTGACGATTGACACTGACACTTCTCTCAGATAATTGTCAAAAAACTAGGTTGCCATCATTTTCCAACTAAATTACCCTGGTTGTTAGTGTAATTATTATAGCACTGCGTTGGATATTACGAAACCCAAATGGCGTATCGTAATGACCTCAGTACGAAACAAAAGTAGAAAAACGCAATTTATTGAATAAGAAAATACTGTTTTTTTTAAGTGGGGAACATCTACAAAACTTATACTAAAAAGGGCTTTTTGACAAAAACCTTTTTGTTGACGAATCTCGTAGATAAGTGTTATAAAAATGAAACAGGTGAAGATTTTTTAGGATTTATGTTTTTTTAAGGACTAGACATTTTGCTCAAATAAAATTCTGATGAATCTAGGTCCAATGGTATTTTTTACATAATCAAAAATTTTTAATTTTAAAATTTTAAAAACTCAAATTTTATTAAATTGCCATGGGGGCAATATGTTAGGAGGGCCCGTATTGAGATAATGGAACACAGGTCCGTTAAGGGCTCACTACGCCACTGGGTGTGGTAATTAATTGATGTTTTGGGGGAAACAGAAATAAACGTCTAGTATCTCTAATAAGTAAATTTTTTCAAATTACAACATGTGGTAATATACAAATATTTCTTTACTATATTTTAAAATTAAAATTGTATTAATAAAATTAGAAACATGAATAAGAAAAGAAAAAGTGAAGCGCCTTTTCTTTATTTAGAGGGAGAAACAGTAATAACTTCAACCTTCGATAGCTCAGTTGGTAGAGCGGTGGACTGTAGAGGTAACAAAACATAGGCATCCATAGGTCGCTGGTTCAAATCCGGCTCGAAGGAATATTTTTTTATGCTAAATTGGTTTAACAATGCAAAATCTAATCTACACTAAAAACTTGATGGTTTCTTAGACTCAATATTGATATATGAATAGGTTAGAAATAAAAGGAGTCTATATTGAAAAATCATTTAATTACGTTTCAAGGGTATAATTTCCCTTTTCTTCTGATTAAAACATGTCTGAAGACTATGACACACTTTGAGTGGTGGAAGGAAGAAGGTCTTTTAATCTGAAGAAAAGGGAAATTATACCCTTGAAACGTAATTAAATGATATTTCAATATAGACTCCTTTTATTTATAACCTCTTCATATATAATCTACACTAAATTTTATATTAGGACAAAACTGTGCGGCTGTTAATTTATTAATAGTCTCTTCAACCATACTCAATTTATTTGCAGGAAAACTTTTAGATAACTATGCTTGTATTAATAGACCCTCATATACCATACACTAGTAGATACACGTTTAGTTAATATTTTAACTTATGTATTGCAGCAATTGGGGGTTTTATTATTTTTTACCGTACTACTGGATTTTGGAAGGACCACGTTCAACCATTATTGTGGTGAGTATTTTGAAATTATAGTTAAATTAATTCAAAAATAACGAACGAAGATTCAAATGCCCTACAAAAGATAAAATAACAGTACTTTTAAATTGCATTAATTAATTGAAACGATTAATTTATTTATATCTATTCGTATTAAGTAGAAAATAATAACGCTTTAAAAACCCTTCTCGCAGAGCATAAGCCAAGAAGAACAACTACTCGTAGGTATATTTTAAAAATAGAAAGTACTGTTGGTTTTTTGAAAGCGAAGTATAATATTTGTAAACACTTTCACTCCTAAATTATTATTTCAATTTTAGAAAAAAAAGTAGACTTAAACTTACAACTTTTAATAGGAAAATTTTTCGCAGATTAATCTTCTATTCTTGATTAACATCATACGAGTTTTAATAGTAAAACTGAGGGAAAGCCACACAAGCGAAATAGAACAAGTCAGGTGAGAATTTCCATTACTATCAAAATCACAATGATTTAGTTTTACCAATCAGCCCTAAAATTACCCATTGTTGAGTTCATTGTTAGTCATTATTTATTTAAAGTTAATTAAAATGTACGACATCCTTGACCACAGTTTAATGTATAACACTGATCCTGTTCAATAGGAAAGCAGTCAGAGCTGCTATATTCCTGTTGCCTTTAATGGGAATCGCCAATATTTTGTTTTGGATGGGATATCGATTTACTCAAGGATGGAAACTGGCTTTATGGTCATACACCAGTTACTTTCTCACCACTTTTCAAGGATTTTTCGTTGCGATATTATATTGCTTTTTAAATGGAGAAGTTCAAACCGCTGTAAAGAACAGTTTCTATTTACACATGTCTTTGAGAAACCACGACTACACTCCTTGCAGAAACTTAACGTTGATTTCAACGGCTCCCGACCCAGAGCAGCACATTGAAAAGTAAGTCAGTTTTTATTGTGAATCGTGAATTCAAGTAAATGCAAATAAAAGTACCAAAATGATTTTTTTATTTCGTGTTGGAAGAAGTTTAATTTAATTGTCTCTCATTTGTTTGTTAACTTTTTATGTGTATTTTGGGAATTAACAATTAAAGCACTGGCCTTTGTATTTAAAGGGTTTGATATCAATATTGACATAAAAGCTATTTAAAACCATGTTTTTGTCGAGACCTTCCTTTTAAAAAGATAAATTGCTTTGTTAGAATTCTGTATACCTAAGTCAGCGAAAAAAAACTTTTACGTTAAAGTAATATTATAATAAGACCGACAAACTTCTGTATAATATATTTTGTTAATAGAGAGAGCACAAACTGGATTCGCTACTGCTTAAAACAGAACAAAAAATCGCCCGAAGAAAAGGAAATCAGGTAAGACCTCCAAGCTCAATAATTCTGATTAGTTAGTTTGATGTCACTAATGTTTTTGTTGTCTCAAGCGTATGTGATTTAAATGATCGTCGCAATTCCGCCATTGTTACCGCTTTAACGATGGTGGAAACGAAGCCACTTACAAGGTTCGTTGTTGCCACAATTTGCTTTATGTTAATACTCTTATCCAAATTTTGGTCGATTATCGCGTTTTCTTTTTCTTACAGAGAATCAGTCAATACATTGCCAAAGCTATCCGACGAAACAGATACGACGATAATAGAAGACAAAAGTTCAGAGTAAGTAAGAGATCCTTTCAACTCTGAAACTGATATGATGAATATAGGACAAAAGTGTGACAAAAAAGCGGAACAAGTTTGGACCAGCTAATGAAAACAGTTCGTGGTCAATTCGTTATTGAGCTGAATGAGGAAAAACCATTCCGACGTGGAGAATCAAACGGTTCATGTCTTGATTGCCAGAAGTGGAGCCTACATTCGTCGATTTTTTAATGCTGTAAAAAGTTGTTACATAATGTTTTTGTAAAAAATACTCAACTGTACCTTAAAATATTCTTTGTTATATTGTTGTACGCCAAACTGTAAATAATAAATTTTCTCTGTGACTGTATGTAAAAGAATGTTAATATATATTTTTCAAGATTAAGCTTATTATTTCACCACTTTCATAATACTACCCTCAAACAACTAAGTTAATTGAAAACACAGGCTTTTCTCGACATCTGTCTCACGGGTATTACCACGTTCATTGAAATTGACTTTCTGATGCTTCTGCCACGATTTATTAAACTATCTAACTAAAATACGGTCTGTAATTTCCGTTGGCAGGCGACACTAAATTTTTCCAAATTACAAAGATTTTGCATGAATTACGAACAATTTAAAAATGATTGAAAATTCGACAAAGTCAACAAAAATTCACAATTATTGTTAAAATACATTTTTTCACTTATAAAAAAAGTTGTTCTTAATTTGCTTTTAAACAAACTATAAATACAACAGCAACACTGAAATTAATATTTTTAATAAAATGAATACTCCGTAAAGGAGTATAAAGAGCAATTACGATGTTGCAATATTTCATTGAAAATTTATCAGAAAATTCTCTAAACAAGTGATGCGAAAGAAAAGATCAAACACTTTTAGAGATTCCATTTAGCTCAGCGTTTAGTTCTATCAAATATGATTTAAAAAGAAGTTTGGGGTCTTGTAGAAACGAATTTCATCACTAAAGTTATATTACATAGGCCCGAATAAAATCGATAAAGCTATTTCTTCTAAACTTTTTTAATGGTGAACATTTCAACGAAGTTTAAAAATCTATTTGGCGGTAACTGATAAATAAAGTCAACTAAACTATTGAATAAGTTAACTACATTTTTGTTACTTTGTTACATTTAGTTACAACCAGCTAGTTAAGAATATAACAAAACCAGAGACTTCCAAAAACCACTCAACACGTAAGATGTGCTAGTAGAAAACTAATTTACAATTAGAGCATTCTGCAAACTTTTATTATATTTATCAAAAGATGGCGCGTAATTGTTTAAAACAATTATTATGTATAAAGTTTATTACGCTTACTGCTTGCTACAAAGTGAGGTTTTGGATGCCACGTTTATTCAAACAATGATTTGACTACTTTATAATAAAGAATAATAAATTACTATAGCTTCTTTGGATCCACAATTTAGAATATTTGAGTAGACTTTCGCCTCGCCAGAAAGTCACAACGAGCAAGGGGAAACGCAAGAACCTGTTCCACAGCATACCAATCAGCATGACCCTTATGTCCCCTTATCACAAGGTGCACAAATCCAACCGACATAAGAGAACAATGACTCATACAGGTAGGTACGGCAAAGTTAGTCAGTCAACCATTCAGTATACACCTGTTGCATCGCCATCAAAATGGCTTAAAATCGACGTGTGAAATCCCCAAACAATTTTTTTAACAATGTGATAACCAAATCCCGCCAAAAACAAGTTCGGTAACATCACTTTTCCAAAAAGTACAAAAATTGGTGCTCCAAAGCAATAAAAATGAAAAAGTGTAGTGATATTGTTGTTTTGTTGTTCATAATATCGTACAGTTTTACGTTTGTCCAAAGTGAAATTACACTCGGTGAAACTTCCTGTGGTCAAAGAAAATGCAAAAGAGACGAATACTGCACCAGCTATACAAAAGCCTGTGAACCATGTTCAAAAATCTGCGATAAATCCACGCACAATTTTGATGAAACGGAATGCGTGAAAAAATGTCAAGGTAAATTTGTTTGGCGTCTTTACCAAATATCATAGTGTTTTCTTAAATTATTGCCTTTAAGATAAATAAGTTTACTGTTCGGAAACTGATAATGTTGAAGAATAATAGCAAAATCCGGTAGCTTACTGGAATATTTTTTCTAGAAAGTTTTATCACACCTTAAAATGCGATTGTTTTCCTAACAAGGTACCAACACTTTAGTAACTTAATTACATATGCAATATTGCAGTTAGATTCAGTAATATATCGGTATGTCGACGAAGAAATAAATTTGGTTTATTGTTTCCTTTAAAAAATATTCTTTTTCAAAGAGTGTGTAATTTCCCACCAGACATTTTTATAAGTCGTAAACAGGTAAAAGTCACGGGAAGTCAGGTCTGGTTTATAGGGGTGTTGTAATCAACATTTTTATTGCAGTCTTTTCTTAAAAAATAATAATCACAATAAAAATTACTACAGTACGTTTAGTGTGATTCGGCTCAGTTCCGCCTCGTTTCACAAACACTTTCTGGCACTTCCGTAAAGGACTTCATAGTCTGACATCAGAATATAAGAAGCAGGCTAACAAAAACTTTAAATAAAACCCTCGATAGAACCAAATACAGCCAATTTTATCTATAAACGAATCGAGGCAGGATTATTAGCATGTTTAAAAATTTAACTCAAAAAGACATTAACACAAAACATTTGTACATTTGTTGGACACATAAAATCTAATTTCAGTAATAAATAATATTTTTTCTTGATGTCTAGATTTGTTTTAATTTTGTTTGTAACCAAATTAATAAATTGACCAAAGTTAGGGATATTACTGAAGTTAAAAAAATCTGCAGAAGCAAAAATAATATCATTATCGTTTAGAGTTGTACCAGTTTTATATCTTCCAGTAAAAATTTTCTCAAAATGCAGACGATACAAGTACTTTGGAATACAATAAATTACTTATATCCCTAGCTTTTTTTGAGCAGTTAAGTTAATTGTTAAATTATAGTTATTTATTTAACGAGTTTGAGTGTAAATCGGACGTTTTATTTCACGAGTGGATTATCAAACCACGAGTGAAAACGAGTGGTTTATCAACCACGAGGTGAAATAAATGAACCGATTTACACGAAAACGAGTTGGATACAACATTTTATTCTTCGAATTAGACTCATCAAGGCTTAAAATTGTTTTAAATCGGTTAAAAATAATTTGACGTTTCGTATTGAGAAATGCCAAACAGTCGTCAACACTGTTTTACATAGGAAAAAAATCAGAAATTTTGACAGTGTCGAAGAATAAAAGTAATAAGTTACATTAGATCGTTACTCACCTACTGTATCAAAATTCTTAATTCTTAATAAATTCTTAATAAATTAATTTTGATTAAAAGAATTAAGTTAAACGTTCTCGAAGTTTATATAGACTTGGCTATTTCTGATTCGGTTCCACATTGATCAGAGCCAATATGGTCTGATCTAATTGCCCCCGAAAATCGATTAAAATCCAGAAAACCTTTTTGGGTTGAAACTTCTGACATTATTAATGAGTGGCGCAATATGTGGTCAAATATCCAACTTTTCAATAAAGATTTAATAGAAGATCCAACCAAAAATGTACCTGGAATGGATCAACCGAGGTGGGTCTGAGTGAAATTGAACAGACTAAGAACTGGCCATGCCAGATGTAATTCAATGTTATTTAAATGGAATGCTATCGAAAATCCATATTGCCAATGTGGTCAAGTGGAAGAAACTGTCCAACATCTTGTCGAAGAATGTCGACTTACGAGTTTTCAAGGAGGCTTCACCGAAATTCATGAGTTGTCGCCAGAAGTGAAAACTTGGTTGTCCACTATCAAAGTTTTGTAATTTCTTCTATGTACAAGTATTATTGTCCTTTTTGTTGTCATACGAATATATATATAGAGCCAAAAATTAAGTCTCTCGTTTGCCACTAAGCTACAAAAAAATGTAGATGGTCTGTCGTAATTTAGTTCGAATCTGAATTTGATTCTAAATCTATATAATCGGTTTCAATGAAAACCAACATGTTTTCTAAATTTGATGGCTTTAATGGCAATATAAAATTTCAACATCTTTCCTCGATTTTTAGTAACGACAAACTAAAATTATTTTGAATAATATATCCTATGTCATTTCATGTCGTGGTATCGCCTGTGTTATCGTGAGCTGAATAAGCTTTTGGTGTCAATATTAAAGAACTTGAGTGAGATTTTGAACACATATTTAAATTTTTTAGATGAGTACTAGACCACTCGGGCTCACCCCTAATTCCGCCACTGTGTGTCTTTTACAATAGTCGGATAAATTTATTTTGCGGAAACAATTCCAAAAATAATTAATTTGGAGTTATTCAACGATATTGAACAGCCCCTTTAAAATAACAAAATTAAAAAACAAAATTTTCGAACGGTATTTTTTATTATTATTCCAGTGTCCAAATGCCTCAAATCATATGTTGCTTGTTAGTAGCTATTGGAATAATTCCAATCGATCAGTCGAGCACAGAAATAATTAACAAATAAATTGCTACTGTCAAATTTCGTTGGCATCTAAAAGCTTATTTCAGTGCTTTGGAGTGATTTAAGCTTTAATGTTAACACACTGATTAAAAAATGAAACCAATTTTTGTGGGCTTTGATAACTCATCCATCGTTCGTTTTTAAAATTTGTGCTTTTTTAGCCATGTAAATCCTTGATTGACTTAACAATATCAATTGTTAAGTCAATTATTGTATACTTCGCCTCAGGCTATGCTACTCTCATCATTATTAGAAGCAAAAATACGACTGATTCACTGATTGAGCATGCACAAATAAGTTAATTGTAATTTTATTGCTTCTCCACTATAGTAAAATTATATTATAAATAATTAACTAAAGATTAAGGAAAAAGTATTAAAGAAAACATGTTTTGTTAAATAAAATAAATTTACTGATACACAGACCTGATGAGAGACTTTGTTATATGCATCAAGAATGGTTTTTTTCTATTTAAATTTAATTTATGAATTACGAAGTTCTATTTTTTTCTTGATGCATAAATTTGTAAATCCTAGTTTATAAATTAAATAAATAAAATGTCATCTAATAATTACGCAAGGCTTATATGCGTTAAATTGTATGAATGAATTTTTATGTGTCATGTTACAGTTTATTTTTTATTTAAAATGTTATTTAAAATTGTGCTACTTTTAGCGAACGAAAACTAAATTTGTAATTGTGTTATAGTAAGCCAGATCGCTAGGAAATGAATATGTATTGGTTTAGTGTAAAAACAATTGCGAAAAAAAATGTCTCATCTGTATCCAGTTTAATTGAACAGTTGTCTACACTTTGTAATTTAATATTTAAGAAGTTAGGATTCTGGTGATTCGTATAAACGCATGAAATAATAAATATTCGTGACCGTAAAATTAATAACCGTTTTCATTATTAATTTTTATTATTCATCATCAATATGGAATGTAATCAGTTTTTGCATACTCAAAGTAGTACCTAACAGTACTCATTAGCATTTCATATTTTATGGCTGCACGTTCAATACGTATGCTAATTAAAAAACTAATTATTATTTTTATTAAAATCAACTGATTTTATATAGTCCCATATCCATCCGTCTATGTCTGTCTATATTTATATTTTTCTGAATATTTTACGTAATTTAATTTAACATAAAACCAAAATGTTAAAATCTTAAAAAACTGTTAAAACGTTATCATAACATAAAATCATTTCAAATTTTTGATAAAATTCCTTACTTATTCATTTTAAAATGAATTAAAATTAAATAATAAGCAGTGTTGGTAAACCGAGAGGTAAAGTAATGTAAAGTATGTGTTATTCAGACTTTGGGGAAATTTCAAGGCTATCAGTCAGTATTGTTTCTTAAAGATTATTTTTATAGTACCCAATTATTCATTAGGAAATTATTTTCCATAATAATGATGTTTATAAAAAGCGTATTGCATAAAGTTTTGCTACTATAATTATTTCAGCGATTTTATGAAAGATTATTTACAGATTTATTACTTGAATTATTTGCGTAAAAACACATTTCGTAAATACATACATCAATAATAAATCCAATATTTAGTTGTTGAATAACATGTTCAATTCGACTATATTTTTAGATTACATTCACGATTCTCGTTATGTCTTAAAAGAAGATACTGGAACTGGAGACCAAAACCTCCGAGGTATGCCATTGAAATTCGCGTTTTACATATTCATTCTAATTCAAAAAATTTCAGCAACTGTTCAACAGCTTTCCCACATGGTTACAGTCACTCTCACTTTAGTATGTTTGATGCTTGTTATCCTCGCAACAGTTTTGGTTCTACAAATGTACCGATGGAAGAAAAAGAAAAACATTACATTAGCAACAATTAAAAACAAATTGTTTTCTAAAGTAAGAGGAAGTAATGTAAGTGGGACCCATCATTCATCAATTTTTTTAGAAGGCTGATTCCGCTCAGAACAAATCCACACCCGTATCAAATCAAGTTAAAAACGAAAAACCTGATTTACGTCTGGAAATTTCTCCAGAATCTACTCACTCCGGACACAGTCCCGTTACGGTAACAACATCAATAAGTCGAAGACCGGCAGAAGATAGCACTTTGGACTACGCGTATGATAATCCAGCCATGTCTTCCAGTCCTAACAAAAAAAACGATCCAAATAATTCGTTCTAATTGTTTTACTTGTTTACATTTTTTTATCTACAACTAGTCGGGAAGCTGTGCAATTTAAAAGCTTCTCCCTTGCGCTAATTCATTACTAACACCTTATTTTATATACCTACTTAACGGTTTTACATTAATTTCACAAATACTTTAACTCCAAATACTCTACGTATTTAACTCAAATTAATAATTTTTAATAATAAAAGCATGTGGATTTATTGTTGGTTGAAGCTTTAATATTCGTACTTGATAGTTTTTCTAATAGTATTAGAAGTTCACCACATAAACACGACAAATTTTTGGACATGTATATCTATCCAAAAATTTTATATCGTGGAAGTGTGGTAACCACTTTGTAGTCGTACCTAGTATTAGCCGCATTTAGCACTAAAATAAGTTTTGTTAGTTGGTTACAACTCCATCCATACAAAACATTCCATTAGGACTAGTTTTTTTAGGAAAGTAATGACGAATAAGTGCATTTAACGCCCTTTGAGAGCAGCTATAAGTATTTGTAGAACCTGTCTTTGTCTAAAAAATACAAATTTGCAAACTAAATAACTAACCTTTTTTGACACAAAGACGGAGTTCTGTATGCATCACCAATTGTTAATGAATATACTCGTAAGGTAGATTAGTCAATGTGTGATACTAGAGGGTAGATGATCATTATGTTATTTTTTGTGTGTGAAATTTATTATGTTATTTCTCTTAATTATTAGGTATTATACCGTTTACAAAAAAAAACAAGCATCACGTTTGTGCACTTAATAATTAGTTTATTATGTTTTAAGTTCACATTTATTGTATTTAGTTAAGTCTTTATTTTACTTTGTGTTTTTATTTGTTTTTTTTTTGTTTTTTTTAATTAAGAGGCTTCTGAATCTCTTAATTTGCGTCCAACAATCCGTCCATTTTATTTTAGGTATGCAAACTAAAGAAGTAATTCTTTAATGTTTGCATTTAGGATTTTAGTTATTTACATTTTAGATAAAAAGTATTTTTGTAAATATCTTTATATTAGCAATAATTATGGAAACATGGAGACTCAAAATAATTTGATATTTCTCTGAAAGTTTTCAGTTACTTATTAGCTAACAAGGGTTTACAATTTTTTCACGAAAAAATTGCTAAAACGTTTTTGAATAAGTCTTTTGGAAGTGTTTCTATATATTATTCGGAGTGTATTATTTTCACATTGTTTTAAACTTTGCGTAATATTATTAAAATTCCTGGGCATAGTACTTACCTAATTCAATATTTTATTAATTAGTATTATTAGAAAACAAAAGTATATTATAAGTACCTAGTAGAGTTAAAAAAAACTATGGCATTTTGTGCGGAAAGTGAATTTACGAAATAAATCAGTTCAAATTTTATGTTGAAGCACTACAATAATTGATACAAAAATAAACTTTAAGTATTATGTACTCACAAAACAACTTTCCGAGCATAGCGTTATACCCATCATCTATTTTGATATAAATGTATTATGTAACGATAAATTTATACAAATATTATTAACATATTTTTTTATTAATGATTTATTGTTTCTATTATGGGTGGTAAAAGACTGGGCTTTTAAAATTGTATTTACTTTTGTTAATTATGTGCTTGAAATAATAATTCAAGTCATCACCGGGAAAACTATATTAACATTTATCTATTCGTAGATATAAATTACCTAGTTGAACTGTACTTATTTATGTTTAGCTTTAGCATATTGTTAGAAATCAATAAATTACTTAAAAAAAGCTTTATATGTTCTCGTTTCGCTCTTCTTTATTAAAAAAAAAAAAAATTAAACAAAGAGTTATAATATTGATGTTAATTTTCACTAAATTAAATTCCAAATGAAAGGATGATAAAATAAGTTGATACTCTTATACACTATTGACTATTCAAATTTTTTTCTTTATTAAAATGGGTAATACTAATCGTATAATTTCAAATTAATTTTCAAATTTAAATGCAGGTTCATATTACCACTACGACTCTTCTCTTTACAAAACTATGCAACATTGACTCTTATTTTCTTCCTTCTTCTATTAAATTTAGTAGAATAGCGTTATGGAATGAACTTTGAGCCGCGTTCGGATAAGAAATTTCTAGACTATTTGAAAATAAACGTTGGGTTTTGGTTCTTCAATAGACCAACAGATGTCTTGCACAAAAACATAAAAATTTAGAATTCAAACGACAACGACTCAAATATTGCACCCAGGTAAACTTCGTTTTGTTCTTACAACTTTATTTAAACAAAAAAAGCGTAAAATTTTAAGAATTTTGGAAATTAAGGCGCCATCTTTAGGTAGAAAATTGCAACGCAGCCTACTATCAGTGACTGACATCTCTTTTCTAGAATTTCCAGAAACGTGATCGCAGGCGGACAAGCCGGCAAATAATTTTTTCTTTTCTAAGTTTGTGCTGTTATTGGACCTTTCAAGGTAAGATATTTTGTTGTATTTCAGCTATTTTAGGCTTTAATTAGTAATAGTTCTATCAAATTGTGGATTTTTGTCATTATGACTGACTTCACATGAAATGCACACGTGCCAAAAAATCGTCGGGTGAATCTTTACAATTAATGTTGCATTGTGCGCCTACCCCTAATTCGCCTAAAGTTTTATTCAGTTAATTAGCGAATTTGGGGTAATATCGTAAAATGTGGATTTTCATACTTGATTGGAGGTTATGTCACTCGCACTTCAGCCATTTTATGTCGGCTCTAACAAATAGTGAGCCGTGAATTTTGTTTGAAATTTTTACTCAAACGTCAATTTAACGTTTTCTCAAAGCTTGAATTATTACGTTAAAATAAATTTTTAGATGTATCGTTTACCGTCAACCATGCGATCAATCGCTCTCAACAAAGCCAACAGACTAACCCAAATCCAGCGCTGGTACGCAAAAGACGTCCGATTCGGCCCTGAAGTCCGGGCCCTGATGCTCCAAGGCGTCGATGTCCTTGCAGACGCTGTGGCGGTTACCATGGGCCCCAAGGTAATGAACCCACCCCTCACACAGACCCATTTAACCCATTCATTCCAGGGCCGCAACGTGATCATCGAACAGTCTTGGGGCTCCCCAAAGATCACCAAAGACGGCGTCACCGTCGCCAAAGGCGTGGAACTCAAAGACAAGTTCCAGAACATCGGCGCTCGCTTAGTGCAAGACGTTGCCAACAACACCAACGAAGAGGCAGGGGATGGGACCACCACAGCTACAGTATTGGCCCGTTCTATTGCTAAAGAGGGTTTCGAAAATCTTGGCAAGGGTGCAAACCCCGTCGAAATTCGTAAAGGCATAATGTTAGCTGTTGAAAAGATCACTGAAACGTTGAAAACCCTGTCAAAGCCTGTCACCACACCTGAGGAGATATGCCAGGTGGCCACGATTTCGGCAAATGGGGATCAGTCTGTTGGCAATTTAATTGCCGATGCCATGAAAAAAGTGGGCAAAGAAGGCGTAATCACGGTTAAAGATGGGAAAACTCTGCACGATGAGCTCGAAGTTATTGAAGGGTTTAAGTTTGACCGCGGATACATTTCTCCATACTTTGTCAACACCTCAAAAGGTACGGTTTATGGAAGTTGACTCTGCACATATTAGAGCTCAATCAATGGGTTCTGTAATTGATTGAGTGTCGGACATGTGCTAAAGCATTAAATTGTGATGATTAATATTAATTTGTTTTACATATAAATTAGTTTCATCATAATTTAACAATTATTATTTTATAAAACTTAAGTTTGCCAAGGTTGTGAACATTGATTGACTTTTTACAATCCATGCTTTTATGGAAAGTGGTGACGATAGTTAAAAACAGACTACCTTAAGGGTAGTCTGATCTGAGAAAAAAAACAAACTTTATTACCTGTTACGTCAAGTATTTTTGTTCAGTAAAAGAATGCACAGTAAATACATACAGGGCTTTCATTTAAAAACTGGAGAGTCTTATACTCGTTTTTTTAAATCACTTGTCAATTTGTTTAAACGTTAGTAACTCCATTTAAAATTAGTCTTCCAGGCTTCGTTCCTATGGCAATGTCGCAAGGTTCCAACATAATTTCAAAATTTTTGACACTGACAATTGATTTAAAAAAAAAGAGGTATAGAGTTGGTTTACAGAAAGTGAAATTAAAATTTAATTCAGAATTAAACTAATTCGAATTAAGTTGCCATTTAAAATACATGGACAAGTGTCAAGTTAAACGCGAATTAAATTTTATTTGCGATTATAACGTTCTGTAAACCGGCCTTAAATAACTTTATTTTAAGTAAATATACAGACTGTTCCGTCTAAACCTCACATTAAGTATTAGGAGTTCTAATAATGATAGTCATCTGAAAATTTGTATACAACCATAATCTCTACGTCCTGCTCAATGAACATATTTTCAAGATGGCGACACTTCCGGTTATACCGGAAGTCGCTCTCAACTTTCTTATTTTAAGTGGAAAGCTATATTTTTAATGCGTTTTTGAATTACTGGAGTTATTTTGAGGTAGTTTTAATAAGCTTCCCTTATACCTAAATTTAGCCGTTTACGAAATATGTAGGGTTTTTAATAGTGATGGGCACAATCGAATGAATTTAACGAATAATTCGATAGTTGTCTGTCATTCGAATTATTCGATAATAGACAATTCATTCATTCGTTCAAAATCATTCATTAAGAAGAAATGAATATGACCACACTATCGAATAAAATCATTCGTTTCTTATCGTGGTTTCTTTCTCACGTACAGTGAGTTTAATATGTTTATCTCGCTCTAATCATTCGATTGAATGAGCTAAATGAGTGAAGTTCGTACCTACTGAACTTAGCCTAGTACATGCGCGTATGGCCCATGGTCCGTTTCTAACTTTTAGCAATAATGTGAATTTTCATAGTAGTTTTCCTTTTTGAATTGATGGGTTTTCTTTGCTCAAAATTTGTCGCTGGAATTCACTTTAACATAGAATTCTTTTTTTATATAGAAACCCTCAATTTGCAATGCAACGATTGATCATTCGCTACTCTACCACCATTACGAATGAAATGAATGAATGAATTTTAACGAATGATTCATTCGATAGTTGAAATCATTCGGTAACTGATTATTCGATAGTCAAAATCATTCGATTGTGCCCAACACTAGTTTTTAATTTTTTTTTGATTTGCACCTTTCAGTTCAAAAATCGATCTCTGCCATTCAAAAAAATTTGGAAATATTTTTCAGCTCATTTGAAAAAGGAAGCCTACATCTTTCCTTTGGTGTTTTCAAATTTCTAAAAAAGAATAACAAACCCCAAATTTTTAAAGTTAAGTTTACAGAACTTTAAGAAATGAAATGCTACAAGTTTTATTTTACTAAATAGTAGAGAATTTTATAACATTCGTTTAATGTAACTGATGTTTAATGTAACAATAGGTGCAAAAGTGGAATACCAGGATGCTCTAGTCCTCCTCAGCGAAAAGAAAATCTCATCGGTCCAAAGCATTGTGCCCGCTTTGGAGCTGGCAAACATGCAAAAGAAACCCTTAATTATCGTTGCTGAGGACATCGACGGCGAAGCTTTGACCACCCTCGTCGTGAACAGACTGCGTATTGGTCTTCAAGTCGCCGCTGTAAAAGCCCCAGGTTTTGGCGATAACCGCAAAGCTACCCTCCAAGATATGGCCATCGCCACTGGAGGTATCGTTTTTGGAGATGAGGCCAATATTGTCAAACTTGAAGATGTCCAACTTTCTGATCTCGGCCAAGTTGGCGAGATTGTCATCACTAAAGATGATACACTTATCTTGAAGGGGAAAGGCAAAAAAGATGATATATCTAAACGCGCCGACCAAATTAAAGATCAGATTGAGAATACGACTTCTGAGTATGAGAAGGAGAAACTTCAGGAACGTTTGGCGAGATTGGCTTCAGGAGTTGCTTTGTTGAAAGTGGGAGGCAGTAGTGAGGTTGAAGTTAACGAGAAAAAGGACAGAGTGACTGATGCTTTGAATGCTACTAGAGCAGCTGTTGAGGAAGGAATTGTTCCTGGAGGTGGTACCGCTTTGCTTAGGTGCTCTGGCAGTTTGGATGGGCTCAAACCGGGAAACAATGACCAAGCTATTGGTAAGTTTTTATGCTAGCTTACTGAATAAGACCGAAACAAACGAACAATTATTTAACAGGAATCGAAATTGTAAAGAGAGCTTTGAAAGTTCCTTGCATGACCATCGCTAAAAACGCCGGCGTAGATGGCGCGACTGTTGTTGCCAAAATTGAGCAACAACAAGGTGACTACGGTTACGATGCTCTTAACAACGAATATGTCAATATGTTTGAAAGAGGAATCATTGATCCTACGAAGGTAATTTACTTTTATTTTTCCTGTTAGCAGTAATTATTAAATAATTTGTTCAGGTTGTGCGCACAGCTCTTATTGACGCGTCTGGTGTAGCGTCGCTTTTGACCACCGCC